>JARHVA010001727.1:2705000-3148011 GCA_037957365.1 Torreya grandis | reverse complement strand
GAGGAGGAAGAGGAGGAGGAAGAGGAGGAAGAGGAGGAGAGAGGAGGAGGAAGAGGAAGAGGAAGAAGAAGAAGAAGAAGAAGAAGAAGAAGAAGAAGAAGAAGAAGAAGAAGAAGAAGAAGAAGAAGATGAGGAGGAGGAGGAGGAGGAGGAGGAGGAAGAGGAAGAAGAAGGAGGAAGAGGCCCATCATGATTTATCTCAGATCTAAAGAAGAAGTGGAAGAAGAGGAAGAGGAGGAGGAGGAGGAGGAGGAGGAGGAAGAAGAAGAAGAAGAAGAAGAAGAAGAAGAAGAAGAAGAAGAGGAGGAGGAGGAGGAGGAGGAGGAAGAAGAGGAGGAAGAATAAGAGGAAGAAGAAGAAGAAGAGGAGGAGGAGGAGGAGGAGGAGGAGGAGGAGGAAGAAGAAGAAGAAGAGAAGAAGAAGAAGAAGAAGAAGAAGAAGAAGAAGAAGAAGAAGAAGAAGAAGAAGAAGAAGGAGAAGAAGAAGAAGAATAGGAGGAGGAGGAGGAGGAGGAAGAGGAAGAAGGAGGAGGAGGAGGAGGCCCCATCATGATTTCTCTCATTCTTTTACTATTAGGTCTTCACCATACATGGTGTAGAATTAGTCTAAAAGAGCCAAAATGGCTAGTACTTATAGAATGTGAGAGAAGAGAGAGAGAGGATGAAGTTCAAGAGTCATAAAACCACTTGTCAAGATGAGAGAGAGTTAAATTTGTATAGAATTGAAGATTAGATATAAGAAGAGGAGGAAGAAGAAGAGGAAGAAGAAGATGATGATGATGATGATGATGATGATGATGATGATGATGATGATGATGATGATGATGATGATGATGATGAAGAAGAAGATGAAGAGGAAGAAGAAGAATAAGAAGAGGAGGAGGAGGAGGAGGAAGAGGAGGAGGAGGAGGAAGAAGAGGAAGAGGAAGAAGAGGAAGAAGAGGAAGAGGAAGAGGAAGAAGAAGAAGAGGCAGAAGAAGAAGAAGAAGATGATGATGAAGAAGAAGAAGAAGAAGAGGAGGAGGAGGAAGAGGAGGAGGAGGAAGATTAATAAGAGGAAGAAGAAGAAGGAAGAGGCCCATCATGATTTCTCTCATTCTTTTACTATCAGGTCTTCACCATACATGGTGTAGAATTAGTCTACAAGAGCCAAAATAGCTAGTACTTATAGAATGTGAGAAAAGAGAGAGAAGGATGAAGATCAAGAATCATAAAACCACTTGTCAAGATGAGAGAGAGAGTTCAATTTGTATATAATTGAATATTAAATATACCAAGAAATGTCCTTATGGACAAATATCTCTCCAAAAATGAAGCTCCTCAAATTTGGTGTAGGAATCTTTAACTACCTATTTAGAAACTACCTTCATCATTTGACCCCTTTTAAATGATCCAAAGTAGAATAAGAATATATTAAATCATTTTAATATGAATTTGGGGATAAATAGTATCCAAAATTCATTTTATATGTCCCTAATCATCAATATTCTTTTGGATAAGTGTTCTTGTTGTCTATAGTCATAATCACCCTTCTTTCACTCATCCTTCATACTTGACACTAAGGTGGTCTTTAGTTTCTCAAACCAATAAATTAATGGGGTGATTAGACACATTTAAAGAGTCATGTTTTTATTAAATCCATTAGGAAAATATTAAAAATCATCCCAATTAGAGTTATCACTTTCTCACTTGGGGATCACTCTTCATTCACTATGTTAGTTTGGACTGTCTAAAGTGAATGTGCTTGTAGAGGTAATTATGCTATTTTATCAAGTAATAAATTAAAATTGAGAATTATATTATGTCTCATTATATCTCCCAAAGTGATACTAATTAATTGAAACTTCTTTTTACCTTCAAAACATCAAAAACTATCAATAAAACTAGTTTTGTACCCTTTTCATACAAATAGGGTACAAGTTAATTTGATGGTAAGGAGACATAGGGGTGTCATATTAAATTTAAAATAAATTAAATAATTAAAATATCTCATCTAAATTCCTTTTCTTCTTTATCTTTCCCATTGGGTCATTAACAAGGGTTTGGCAGGGTTTTAAGTTATTCAGACCCTTAAGGATTGTTCATAAAACTGTGGCGTTCAATATTTAGAAAAATTTCAATAAAACCTTGTTTAGGACCCTATCCAACATATCTTAGATCCTAAAACTTCCATTCTAATCATCCATATATATATGATCTTTCAAACTTATCCTCTCAAGCTCTTCACTGCATTTTGTGCAAGCTTGAGGTGAAAAGGATCTTGTTTGACCAAACTATAGTGGGTCTCTAAAACTTAATGGCTCTAACACACCGTATAAATCCAAATGAATATGTTACAATGATATAGAATTTTAATCTAATGGTATAAGTGATATTAGACCCCCTTGAGGGCTTTAGGCCTAATCCAGGCCTAGTAGGTATGATTAGTGTCTCATTTCTTAGGGATACTTTGTATAGTTTCAAATACCTGTGATACCTCATTCATGTTTATACATGTTAAATAAAACTAATTTCATCTCCTTGAATTAATTTAAGACTTCCCATCTTACCTTTTTACCTTATTTATGACAAACATGTAGGTTTTGTCTCTGTGGGAGTGCCCTCTGTCTGAGATAGAATAGAGGGCACTTACCCTATTGTCTCAATAAAAACAAAGGTATGATGGGATTATTAAAGTGATGGAGATTATATATGAAACATTTTAGGGTTGGATCACATCAATATCATCTTCAATTCTTCAAAACTCCAAAGCAAACTACTCAAACCCACTGACTGTGTAGGGTTTATGTGTTGACTACAAGTTGTGTTAGAACCCTCCATGCTCTGTTTACTTGATATGGGAATCTAATGAGATGGTATATCACTATTTTTAGGTCCCTATTAAACATGTTTATCATTAAAACCTTTTCCAAATTATTTAATTTATTCTCACATCCATTTGACTAGGATATCCTATAGTCAACTATGACTATGTTATTTGCTCAAAAGAGAGACCTACCTGTACGTGTGCATTGTAATATTAGACTTGGTATCTATAATCTTACTTCCCATGACCATACTTCTCCTTATGATTACACATCAGCTCATATATAGACTACCAATCCTGGTCATCCTACTTTGAGACATCATTCACCTGCTTGGACCTCTCCTACATCATATTCCTACCCCCCATACTTCCCTAGTCCATATTGACCATTTTACACACAAAATAGGCCTTCTAGAGACCCCTCAAAGATTCCAAAGAGCCTGTTGACTAGCCCAAAGCCCTATTTAACCTAGCATTTGGCTTATGTGAAGTAAACCTATAGCCTAGGCTACACATTTCCTTCATTAAATCCACAACCTAGGTCATAGCCCAAGCATAATGTGTTTAAAAGGGCCAATATGAAGCCAAACGGTAAAAAATGGCTAGTTTTAGGTCATTTGGTGGATTTAGGTGGGGATATATACCCATTTCTCATTTATTTGATCATATATCTCTTCTCATTCCATCTCTTTATTGATTTTTCTTCCCTCTCTTGACTCTCATGCCTTATTCAATCTCTCTCAATTTATTCTTGGTACTCTTGAGCTTGATTGGGGATAAAAGATCCCATATGCTACTACACACTTATTTGGAGACTTCATTGCTACTCTCAATTATTCTAATTCCTTATGGCTTGAACCCAAACTTATACATTTGGCATTGTACCTGATTTGTGCACTTGGTTAGAGCTTTTACACCATTTAAAGTTCTCACTTCACCTCCTCCTTTGCTCTTGGCTTTTGGTTTGGACTTTAACTTGCATATAGCTTGGTTTTCCTCCTAAATTACTGATCTAGGTGGATCCATGTACCATTCCATTTTTCAAAGTCTTTAAATTCTATTCAAATCATTTTCACATCATAGAATTTGTTGAGATATTTCTAGCACTTTTTGTGGTTTGAAAAATGGAGTCTGGATGCTCAAGATATAGCCAGTTGAAGAAATCTTGTGACAAGTAAAAAAAGGGGTGTCAAAAGTGACGTGGCACTATGGAAATATTCCAAGTGGACCAATAGCCATTTAACACATATCAAAATAATTAGGTACAAAAAAATTTGGTTTGGTGTTTTTTATTCACATGTTATTTGAAATTTTCAAATGTTTAAAGGCCAAACTGCCACGTCACCTGCCATGTCACTCCACCAAACATGCATTAACCAAGTCAAAGTGTAGCCTAATTTGGTGCCTAAGCCTTAGGAATTTGAAAAGGAACAAACTTGGCTATTTTAAGCATTTAAACTATCATACCCAATGCATGTGGGATAAAGACAAGTCAAAGGCACCAAAAAAGGAGGGAAAAACTTTCAAATCTCATGCTAAGCACCTAGAAAGAAGGAAGACCAACCTTTTCACTCTTCCCAAGCACCTAGAAAGGTGGGAGGTGGTTTTTAACCTTTGACCTACCACCTAAAAGGTTAATGCCTTGACCACTTTATCCATGGAGGTTGTGTTATAAAAGGGACTAATTTCTACTTGAATAGATAGAAAGCCGACTGTGTAAGGAGTTTTAAGAAGATTAGAGTCTTATTTTTTCTTTGTACGGCCTTGGGCCATTATTTTCAAGTCTAAGAGATATATTTATAGGAAAATAGAGATCAGAGAAGGTGAATTTAAGACTTTCATTGATTTTGGAAGCCATTTGTTGCACAAAATTAATGAGAATGGTTCTCACTTTGAACGGACCCGGAGACGTAGGCTATTGAAGCCGAACTCCATTATCAATTTGTTGGTGATTTCTTTTGATTATTATCTATTGTTTTATAATTTTGATCTTCATTTTTAATTTTTTTTATAATTTCTTTAATTCAAAATTTAAATAAAAAGTCAAAAAATAGAAAGATCTTTTAAATGCAAAAGTGAGTTGTTCAAATTTGCCACACTTGCATTTTCAATTTACAGATCAGATTTTTGGTATCAGAGTGGTTGTTATTTAACAGTGATTGCTAGTATATGTTGACAAGGTCTAAATCCCAAAAGGGTGAAAGAAAACTCGTTGAGTATAATCCAAAGATTGGTTTAAGGCGTGCTTCAAGGATGGCTGAAGAAGAGATGGAATCTGAAGAAGCTTTATGCCGAGATTTCATGGACATGAGAAGCATGGTTGAGGAACTATACCATGACAAACAAAGGAAATCTAAGAATGAAAAATAAGGTGATTCACAAGAATCAAAAGGTAAAGAAACTGAAAAACCTTCTTCATTAGATGACAGTAAAAAAATTGTGGAATCTCTCCCTTCACTAAAATTGGATATTAAGTTTGAATTACCAATGTTTAATGGCAAAGTTAATGCTAAAAAATTGGATAATTGGGTCAAGTAGATTGAAATTTATTGTATGGTCTAAAATATTATAGGGGATGAGTCAAAAAGTCATTTGGCTACTCTTCATATGGGAGGCACAACTCTCATCTGGTGGGAGAGTAAGTTGAAGGAAGCTGAGCTTCAAAAAGGTAACTCAATTTCTACTTAGAATGAATTTATTGAAGAACTCAAAAAGCAATTCTATCCTTTAGGCTATATGAAACAAGACATGATGGATTGGCAAAGTTTTAGACAAGGAAAAGGCCAAAGTGTTCAAGATTATATGCAAGAATTTAGGGAAAAAACTTTACTTTTGAATGTTCCTCTATACACACAAGAAACACTGCTAAAATATATAGGTGGGTTGTATAATTACTTAAGACATATCATTCTTATGTTCAATCCCACTAATTTAGATGCAGTATGTGTTCAAGCAACTCATTTAGAGGCTAGAGGAAAGCAATCAATATAATCTTTTCCTAAAGTAAAAAGTAAGAAATCTAATGTTAAGCAATCTAAAGGGGAAAGTTCATCAGGAAAGGGTTAACATAAATCCACTTATACTATTAAAAAAGAAGGAAAACCATTTTGTAATCATTGCAATAAAAATCATGAAGATTCTAAGTGTTGGAAACTACATCCTGAGTTAAGGCCTAAGAGGTATCAAAAGAAAGAAAAGAAGGCTAATGTTATGGTTCAGGACTTAGGTTCAGATTCAGGTGATGAAACTAAGATCACAGCTATGGGATTGCATAATGATTTTTCTCTTTCAATTTCTAGTACTAAGTCATCAAATGATGCATCTTCTTCTAAACAAAATTTTGTGCATGTTGATAAGAAAAGAAATGAATTGTTCCACATTAGAGTTGTTTCAAAGCATACTAAGATTGACACTCTATTTGATAGTGTTTCACAAGAAAATTTAATTTTTGAAGAGGTTGTTAAGAAGCTAGGCTTACAAACCAATCCCCATCTGAAGCCTTATCCACTAAGTTGGGTGTGTGACAATGCGAAGCTACAAGTCTCACAAACTTGTAGGCTAAGGTTTGCCATCACATCCAAGTTCGTAGATGAGGTTGAGTTGGATGTTGTTCTATTGGACATATGTGGGATTGTTTTGGGAAGCCCATATCTTTATGATAGAAAATCAATCTTCTATAGAGAGGAGAATAAGTACTTGCTTGTTAAGGATGGCATTGAATATATAGTTAGAGCACATCACATTAGAACAAGTCTTTCCTTAGTTACAGCAGGGCAAATGAAAAGACTAGTTAATTCAAGCAAGACTTTTTGTCTCATGTTGATTAAGTCTAAGGAAAAAGAATAGTCTCAAGCTTTGGAAAAGTGTGATCCTTGACACAAGAATGAATTAGTTGAAATCATTTCTACTTACGATGATGTATTTTAGGATCCTAAGGGCTTACCCCTAAAAGGGGAGTTCAACATGAAATTCAGCTATTGCAGGATTCACCTCTCCCTAATATTGACATGTACAGGTTATCAGTGGTGGAAAATGAGGAAATCAAAAAATAGGTAATGGATCTATTGGATAGAGGTGTTATTCATCCAAGTTCATCTCCTGTTGGTTTGCCAATTATTTTGGTGCCAAAGAAAGATGGCACTTGGCAAATGTGTGTTGATTTTTATGCTTTAAACAAAATTACTATTAAGAATCGTTACCCTCTTCCTCGTATTGATGACTAGTTTGATCAATTAAAACATGCTATTTATTTCACTAAGCTAGATTTGAGAAGTGGATATCATCAAGTAAGAATAAATGAAAGTGATGTGTGGAAAACCACATTCAAAACAAAAGAGGGATTGTTTGAATGGCTTGTTATGCATTTTGGGTTGTGTAATGCCCCGGCTACATTCAAGTCATGGGAGGAACATGTGAACCACATTAAGAAAGTCATGGATGCATTACGAAGGGAAAAACTTTATCTAAAAATGTCAAAATGTGAATTTGGCAAGACCTCTTTGATATACTTGGGTTACATTGTAGGACATGGTAAATTGAAAATTGATCTTGCAAAAGTGGCAGTCATTGTTAATTAGCCTACACCCACTAACACAACTAAGGTTAGAAGTTTTCTTGGTGAAGTACAATTTTAGAGAGTTTATTGCTCAATTTTCATATATTGCATCACCTTTGCATTCTTTGACAAACATCAAAAAGCCTTCGACACTTTGAAATAAAAGATAAGTACTGCTCCAGTCTTGGCACTTCCTGATATACAACAACCATTTGAGATCAAGACGGATGCAAGTGAGTATGCTATGGGAGCTAGTTTAATGCAAGGTAAGAAACTAGTTTGTTATCATTATGAAACCTTTACAAGTGCAGTAAGAAAATATCCAACTTATGATAAGGAATTGTATGCATTGGTTCAAAGTGTTAAAAAATGGAAACATTACTTAATGGGCAAAGAAAAAATAATACATATAGATCATTAGCCCTTATAGTATTTCTAGTCATAAACCAAACTACAACAGTCTAGACATTTTCATTGGATGGGTTTCTTACAACAATTTCATCTTGTGATCAAGTATAAAAAAGGTATTCAAAATAAGGTTGCATATATGCTATCTAGGCCTCCTATGGTTGTTGCATTTATTCTTTTACAACATGGTTCTTTGTCTCATGAAAGTCATAAAGAACAATATGTGAATGATCTTGTTTTTTAGGATGTTTATAAAGACTTGATGAGTAGTAGAAAAGTAGAAGAATTGGACTATCATGTACACAATGATCTTTTGTATCATTTGGGTAAACTATGTATTCCTCAAAATGAGAGGGTGCACATGATTAGAGAAGCACATACTTCTCTTATTTTAGGTCATTTTGGAGTTGCTAAAATGGTTGCACATTTAAAGATGTATTTTTATTGGCCTTGTCGTATGTAGGAAAATGTTGCTAAATATATAAAGGGATGTACTCTTTGTGCCACAAGTAAACCTAATAATAGGAAACTGGGACTTTAAACTCCTCTACCTGTTCCTACTCACCCCTGGGAAATTATCTCCATAAATTTTGTGGGGGGGTTTCCTGTGACATAAAGAAAACATGACTATTTATATGTGGTTGTGGATAGATTTAGCAAAATGTGTGTTTTGATTCTTTACACTAAGCAAATTACTGGCGAAGGCACTGCACAGTTGTTCTTTAAACATGTATGGGTTCATTTTGGTTTGCCTACTTCAATTATTTTTGATCAAGATTCTCAATTTATTGGGGAGTTTTGGTCAACTTTGTGGGGAGTAATAGACACTAAATTAAAAAAGAGCACTGCATTTCATCCACAAACTGACGAACAAACAGAGGTTGTGAACCACACTATGGTACATTTACTTAGGGGTTATAGCAATAAAAATACAAAGTTATGGGATAAACAATTGTGTTACATACAACATGCATATAATCGGGCACTTCATTCTTCTACTATGAAATCTGCATTTGAATTTTGTTATGGATACTTGCCTAAATCTCCTCTAGATGTTTGTTATGGATAGGATACAAATTTTGGTGAACCAAAAGAAGCCATTTGAGCCAAGAAGTTCATTAAACAAATACAGCTCATTCATCAGACTATTCATTCTCAATTGGAGAAAAGTCAAGCCAATTACAAATCTAGGCATGACAAACATTGTATTGATCACCAATTTGTTGTAGGTGATATGGTATGGCTTCACATTAGTAAGGAAAGACTGACAAGTGAAGGTAAAAATTTGAAACCAATTCAGTATGGTCCTTTTTAGATAATGGAAAAAATTGGCACAAATGCTTTCCGATTAGATTTACCATCTTACATGTAGATTTATTTAGTTGTAAATGTGGAAAATCTGAAATTATATGAGCCTCCAATGATAATTAATCATGATGAAAGTGTATCCATTCCTTATGTTGATGATTTTTCTCCTAAATATATAACAAAATTCTAGGACGTACTATACTTGATAGGAATATCCAGACTTCATGAAGAGGTAATGCTAAATATCTTTGTGTTGGTCTTAAAGGGATGCACCCAAGCAAGGCCAGATGGATGGGAGTTGGAAATGTGAGGGAAAAATACCCTCACCTCATTACCAATTAATTTCAACTTTCGAAGGTCCAAAAGTTCCTAGTGGGGAGGAATGATCTAGGTGGATCCATGTACCGTTCCATTTTTCAAAGTCTTTAAATTCTATTCAAATCATTTTCACATCATATAATTTTTTGAGAGCTTTCTATCACTTTTTGTAGTTTGAAAAATGGAGTTCGGATGCTCAAGATATAGCCAGTTGAAGAAATCTTGCGACAGGTAAAAAAAGGGGTGTCGAAAGTGATGTGCCACTATGGAAATATTCCAAGTGGACCAATATCCATTTGACACATGGAAAAATAATTAGGTGCAAAAAATTTTGGTTTGGTGTTTTTTATTCACATGTTATTTGAAATTTTCAAATGTTTAAAGGCCAAACTGCCACGGCACTCCACCAAACATGAATTAACCAAGTCAAAGCATAGCCTAAGTTGGTGCCTAAGCCTTAGGCATTTGAAAAGGAACAAACTTGGATATTTTAAGCATTTAAACTATCATACCCAATGCATGTGGGACAAAGACAAGTCAAAGGCACCAAAAAAGGAGGGAAAAACTTTCAAATCTTATGTTAAGCGCCTAGAAAGAAGGCTGACCTTTTCACTCTTCCCAAGTACCTAGAAAAGTGGGAGGTGGTTTTGAACCTTTGACCTACCACCTAAAAGGTTAATGCCTTGACCACTTCAGCCACGGAGGTCGAAGTGTTATAAAAGGGACTAATTTCTACTTGAATAGATAGAAAGGCGACTGTGTAAGGAGTTTTAAGAAGATTAGAGTCTTATTTTTGCTTTTTATGGCCTTGGGCCATTATTTTCAAGTCTGAGAGATATATTTATAGGCAAATAGAGATTAGAGAAGGTGAATTGAATACTTTTATTGATTTTGGAAGCCATTTGTTACACAAAATTAATGAGAATGGTCCTCACTTCGAATGGACTCGAAGACGTAGGCTATTGAAGCCAAACTCCATTATCAATTTGCTAGTGATTTCTTCTGATTATTATCTATTATTTTATAATTATTATCTTTATTTTTAATTATGGTTATAATTTCTTTATTCAAAATTTAGTGAAAAAGTCAGAAAATAGAAAGATCTTTTAAATGCAAAAGTGAGTTGTTCAAATTTGCCACACTTGCATTTTCAGTTTACAGATCAATTACTTCCTAGCTTAGATTCCTAGATGGTAGAAAATTTTCACTTCATCTTTGAGCTTGATCTGAGGACACTTTGCTATGCAAAGTGAAACTTTTTTTGTTTTATATAGTGTATATGTAGGGTTTGAATTGTTTTAGTGAAATAGTTGTTTTGTGTATTGTTTAGAATAGTTTTCAATGTTTATTGAATTTGTATATGTTTAAATAATACTTTAATTTCTTGAAATATTCATTTGTTTCATACCATTTCTCTATTTATAACCCTTCATCATTTCATATTAGAGATATGCATGCTAAAAAAAAGAAAACTTGCTTAAACATTCTCTCTCTTGTCTCTCTCTTTCTAAACTAAAACATTGCATTGTTAGAAAATAATAATTTTGAATTGGAATGATAGCTCAAATATAGAATAGGCATGCTCTTGAACCCTTTCTTAGAAATTTATTTATTTCTTAAAAAATATTTCATTTGGCCTCAAAGTGACTTAGCTTCTAGATTTACATTCCAGTTGTTATCTCTCTCCATTCAATGTTGTTATTCTCTCTTTGTTTATAAAATCCATAGTCTAGTATTACCCACTTGCCTTACTATGGTTTGACCTATTAGATTAATTTTCATACTTTTTGTGCCTTTTCATGTCATCCCTAACCTATTTTTAAAGTTTGTCTATATCCTAGTGCAAGATAGCAAACTAGATAGCCACTATAGATCTCTTATAGCCCATAGAACCCCTAAGCCTTCTAGCCTCTTAGAGGTTTTCTTTAGCA
The DNA here is from genome assembly GCA_037957365.1 of Torreya grandis. NCBI lineage: Eukaryota > Viridiplantae > Streptophyta > Pinopsida > Cupressales > Taxaceae > Torreya > Torreya grandis. The sequence goes on along the minus strand of JARHVA010001727.1, from coordinate 3,136,686 downwards.
CCCTACCAAACATTGGTGGTTCCATTCATATTCTTAGAGCTACATTATGGCACTCTTGGTGGGTTCTCACATATGGTTTCACATTATTGTTAACCCATTTACATCTCTATTAGATAACTCCTCTTTGTTAGCTATTAGGCTTTGCTTTCAGTTGTGTTTTAGCTCTTGCCTTGGTTGTTTTCTCTTGATTTGGTTTTGTGTCTTTCTCCTAGTTGCTTTTCTATCATTTTTCCTTTTATGTTGTCTTCCATGTTTCTCATGATTAATTTCATCCATGGATGATCTCCCACCTTTGGGATGTCAATCCTATTGGATTCAGGGTCCCATCCTTGAGCTTACTAATGAACAAACCATATTTTCAGTGGAATGCCATAGAAACCATAAGACCCAAGAGCTTACCTCAACCCAAAATGGTAGTCTACACCCTCTCACATTTAAAAGGGAACAATATTAGTAGGACTATAACCAATGGAATCAATCTCTTTTTTAATAGTCTGATCTTCATTTGTTTGAGGATGTTTTATCTCAACCTCATACTGCACCTCATTCACCTGTTTGAGGTGATGAGGATCTCCTTGCATAGCTAGGGCCTAAGGAGTTACACACAGTCATTAATTATTCTAATAGATATATTTATGTGAATTAAGTGATTCCTTCTCCCCCTAAGATTCATAGGCATGCTTCATCTAGAAATAGAGCTTGCACCTGCTTAGTATCAAGTACCTCAACTAGTTCTCACATGAGTTTCTACCTATTTCTTGACTAGAGACTCTAGATCAATAACACCCTCATATCCATGCTATGGGTCATAGTTATTCTAACTTAGTGAGGTATCCCTAGCCTAGGGGTTTCTTCCATCCTCTTAGTGCTTCTTTTAAATTTTCCAATGAGCATGTTAATTTCAATCACCACTTGTAGAATAAATATCTATGGGATGCAGATATGAAGAATCAACAACCATCAGTTAACCCTTGTGTGATGGAATGTGACCAGCACCATGGATATCTTGGTCATCATGACCATTTATATGAGTATGTCATGTATTCCTAACATCATTATGGGGATCGTTACACTTCTCATGGTCATTCTTCACCCTATAGTAGAGATGATTTACTTAATGAGTGTCATCCTTATCAAGAAAATCCCTAACATCATCTTCCCCATGATCATGGTCATGGTGATCCTTATGGACATAGGAAACATCATCACCATCATGATCCCCCTATTAAAGTTTTTCTCTAGCTTGCTATCAATCTTGCTTATGAGGATCTCCATCAAAATCCTCTAGCCCCTTGGGTACATGTTATTCCCCTTCCTACTCCTATCCCTAAACTACCCAAGTTTAATGGGATGTGTGACTCTAGTCCTATAAAGAATATCATAGAATTCATGATGGCATATATAGATTGGGAATAGGATGAAGTCATGATGTTAAATCTCTTTGCTCATTCTCTATGAGTCGAAGCCCTTGTTTGGTTTTAAAATCTACCTCCATATTCTCTCTTTAGTTTCCAACTCTTTCTAGATGAATTCCTCCAATATTTTGATATTTCTAGACCCTTTAACCTTAACATCCAATCACTCACTTCTATGGTACATGCCAAAGAAGAGTTAAACTTTGATTTTGTGCATAGATGGTGGTTAATTATTTATATGTGCAGGACTAGGTTCTCAGATGACCAAATTTATGATATGTTCACGTGAGCATATTATGGTATGAGGTTTACCTTGAGGCCCTCAATCATGAACCTACCTATTATGATAAGTTTTTAATGTGTGTCTAAAAATCAAAGTGTTTGAGGTTCATGTGGGCATACAAACTATCCCTTCCCAAAATTCATCTTCTTCATGTGATTATAACTGTAATGCAATTGGTGATGGTGTCATTAATTCTTCTCCCAAGAAGAAGGACAAGAAGGATAACCATGAGGTGAGTGTTTTTAGCAATAAACCAACTAAAAATAAGGTTTTTGAATCAAGTGTATTAAAATAATAGATGGTGTTTCTTCATGACCCTACCAATTTTTAAAACTTCCATCAGATGAGAGTGTAAAATGATGCCAATTATGCTACCTAGAATTCTGGCGCATAAGCCTCACCTCCATCTCAAATTTATCCTCTTGCAGAACCTAATCACAAGTTGAATGTTTTCAAAAAGACTTTTATTGACCATGAAAAGGATAAGAAGAAGCAGAAAAAGAAGAAACCAAAGGGTAAAGCCCCACATTCCCCTTCTTTCTCTTCCACCTCTTTTGACTCCTCTTCCCAAGTTGACTCGTAATGGAAAGCCAAGTGCGAGAGTAGAAAGGTTTTTACTTCTATTAACATAGCCTCTATTGGGTATGAGTTTTTTTATCAACATGTATTTAGGTTAGGCCACTAACCCTATTGGAGAGACTAATGTTGTTGGGCCCCCAGTCTAGCCCATGGGGGTAGGAAATCCTAAGGTCCTATTTGACATTAGGCATGACATTCTTCCCTAGGATAGATAGCATCTATACTCTATCATAGAGGAGTTTTAGGGCCTCTTAATTGGGATCTCCATTTGGGACCTTCTTCACCTTTGCCCTGAGCAAATGGGTCTCATCTTTGATGAGCTTGGTCTCCCTTGTGAGGATATGCTATGTGATGATGTCAATTTTTTTCAACACTGATACACACAAGCATCTTCATCTTCCCATCTTATCTTTTTACCTAGCCTCTTTGCTATATATTTTAGTTCTCATAAAGAGGGCTCATTTACCTTGAGACTTTTATTGATGATTTCCATGTTAAGTGGTGTATTATCGATGAAGGAGTTGCATTGAACATTATGCCCCTACATGTGTTCAATGAGCTCATAATCAGTTAGAATAATCTCTCTGATTCTCGCCATAACTATGTCAATTCTTATAATGACATAGTTACACTAGTGCGAAACATGAAGCTCCAAGTCAAATTTGGCCCCAAGATTTTTAGAATCAAGTTTTGTGTGTTAGACCTTGATCTTTCATACAACATGATTCTTGGCCATCCTTGGACCACTGCCATGTAAGCCATCATATTGGCCACATTTTTCATGATATTTTATATTCACAAAGGTGATTTTCAAACCTTGGAGGCTCACCTAGATCCTTGGGCATTGCTCTATGCAAAGACAAAGCCCTCAGGTGAGGCTTTGGTTAGGATCAAAGAGGCTAGCCACTCAACCCCTTGGTAATCCTAGTATCATGTGCCCTAATTTATATACCCTATTATGGAGAGGGGTTGTTATGATGCTAGGAGATGAAGCCCCAGGTTAACACACCCCTAAATAACTTGTGAGGGAGAAGTAGCTCCCACCTATAAGACAAATGCGATAAAAAAAATAAATGATACTAGAAAGACTTTAAAGCTCATTTTTTAAATCACCCAAATTACTCAAACATAGGGAGATCATATAAAACATTACTTATAGGATTGGACCAAGAAAAAAGGCAATGAATAAGGCAAATTTGGTCACTCAAGTTCCCTAAATACACAAAGTCTAATTTACAAAAAAAATAAAACAAACAAAAATAATAAACAAAAACAAAGATCTTAGGAGCACTTAGTCTAAGTTTTTTGTTCTTTTTAAATCACTAAGAAAGATATGAAATGAAATTTGGCCCCCTTGTCTTTGTTTTTGGTATTTGAAAACTTTGAAAGATAAAAGCAAATTTGTTAATGGATTTTTATGCACCAAAACATAAGAGTGAATGAAAATTTTGCTTTTGTCAAAACTTAAAAGATGTTTGAAAGGTTTTAAAGCACTAAAATAAATGTGAAATTGATTTATTATTACTTAAAAATCCTAAAATAACTTGTTAGAAGTTTTTTTGGCTCAAGAAATCAAAGGCAAGCTACAAAATCAAAGTTGAAAATAAAACTGAACATAAAAAATGCTAAAAACCAGTAGTTAGTGTTTTGACCATAAATTCTAAAACATTTATCATTTATTCAAGAATTTTTTAGAGGTTGTTCATAGGTCAAATTAATCCCTATCTTCAAAATTTTAGATTAAAAAATGAATATAAAAAATTTAAGAACTCAATATCAGTCATTTTTTAGCAATAAAAAAAATCAGAAATAACAAAAAACAATAGTCAGCAATTTGCCTATAAATCTTAAAATATATAGTATTTTTAATTTTTTTTGGAGAGAATGTTGATAGGAAATAACCACACATGCCTACAAAAATTTATATTAAAAATAATAATTTATCAAAATATATGAGGACTGTACCAACCATTTTTTTATTTTATTCATCATTTAATTTTCTTTCGCTTCTGGGTGAACTACATTGGCCAAAGGTATATTTAGACTATGTAGTTAGTACTTGGATACATGACATATCTTAGGTTAGCTTGGACACCATTAATATTTGATTCATTTATTTCATCATTTTGTGCATCCTCATGTGATTGGTTGTTTGTGTATTATTCAATCATTAGACCATCACATCTATGTTTGTGCCCACTCATCTTTAATCTATGTAACATGTTATATCCTTAAGTTATGCTTTCCAATCTACCCTACTGGGGCATAACCAGTTTATCATGTTCAAATCTACACTACTAGGGTTAAATCATTATTCATTCTAAGTCATCAAAATGATTATAATCACCTTTGGTAAAATTGTTATTTCAACCCATCTTTCCAACTAGGGCACATGCTTATGCCACTAATTATAACCACCTTTGGAAAAATTAGTGTCTTAGTATTCATTCTTGATTATAACCACCTTTAGGCACATAAGCATTTTGATCAATGCATGCAAGCATTAGCTAAATTGGATTAATCTCATCCATGGGTTAATTTCTTTCTTCTTCTTGATTTTTTTTAAGGACCATCCATCAATTGTATGTGTCAGCCATTCCCTTGAGGGGGCACCATGGGCTTCCCAAACTTTGTTTAGAACATCATTTTTCAATCATTATCTTCATTTTTATTCTTAATAAATTTTTTCATTATTTGAAAAGATTTACTATTTTTGTGTCTTGTAATGCCTTCTCAAACAGGGGCAAATTATAGACATTCTTTTTTGGCCACTTCTATGTCTAGATGAACATTAGGCTAATTTCTTACAAATAATGCAAATTAATCCTATAAATTAATGTTCATACCAAATTAATCAATGTATTAGATGTAAGTTCCCTAAATCATGCCAATCTATTCCTAATTGGTTCATTACCCTGTATACAACAATAACCTCTATCAGATTCTCCCTAGTCATTGTGACGTAGCAAATTGACATTTTCAACCAAGGGTGATGGATAACCTTACATAACCTCAGAAAATGCAATTAACTTGATCAAAATTTCTTAATTAATTAAACACAATTAAATGCATAGTTGAAAAGTCCATGACTAATTAGTGAATTTCTATTTTTATAAATTCATAAATCTAGATTTGATGACATCATCATAACATCACACAAATATGTAAAATCCATAACTTTTAAAATTTCCTATTTTATAAATTCACTAATTAAATTCATTACTCAACTCTCATGATAAGTGGCCAAGTGGATCATGAAGAATTAGTGAATTTCTATTTTAGTAAATTCATAAATTCAACCAAAATATCTTTTATGAGTTGTCAATCCACTTGTAAAATATCAGGAATTGGGTGGGAGACATAACCATTCTTAACCCATGTCTCTCTCACATGTTCCTCGTGATTATATTTGACCCAATCGAGAGTAATCCTAAATCCAACCATGGTTAGATTGACTCAACCAATATTAGTTCTAAACCTAACCTCTTTAGGGTTAGAGTTAGTTTTGAAACCTATAAACACAAGTGCCAAGACACCTCTAAAAAAATCTAGTGACGGCAAATAACTAATGTAGAATTGCCTATAGGAGAGATTTGCATGCCAAGCCAAAGCCAAGCCCAATATTACCAAGGCTATAAGGACAAATGACACAAGGAGCACCATTTCCAAAGATTATTTTATCACATAACCAAGCACATTAATTAATTTCTAATAAAAAAACTCTTTCTCTCATGGAAGGTAAAATTGTTTGTTTTATTTTAATTTGATAATTACTTGTATAGTTATCTTACTCTTTGAGTGTCTAGGATAGAGGTTAAGTTTCATTAGTGTGTTGATTTTTATCTTACTATAATGATACTAATCTCACCTCTTGTATTATTATTGATCATATAAAGTACTAAAAGATCATCCTAATAACCCAATTTGCTAAGTTACAAGCTAGGTCACTATTGTACTTAATTTACACACATTGTATGATTCACACAAAATTTAACATATATGGGAAAATTACATTAGTATGAGTCATTCTTTAGAGTATTGGGTATGTGGAAACATCCTTTGATATAGGGTTCATTAGGTTATCTTGACACTATGTACCCACTAACCCATTTTTACCTAAGGCCACATTGAAGATGGAAAGTTAGGGTTTTGTCATTTCACAAGGAGTGACAGTCCATCACCTAGATCTAAATGCACTAGAGTGAAGGTGAAATAAAACCTAAAAATATCTAGGTTTTCACATCCTATTTAAATAAATATTCTATACATGACATTAGTTTCAAACATAAATAATAACATTGATGTAACTATTCTAAGCTAATATTACTGTCTAGAGAACCATAAACATCTTAACCAAAATCTGACAACCATTTTAGAATCTCCTTCTTGCTTGCTTTCAGCCTATTCCATATTCAAAATTACATTAGCATCATAATAAGTTAATTAGTTAACTTCTTTTTCATTTTTATATCTTACATAACTGTACTTTTCATGTTTAAACTATCTCAACATAATAAACTCAATGTATATTTATATATAGTGTCTAAATGGCCTGCTAAAGGTCTGATTATCACCCTTATGCCATTCCATTTCTATACACCACTTTAACAATCTAGATAACACCAATATAGATTCCATTTTAAGGTTAAACAAAACCTAGGAGTGTCTAACTTGTAATCTCCCATGGATATTTTGATTCTATTGAATTTCCCTGAATAAACTATGCTACCATATACAATCATGAGATTGAATTCTAAACTTGGATTAAAAAAATATTTCAAGCATGCCTCCAGCTTATTATTGATGAGGTTATTTGTACTCCCTAAGTCAATAAACATTATTACCTTATGTATCTTTAGGAACCCCACTACCTTGAGGGTTTTTGGGTGTTAATGCTTGAAATTCCATGGCATGATATAGGTATTTGGATCTTATAATGTCTCATCTTGATCATCCTCACTAAAAATTTTTACTTCCCAATACTCTTATTCTTCATTGACACCTTTAAAGTATAAAAATTTATTATCAACACATTTATTTCCTTTTCTATATTTACTATCATAGTTGAAACATAACCATTTTTATTTTCTATCTTCACTTTTATGAGGATTCAATATAGTAGGCTAATGAAAATATTATGTTGCGTTAATGTGATCTTTTCTATCTAAGTGAATTCCTATTTTTCAATCAAATATATTTCCTTTACCCATGTGTGAAGACCATGTAATCTAATACTAAACTTAAATTAATCATGTAATTATCAAGTTGAATTTTATACTTGATCGCACATAAAAATAGACCATTCAATTTGTCCTTTGTGATGTCTTTCATGCCTAAGGATAGGTTCTATAATTTCTTAATATAATCCTTGAAAGTCCATATTTTATGTAATTTTTATTATTACCTAAAGTAGTTATTTGTTATAATATTGTGGTAGTGTATTTGCAGCTTGTCAGTATGCACTAACCAATTAATAGTATGTTCCTTCATTTTATTTTTATCACATAACCATAAATACCAAATGAATTATTGTGGCTCAACATATAAAGATGACCACCTTGTATGCACGTAGATTATGATGTTAGATAGATAAATTTTTAATTTGATTGATTTAGGTGGTTGAATCCTTACCATCAACTTGTGGATGCCCAATTTTGGCAGCATGTTCCACAAACTTGTATATGAACTTAGAATGTTTTAACTGGGAGAACTTGAGTGGCCCAATGGAGAATTGTTAGATAGTGGTTTTGCTTGTATATAATCTAAGGTTGATGTGATATTTATGATTGTCACATCAATGTTATTCAAAATTCATCTCATTATGTGTATTTCACCCTTTAGCCCATCCAAATATTCTTTTTTATCCATGCTTTGCACATCTACCTAGAGTTGGGCAACCAACCTAAAAAACCTTGTACCAGAAGTTTTAGATTCCATTTAATTTTTACTAGGATTTTTTCATGAAGTGGCTTTCCTTTTTATACAACCTATAGTGTTTGGAAAAACCATGCATGAATTCTAGAGTGCAGGGTTTGGGAACTCAAGGTATGATTATAAGGTTTTGGGTTTAAACAAAATTATATTATAGAATGATACCATTGTGATCATCTCACCAAGACAAATCCAATGACTGTTATTTTACACAAAGGTCTGATTTTTTTCAATATTAAAAAAAACCTCAAGAAATACTATGCAGATGGAAAAATTAAATTCATTCTAGATCATAAGTAATAGTTTTTTAATTCTTTAACCCACATAATAGCTGCTACACTAGATCTAAAATAAGTTATGTTAAAAAAACCTTTCCCAAATCGAAGCTATAATACCAATTTTAATGAAATTAATTATATCGATCAATCCAATTAATAATAAAGGATGTAATTATAATTATCGATAATGGAAAAAAATAGATCGTAATAGTTAAGAGTAGAATAACACACATCTACACCAAGAGTTAACAATAGAACATAATTTAGGAAATATAAAACTAATTCATTTTAAGGGGAAAACCTCCAAAACTATGCAATAAGAATATAATTCATAATGTGATGCTCAAGTACTAGCCACTACCTTCTACATATATCATACTTAAACTATGGTTACTCCATATTCTAACCCTAATAATAATATGAAAACATAGAGAATTGTGACATGATAAGGTAACATGTCACTTTAGCCACATATCGGCCACATATATCCTTATGCATGTTATATGTTAGATGCATAGAGTATATTATGCCAATACAAAGTAGTTACATGTATGTAACTAATCAGTTATATCAGTGGCATGGATTGATGAGGTAAGAATCCACAACACCAAATATCCATTTCCATGTTTGAGTAAATATATATCAAAATGAGATAAAATGAAACCATGTGCATATAATTAATTTAGGTTTTTGATGATAAAATTTACAATTTTACAATTGATATACATTAGGTTCACTCCATCAATCCATTGTACCTTAATAATATCAAAATAAATTGTATAGATAAATTTATCAAAGCCTAAGGTTTTGATTAGTGGACAAAATATAATAAATATAATAAGATTGAACTCACTCATTTCATACATCTTTCAATTCAACCATAGTTAGAATAAAATACAAAAGGTCACATCTAATGACATGTCGACATATTACTTTATTCCTCATCATCATGATATATTCATTTATTAAGTCAATAACATTAATTTTGAAAGGGACTATGCCATAAAGAAATTATCAAACTTTTAGATGTGAAGTTTATCAAACTTGTGGATTGTTTTGAATGGGTGTTAAATATTATTCCCATTCATAAAAAAATTACCATGGTTATTCAAATTTGCATCTACTTTTGCAACCTCAATATTGATTGTCCCAAGGATAAATTTTCATTACCTTCGATAGATGCCATCATTGATTCCACTACTGGATATGAAATGTTATTCCTCATGGATGGTTTTTTAGGCTATAATCAAATTCATATTTCCCCTTAAGACCAACACAAAATAAATTTCACTATGGAATGGGTAACCTATTGCTATGTTAAAATGCCCTTCATCCTTAAAAAATTTGGAGCTACCTATCAACAAGCTATGACCCACATTTTTCATGGCCTTATCCATAAGATTGTGGAAACCTATGTGGATGATCTCATTACCAAATCCAAAATTTAGACATCATATTGTTGAAAAACCCATATTTCTAATATTGGCATCATGTATGATTGATTCATCAAATATAAAGCTAGACTTAATCCCTAAAAATGTGTTTTTGGAGTTACATCTACTAAATTTCTAGGGTTTTTAGTCTCTCTTCATGGTATTGATGTCAATCCCACTGAAATCAATGTTATAGTCAACATGCCTATTACTTATTCCATTCCAGACATTCATACTTACCTCAAAAAGCTTGGGGAAATATGATGACTCATCCCCAAAATGGTTTATTGTATTCATTTTATTTATCTAGAGGATAATGGTCATTATTTTCATTGATAATTAAAAAGGTCAGCTATGGAGACTGTAGCTAGTGGAGCCCACTTTTATCATAGAGGGAGGCTTTACCACTATGTATGATAATGGTGTTTTATTAATTTCATAATTACACTATTATTTTTACCATATAATTATTTTTGTGCTTTTGGTTATGATATGTGGTAGGATAAGGAACAATTGGAGAGGCCCACATGGTGGGTCCTTAGGCCACCACGTGGCCTGCAACCACATCCTTGTTATTTCTATAAGACATAATGCATTCCAAGTTTACATGTCAATTTCAAGTGATGTCAACCCAAGACCCAACTCAAGCCCTAAGATGAGTTGCATTCTACATTAGATCAAGTAGGGGTTGAGTTGAGTTGCCTTTGTATCAGAACCAAGTTGGGATCAAGTTACATGACACTAAGTTAGAATGGGACTGAGTTACATGACACCAATTTGGAAGGGAATCAAGATGCATGGAATCAAATTACCATTGAAAACAACCATCGTAATTTGCTCAACTAACATGCCAAGCTTAGCCAAGGCAAATTGGCATTATCGAACAAAAGGTTCATGATACATGGCCATAGATATGGGCTTAAATTATAATGAAAGCCTATTTAAAGGCCTTTTAAAACTCTTATCCTAAAAATGTGGGATAAAAAGTTTTGAAGTTTTTTTAGTAGCCTAGTTGGTTGCTTACAGTTGGGTGAAGCTAGGAGAAGATTACCATTAGAATAAGTCATGAGGCTGTAGCAAATAATATATGGGACACACAATTCTAAATGGGCAAGGAGGTGTAGGTTACATTTTGATATGGTGTAAAGCCATTGAAAGAGATAATTTTGATATGAGAGTCAAGCCAAAAAGGGATGGAAGGTATCTCACCATTGAATGGATTTCAATCTTATGGTGAATGATCAAGTCTTGGGAGCCCACGACCCATATACATTTAGTTTTGGGCTATTATGCTAAAAGCCATGGAATGGCTAGAAAAATATGGAGTATGTTGAGGGATAAAGTGTTGAGTCAAGATGACTTATTTTGGTTGAGCTAGAGCCATTGAAGAAGTTTGTTCTTTATTATAGAATTAAAATCAAGTGCCATGGTGAAGATGTTCCTATTTACTTTGTGTAGAATAATGACATTGGCCATATATATGACAAAAAATCCAAAGTTATATATGGGAAATGAGTTTATAAAGTAATATGAATAATTTCACTCAATCCTATATTTTTTATACCAATTCTATTTACTTCAAAAATTGAGAATTGAATATCCATTTTTGAAAAAACTATTTTGTTTGTACGATTTAGAGATCAAATTTGGTATCAGAGCAAGTGATTATAGGACCTTACTTCAGTTGTGATATATTTTAGTTTGGAGTTTTTATCAGATTCTTGATTTATGATTATTCTATTTTAGTTGACCATGTAGGGAGGTTAGTGAAAAAGGAAATTGGAAGGTGTTCCAATTCACTAGAAGAATACAAGCTTCTAACAATCAAATTCTAGAACCACTAGTCCTGTAGAATCAACATGGATGAAGAACATAACACATGGTAATTTGAGATGTGAGATGGTATTGTGAAAGGAACAACATTTATTCCTTGGGAAGGCATTCAGATAAAATGTAAGGAATTTTATGTAATGTTTCTCCAAGAGGAATTAGTTGTAGTTCCATTGTTAGTCTTACAAAGAGGGTAGATTGAGGTATGGTTATGATCTAATTTCATATTGGTATTGACATAATATTTTAGATTATTAATAATATTATGGATGCCTATGTCCTTGAATATAGGAGCAAGTGAAAATACCAATTCCATGGAAAGATATGGAAATGGAAAACAAGGCATTGTTTAGTATTGAATAGGTTTTTGCACTCTGAATTTGAGTTTGTAATTGGTTGATAAAGTAGTTTATGTTTTCATAAATTTATTGAGATTTGTAGGAAGAAATTAAGAATCCATTTAAGACACTAACATTTTCTAGCCAGTACTCCACAAGTGCATTCCATAGTTCTCAAAGATGTATGAGCTATTTTCAGTGTAACTATGTAGCACAAGTTTTAGGTTTGAATCCTTGATGTCAAGATAACCTATGTGTGGGTTACTCTAGATATGAAATATATCTTTATGCCAACTTATTTTTAAAATCCTTTGAAACCATAATGTGGATCATATAATTATTATTGAGATAGAGTTTTATAAAATATGAAACCACTTACTATTAAGTTGATTGAAACCATCAAGAGGGAATGACCCTTAGGTTGATGACATGGTTTATTAGAATAGTTTTGATAATCATGAATATAGCATTGGATTAGTATGATTTTATTCTCTTCAACACATTATTATCAAAAAAAAAATCCTAATTATTTAATTTGGGAAGGAAATTTTGTTAAAGTTATGTTTGGAAGAGTTTATATTTGTTATCTCTTATTTTAGTTTTCTATTATGATAGACTTTTTGTGGAAACTAACTCAGTTAGATGAGTTGTGGAGGTATGAATCAAGAAGTAGTCATATGATAAAGGAAACCTTGAGACATGTTTAAAATAATGGGCTCTTCTCATTTTTAAATGATATTTGCTTATAGTTACTTGCAAATTTACGAGTTTGTAAAGAAGCTCTTATTATGAAAATTATCCAAGTTAACATTGGAGTTTGATAGATAGCAAGGAAAATTTTGAGGGACATAATAGCTAATTATGTTGTTTACATTTCCTTATAGTTCCATTGATTACCCTCAGGTAATGTGTATTATGAATTAATTAGCTTAGGATTGATAAGTGTATTGCATGTTTGTATACTTAACATTGTATACATCTAAGTCCCACAGTAATATGGGCAATGTTTGTATTACAAACTTCCTTTACACATGTATGTTTTTTAGTAATGTCATGTAGATGTAATTTCAAAAGACCCATAGATGGGAAATGTTTGTAAAATTTAAGTATACATTTGTATAATTTATTTGTAAATCCTATAGGTGTATGTAGAATAATTATTTCCCTTGTGTGATAATAAGGAGAATACCTTAACCTTCATGCTATGAAGGGTTGAGAAAAGATGCCAGATATTGTGACTATTTAGGTAATAATACATTTATCAAAATGGATATAGATTTTATTTTACTCTCTATGTATGGGTTACAATTGTAGTTGGACAATTGTAGGTTTCTATTTGTTGGTGTGATGTAGAAGGTCATGTAGTAGGTTCAGTTGGATTCTTGGTACTTTTGAGGATAAAAGCCTCTTTGTGGGGAGGTTTGATCTGGAGGATAATGGTCACCATTTTTTTTTATAATTAAAAAGGTCAGCTATGGAGACCACTTTTATCATAAATGGAGGCTCTGTTGTCATGTATGGTAATGGTGTCTTATTAATTCTGTAATTACACTATTTTATATAACATACAATTATTTTTATGCTTCTTATTATGATATGTGGCAGGATGAGGATCAATCAAAGAGGCCCACTTGGTGGGTCCTCAGGCCACTACATGGCTTGCCACTACATCCTTATTATTTCTCCAAGACATAATGCATTCCAAGATTACATGTTGAGTTTAAGTGATGTCAACTTGAGACCCAACTCAAGCCCCAAGACAAGTTGCATTCTGCATTGGATCGAGTTGAGTTTCCTTTGTATCAGAATTGAGTTAGGATTGAGTTACATGGCACTGAGTTGGAATGCAATTGAGTTTTATGAAATCAAATTACCATAAAAAATAACCATTATAATCCACTCAATTAACATGTTGAACTTAGCCAAGCCAAGTTGGCATTACCGAACAAAAGGTTCATGATATGTGGCCATAGCCATGGGCTTAAATTGTAACAAAAACCTATTTAAAGGCCTTTCAACACTCTTATCCTAAAAATGTGGGATAAAAAGATTTAAATTTTGTTTTAGCAACCTAGTTGGTAGCTTATAATTAGGAAAAGCTGGGAGGAGATCACCATTAGAATAATCCATGAGGCTATGGTGAACAATATATGGGACACACAATCCCAAATAGGTAAGGAGGTATGGATTCTATTTTGATATGGTGTAAATCCATTGAAGGAGCTCATTTTGATATGAGATTTGACATAAAGAGGGCTCGAAGGTATCTTGTTATTGAATGGTTTCAATCTTATAATGAATGATCAAATATTGGGATCCCATGACCTGTATACTTTTCATTTTGGGGTGTTTTTCCAAAATCTGTGGAATGGCTAGACAAATATGGAGGATGCTGAGGGATAAAACATTGAGTCAGGATAACTTATTTTGGATGAGTCAGAGCCATTGAAGAAGTTTATTATTTATTATAGAATTAAAATCAAGTATCATGATGAAGATGTTCTTGTTTCCTTTGTACAAGCCAATGACATTGGCCATATATATGACTATCATTAATTAAAGCCTAAGAAAGGAGAGGTTTGATGTCATTGGGAATTTTAGTAGAATATTATCAATTTTGAGTCTAAAGTGGAAATGGTTTTCAATCATGCAGTTTGTAAAAGACACCAAGGATACAGTTTAGAATATAAAATTACCTAGTCTAAGTCTATCTAAAAAAGATAATCAATACTGAGTCATTTGGATGCATACATACATACATATGTGTGTGTGTGTGTGTGTGTGTGTGTGTGTGTGTGTGTGTGTGTGTGTGTGTGTATGTATGTATATATATATATATATATATGTATGTATGTATGTATGTATGTATGTATATATATATATATATATATGTATGTATGTATGTATGTATGTATGTATGTATGTATGTATATATATATGTATATATATATATATTATATGTATGTATGTATATATATATATGTATGTATGTATATATATATATATATATATATATATGTATGTATGTATGTATGTATATATATATATATATGTATATATGTATGTATGTATGTATATATGTATATATATATATATATGTATGTATGTATGTATGTATATATATATATATATATATATATATGTATGTATATATATATATATGTGTGTGTGTGTGTGTGTATAGACACACACACTCACACACACATATTCCTTTTATATATATTGGATGTAGAAAGGTATGACCGATAGAGGGATATTTAAAGTATGGCAAAGGCAATGGATGAGCACATTGTTTGACCAAACTAGGCAATACGAGTCCTTCATTCTGAATATGTCGAGCTAAGGTATTTGGGTCATATGGTGTATGAATATAGATATAGGGCTAAGTAGGAATGGAATGAAAACATTGTCATGAAATGATGTAGAGGTTTAGATAGGAATCATCACCTATTTATATGCCTACTGGAGCTGAATCAGAGGTCATGAAGAGGCATATATGGGAAGAAAGACCTAATTCAAGTAGAAAACTAAGATGGGATAAGGTACAGCCAAACCTATTTGGATTTTTCATTATGCCTTTTTATAAATATTTTAAAGTTATGGAGAATTAAAATAAGGTAACGTGTTCTTTTCAGTATGTCACTTCTTATAGACTAAGCCTGTTATTTCATTTTCTTCTATTATTGTATGGTCTATGACCATGAAGAAATGTATGAGTTGTTGTTGTGAGGGGGAAATACACCTATTTAATTTAGGGCCTTCTAACCATGGGCAAAGGTTATTTATGTCACAGTGTGTTGATAGACATAGATATAGATTAAAATCATTTATTCTATTTATGGTGGTAGACAAGGAAGAATGTATGTATGCCTGTGTATTATTATTACCTTTATTTTTATAAATCTAGTGGTTATGGAGGGGATGTAATTAGTTATAGGAATGTTATCAAGAGATTTAGGTATGTGATAATTAGAGGCACTCCTATTTAATATGGTACCCTTTTAATATTTTATAAGTACACTCAAATGGAGAATCACCTGATCCTTTGGAGAAGGATAAACAGGTGTTATGGACCTTGACGAGATGAAGTACATAGTCTTCATTAGTTAGTTTCAACATCAAATTATAGGTTCCTTAAATCCATTTATGATGTGAGTTGAAAAGTGTATATTTGCATCATTTTTATAATGGGTCAGATTGTAGTTCAACAATCTCAAAGATGTAGCCCAAATGATGGGTGAACTCTATTATCACTTCTGGTGTCATTTTTCCTTTCAATTATTCTATGTTTCATTTTTAATTCAATCACAAAATGAATTAATGAGGCACTAAGATTAAATTATGATAAAGTTTAATCTGAAAAAACATTAGAAGTTATATGCAGGAAATGAGTTTATAAATTTATCTGAATAATTTTAGTCAATCCTAGATTGCTACTACCAATTCTATTTACTTCAAGAATTGAGTATCCATTTTTAGAAAAATTATTTTGTTTTTACATTTTACAGATCATCTGTTAATTCCCTTATTAATAAAGGTAATGATTTATAATGGACTGATCCTTGTCAGAAGGTATTTGATAACATTGAATAGTCATTTCTCCATCTACTTACACTTTGTCCACTTTATAATGACCATCCTTTAATTTTGTACATTTCTTCTACACCTGTATCAATTAGGATAATGCTTACTAAACAATATGATACTAGAAGATAATATGTTATTTACTATTAGTTGAGGCCTCATTTATTACAAAAAATGTTATACCAAATTATAATGTGATTTCCTCACTATCTATTTCACAGCTGAAAAGCTTCGTCACTACATGCTCTATCAAACAACTTATGTCATAACTCATTTTGACCCACTTCGTCACTTCTTATCTAAAGCCTTTTTACTTGGAGACAGAATTGGAAACTGGATAGTTATGTTAATGGAATTTTATCTTTGCATCATAATGCAAAAAAATATGAAAGGGCAAGTCATTATCGACCAAATCACAGTGGCACCCATACCTACTACCAATCATCTTTAAGATATTCCCTTCAATGATAACATTCTCTATATTAAAGTTCTCAATTAGGCCATATCTCTTAAAGATTACTTCCATAAATTCATTGGTGATTTATAAATAAGTAATCAAGAAGCTTCTTATGTCATTCTTGATACTACTAAATCCAAATGAGTTCTCGAAGAACTTCTTGAAATCAACACCAATTTGCACAAAGACACCTATACCATACATTTTGCCTTTGCCAAATGTATCTAAGAACCTAGGGAAGGTTGTATTATAATTGGTCCTCATAGTAAAATAATCCCTTATCATTCCATATTACCTTTTATTTCACTAATAACATGTCAAAATATGAAGCATTAATCTTAGGCATGAGAGTGGCACTTGACTTAGATATTGCATATTTGCACGCTTTGGTTGACTCCCAAATCATCTACAATTAGGTTAATGGTGATTATCAATGTAAAAGTGAAAATATTATTTTTTATCATCAAATGGATACTAACTTCACTAAATAATTTGCTTCTTTTACCATTGATCCCATTCCAAGAGATCAAAACTTCATCACTAATTATCTTACTTCTTTGACATCCTTATTTCATTTGTATCAAGTTCTCAATGATTCATAATTTCTTATTCAAATCAGAAAGTCCCCATATTATATCCAACAAAAATATTTAATTATCTATCATATTGAAGTTTTCACCATTCAACATATCTTATGGTATAAATACATTATCCAATTCCTTGAACATCAAACTTATCCTTCAGACATAGATCTTATGAAAACACTAGAATTTATAAACAAGCCTTCAGATATGTCTTTCAATATAACACCATTTATTGACAAAATGTTGAAATTACCCTACTCTATTGTGTCATGAAATAATAGGTACCTCCTCTCCTTGAACAAACACATGGGGGAATTTATGGTTTTCACTATAGCAGACCTGTTATAACATTCAAATGCCTATGTATGGGTTAATTTTGGCCTACTCTCAAAAAATATACCAGAGAATCATTAAAAAGTGTAGTCCTTATCAAATACATGATGATATAATCCATTTAGTACTAGTATAGCTCTAATATATGGAATCCCCTTGACCATTTTCTATGTGGGGATTATATCTCATTGGCAAACTACCTAGATCACAAGATGGACATGTTTTTATCATCACGGCTATTGAATATTTTACCAAATGGGTAGAAGCCATTCCTCTCATAAATATTATGGGAACTAATATTTCCAAATTTATCCTTAACCAAATCATTTATCATTTTGGAGTTCCCCATACTATCATTTTTTATAATGGTGGCAATTTCAAGAACAAGGATGTGAAATAGTTATGCAAAAATATCCCACAAATTTTCCACACATTATCATCCATAATGAAATAGTAAAGATGAGGATAAAACTAAAACTCCTAATAAAAGCCTTAAAAAAACCATCCTTTCAACTTTAATGTATTGACATCTTCATTTATATCCAATACTTTGGGCTTATCGTATTAGCATTCATACTACCACTAGGGCAACATCATTCTCACTAGTTTATGGTTCTGAATCTATCCTCCCATTAGAATTTGAAATTCCCTCCTTAGTTATATCTTTTCATGGTATTATAACCAATGAGTAATTATATGAATCTTTCCTTCATTCTCTCAATCATCTCGATGAACACCGTCTAGCCATTATACAACATAATCACCAATACAAGGCTCATATCACTAAGCAACATAACAAAAAGGTTAAAGTATGAAATTTGAATGTTGGTAATGTGGTTCCTAAATTAGACTATAACCATGATAAATAAGGAAAATATGCTTAGAAATTGTGGGGCACTTATTTATTGAAAGATATTCTTGGTCCTAGCACCTATCGCCTCCAACTAATGAAAACCATGTTTTCAAAGAGCCCACCAACACACAATTCTTGAACAAATATTATGATTAAATATTTCCCTTATTATCATATTTATATATTATATCCTACTAACACTTTTTTCAATATTTATACATAGGTCTCAACCTCTGAAGCATTCTCTCTTTTCACAAACCTTAGTTCTTTTTATTGATCCTTTGGTTTCTCTTTTTCATGAGTTGTATTGTAAAACTTTGGATAGGACCCAGTCTTCCTCATGAATTATTTTCACTTTTATTGACTTGTTATTTTCCAATAATTTATGAACCCTCTCAATTTTATTTTTTATGAGTTACAGTGTAATGCCATGAAAAGGACCAGGCCCTCCTCATAAATACCATTGTTTCCATTTTTATTTGTACATGCTTTGTTCATTGTTTTGATTTTCTCTTCTACGAGTTGCAATAGAAGACCATGGATAAGACTAGGTCTTCCTCACAAATGTTATTTTTGCATTTTTTGCATCCTTGTGGGTTCTTATTTTATGTGTTATAGTTTAATACCATGGATAAGACCAGGCTATCCTCATAAAATTACTATTTTATTTTAATAACACATTTGTTCTTGTAGTCATATAAAATGTCCAAATTGGCAGTTTAAGTGTCGCTTGTGACACCCCATCCATAGGCCCTTTTTCCATGTTCTTGTGACCCTTATAGACACCTTTTTGCTCATTTCCAGTCATTTAAAACCTTTTGAATAGTCATTTCACCTTAGCTAGATAGTATACCCCATGTCAATCTTATTCCCCCATGTCCCAGGCTTGTAGGATAGGAGCACCCCATTTGAAATATAACACCACATAAAGAAGGGTCCCATTTTTAGTAGTCCTATCTATTTTCACTTTGATCCCAAATGATTATTTTCATCTAGTCCTTATCCTTAATTAGGTTAGCCTAGCATGAATACATCTAACCCATGACCAATTATTCTCTATAAAATCCCACTCAAAGCTTATTTACAAAGAGAGGTGGCCAAACTTAAAAATCAAGCAAGAACACAAATAAAACACTAAGGCAAACTTCCCTATTCTTTACACATAGTCACCCAACATAGCTAAAAATCTACTCAAATCTTCATACCAGGCCCTAGCCACCTCAAAAACTATCAATTTGGCATTTCCATCCACATCACACTATTGCACAAATAAAACTAGGTGGGAAAACTACATATGGCTTGATCCCTCTTCAAAGTATTGGTATGTAGAAAGCATGCCCACACAAGGGGTGTGGATTTCAAGTTCATTACATCTTTCACACTAACCCCCTTCTTTTTTAAGTGACTCAAATGTCATTTTATCAAGGATGATGGAGGGTTAGGGTTTGAAGACAAATTAGCTCCACAATGAGTTCCATTGACACCCAATGCTCAATTTTTCATAGGCATGCTCACATAGGCATAATGCAACTACCCAAAACATTTTAGGTCTCTATAATTAGTTTAGAAAATAATGGTAGGAACATACAAAAGCATTGGATACCAAAGTAGCCACTATTCAATGCTCCTATCCTTTCACCCAAAGAAATCTAGATTCATTTTTATGACACCTTCCCATTCCCACACAGCTATCTTCAACCTCTATATCAGCCATCTCAGTCTATTTTCTAGCTAAGTTATATTTCTTCTTATTTATTACTATTTTTAGAAAGGTGAAAAAGATAAATAGTTGCACAAATTAGGACTATATTTATTGCTATATTTTGTACTTATTTATTAATATAGACATTTAACTAAAATAGGAATAAAACTCTAATATTCTCAAACAAGTTAAATCATTTGGTGAACCTAACTTACTTTGTTTGTGCATAAAAACCCTAAGAAAAATTCCTTACTGATTTTAGCAATATTCTTTTGATTTTTCCTACATATATAAATCAAAATTTCACATTTAATTTTTAAAATTCACCAAAGTAATTTTTTTAAAATCATTTCTTTCAAACCCTATTAGAATATACTAGGTCCTTATACTTTTGAGGTATCACCTTACATGTTAATTAGCTTCATATCCTTTTTATGCATATTCCAATTTGTTATTTTTCAAATCTTAGATTACATTTATTTAATCTTCTCTTTCATTTTTCAAGTTGTTTTCCTTATGCCACTTAAGCTCCTTATATCTCTTCCTTTGAGATGAAGTGCAAGACTTAGTGGCAACCCTCCTAAATTCACCTAAATTCCTCCAACCCATCCATATACCATGGATAAACAACCAACTTAGTATCCTACTATAGATCCTACACATCTAGATTACACTAATTTCTACGAGGATAATTATGACAATGAGCAATATGAGAATATTAATGATGTTCATGTTACTGATCCACTTCCACCTATTGTTGATAATGTTGTCATCAACAAATATTTGATTCTATATAGTTTTAGAGAGAGACTTAAATTATAGCCCTTATATCATGCCATTATCTTATGATCTATAATGGAACTTAAAAAGGCTAAGTAAGTTGAGTCTTCCATTCCTTTAGAAAAACTAGTTACAAATGACACTATAGGGGCAATTATGTCTCAACAACCCCCTATATCAGCCCAACCTTCCTATGTAGCACCACCAGTTATAGCTAGTACATCTTTGCCTCCTGATGTGGCTACCCTTGTATAAGAGATCAAATCTCTTCAATCTTAGGTGCTACATCTTGAGTAAAGTGCCTCTATACCAACATAGGATTTGGACTCTTTTGCTCTACTTCATACACCATTGGCATGCCATATTGCTTATACACCCTTGCCACCAAGTTTTGTTCAACCCAAGCTCACTCTATATGATGGCAAGGGTGATACAAAAACACACTTGAGAGATTTTCATGTAGCATGCTTGGACTATGTTCCAAATGACTAGTTACTAACCAAGCTATTTCCATAGAGTTTAAAGAATTATGCTGTATAGTGGTTATATATTTTACCAAATTAGTTGTGTGACAAGGTTTCTTATGCCCAAGTTGCACAATAAAAACAAAGGTCAAATGACCATCTCACAAATTATGTTCTTAGATATAAGACTATCTTGGCTAAAATGACTAGTCCCATGGTCGATCAAGAATTACAAGATCTCTTCAAATAGTGTCTTTTGTTAGCTTTGCATAAGTCAATAATGTTCAAAAAATATATATTCCTTCACTGAGATATGTCATACACTAAAGGAAAGGGAATTTAGATTAATTTCAATGGGAAAACTCAAGTACACAAGCATATTAGTAACAACAAACAAGAGTAAAAGTAAAGTCCCATACAAAGTAAAGGTTAATAATAGAAAAAGTCAAAATCAACCAATAGTTAATGTTTCTTTAGATCCCCCTCAATGAGTGGATTTATCATCACCTCCTCGGTGAGCCTTTACTAATATCCCAGTATCTCCAGCGAGAGTCTTACAGTAGCTATTGGAATGAAATGTCCTAACTCTCCCTTCTATTCAAAAAGTTGATATGACAAAACCTCTTTCACATGGATATCATCAGAATGCATTCTACAATTTTCATAGGGCACCAGGCCACATAATGAATATATGAATCAATTTACAACACAAGATACAGGACTTGATAGATGATAATTTTATTGATCTTGGAACTCTAATTGGGCCTCCTCAAGAAAATCAAACATAGGACAAGGCTTTGAAAAATTTCTCACCATTCTAAATAGGAAATAGGGGTCACGTCAGGTGTTAACCATGTATATCATGCACACCCTCCACCAGATATATACCAAACACCTTCAGTTGAGTCATATCCTTTGATTAACATGATTGGTGTGTATAATTTTAGAGTTCATTTGGACCTTCAATATCCTTCTCAAAGCAGGAGATAATTGAGGATGATTTAGATTACTATGTACTCTTTATCAAAGTCTACATTGATCACCATCTCATTTATTGTGTTTTTATAGATAATGGATCAAGTGTGAACATGTGCACTATGACATTAATGCAACATTTGGGATATTTAGAGCAAGATATCACCCTGATGGACATAATTATTAGTGGATTTAGTGGACACATATAAAGTTCATTGGGTGAGATTGTACTTCCTCTATAGGTTTATCTAGCAAATGAGGCCATACTATTTACTATTGTTCCTAGTGTAGGAGTCTTCAACATGTTTCTTGGTTAACCATGGATCAAAAAACTTTGTGCATTACCTTCTACAATTCATAGATATGTGAAATATATTCACACTAATCAGGTGATTATAGTTGGTAGAGTTTTGTATGAATTACTACTCCCCACTTTAGATCCATCTCCTACTCTATAGTCACCAATTTTAGCTCCTCTACTACGTATAGTTCTTCCTTTAGTTGAGATTCAAACATAATTGAAGCCTCCCTCACCAGCATAGAGAGTTCATACACTTCCATAAAGGCCTCTCTTAGAGTGACCACTACATTAGTGATAGTTTTAGGACTCTAGATAGTTTTTAGCTATTGTATTCACACCCAAGGCAATATAATTAAGTTATCATGCCTCTACACATATATCACATTTTTAGATAGCTTCTTCTATTACCAAATGGGTCCCTAAGAGCCCCATAGTTGCATCCACTTCTTAGAGTTACAAGGGGACCCCATAGTTGGTTTCCACCACAAATATTTTAGAGCACTTGTAGCATACATAACTTTGAAAATCACATTTTCAGCCCTTCCATCATACTTCATGATCATGCACGATCCCTCTCCTTGATATAGGACACCATGATAGGGAGTCTCTTATGAGACTCATCGGTTAGTATCATTTATTCTCAATATTTCTTGTACATAATTTCTCAGCCTACTTTCTTGTACATAATTTCCTTATGATTACTTGTACATATATTATTTCAAAATACCAAAAATAATATAACATATCAAAATAAAAAAACATTCAAATAATTCAAAACACCAAAAACTTTTCAATTAAACATATTATCCATGATTTACATTTCTACTACCATGCTAGACTTATATTTTGCTATTTTATACTATTCTTTATATATTTATCTACATTACCATGATTCACTTGATCTTATTTGAGTGAAGTGACACCTAGATCCTTGATTGTTTTACTCTACCCATTAAGGGGCATCCTAATTTTACATTTGAGACATACATCAACATATCTACCCACCAAGGGCATCTTCTACCTGACTACACCATCCAATTTATGTCATTCCTACACCACACACTATAGTTATTATGTTAATGTACATTACTTACTAGCTTACATAGATTATTCTATTGACACTCACTCGTATATAACACTTATGTATTTCTTAACATCTACCTAGTCTTGTATTACATGTTTTTCATACTTTCACTTCTTGCTTTGATCAATTAGATGTGATAGTATTTCCAACATTTATATGCCTTCCTTTTTTGCTTTAAGCAGCTAGATGTGATTGCATTTATTAGTTTTTATTTTGTTACTTGTGTGTGTCTTAGGACATTTTCCAATGTCCTCTGCTTGTAATCTTGTATATGTTTATGGCCCTCATGCCAATCTTGCTTATTTACAATTGTATGTGTATTTGGGAATTTGAAAATTCCTTATATTCTTGATTTTTCCAATTTGAGTGACATGTGCCCATATTCCTTGTTTGATTGGCCCCTTGGCCTCTTTTGTATGCTTCTTGATTATTTCCTTATGCTCTTGTTTTCTTATCAGTTGTTTGTAATGACATGATCCACATAATGCATTATCTTGCCTTCTTGGATACCATGATGGACATCATGCTCCATCCCTCCCAAAAACCAATAATATTTCTAATTGTAGTTTAGTATACTACACATATTATTACATTGTTACATCTATCTAGGTATACCCATGTTGATCTAACAATCTCTAATATAAATTATGCTTTATATTGAGACATATTTTGGATTATCATGTATTTCACAACATAACACACTTGTAGGGATTTTTCTTCTAAGGTAAATCATTGTAGGTTCTTCATTCCTACCCTCAGAAGAGGGGGAAATATACATGGGTTTTATCGCAAAGATCAAAGCCCTCTACTAGTCAAAAATTAGTTTTCATAACACTTAAAATAACAATCACAATTCAAAACAAATAAAATAGACCATAAAAATAGTGATGAACATATAATAGTCATTAGAAATAGTAAAGGACAAGAACACCCAATTTGGACTACAACATCAAACACCAAAGTGTCCACTTTTCAGTGCTCCTATCCAAATAGCCAAAAACCCAAAAAAATTAGAAATAGACAAAAAGGTAAGGTTAATTTTAATTTTGTCAACTACAATCTAGTTTAGATTGGGTAATTTTAGTATAATTTTACTTATATTATCTAGATATAGGGGGCATCATATGAGGCATGATAACTCTCACTTCCAGTTTTAGATTGGGCAGTTGGTATAACTTTTAGATCATAAAACATATTATCGACACCATTGACTGGGGAAAAGCATGACACATTTGCCTTATTTTCTTTCTAGTTCATTATATTACCTAGGTATTTTTAGCATTTACATGCCTTATTCTATCTGCAGGTGGTTGGCATCATTTCAGAGTGGCTTTCATATAAGCCTAGTTTTTAGTTTTAGAGTGGCTTCCATACAAGCCTAATCTTCACCTTTTAGAGTGGTAAATATTGGCTTAGTTATTAGTACACATTTGGTTATCCATGCCAAATTATCATATTATAGATCATTCATGGGCTTCATGAGCCATCTCATATGACACACATTCATACCAGTATCAATTCATAGTTCACACTTAGTGGGCAATGATAGAGCCAAAGGACTAGCTAGCCTTTGTATTCTTGATCCACCAACTTAGAGGGATTAGAAACACAATCCAAATTTTTATTAACACATTCATGATCACATAACTTCACTATATAGTGGGTGATAATGGAGCTAAAGGACTAGCCTTTATATTCTTGAGCCACCCTTGAAGAATTGAGCATTCAGCTCTATTCGTGATATTAATATTAGTACATCACATACCTAGCATCACTCAACATCAATCAACATCACTCAACATCACAATAGGTTTTGTATTAGTTTGCATGCCTGATGAGGTGTATTTATTCCTTTCTCTTCCTCTTTTTTTAAGCCAATCTTTAAGTGTTCTTATTTTAGACATAGCGTGTCTACTAAGAACTGGTCTACTTCTTATTTTCTATTATATATTTATGCTTCAAACTATGATATTTCCACACACTCATAATCAAACATCTTCCTGGGATTCACCCTTGTAGGTAAGTTAGGTATGCTATCTATTTTTTCTTTATCCTAGTATTTTACTTTGTTGCATCACTAGAATAAAAGGGGGGGAAATGTAGTCATATAAAATGTCCAAATTGGTAGTTTGAGTGTGGATTGTGATACCCCATCCATAGGTCCTTTTTACATGATCTTATGACCCTTATAAACACCTTTTTGCTCATTTTTAGTCATATAAAACCTTTTAAAAAATCATTCCATCTCAGCCAAATAGTATTCCCCATGTCAATCTATTCCCCCAGGTCCTAAGCCTATAGGACAAGAGATCCCCAATTAGACTATAGTGACACATAGAGAAGTGTGCCATTTTTAATGGTCCTATCCATTTACACTTTAAGCCCTAAAGATCATTTTCATCTGGTCTTTATCCTTAATTAGGTCAACCTAACATGAATACATTTGACCCATGACTAATTGTTCCCTATAAAATCCCACTCAAAGCTTGTTTACAAAGAGAGGTGACCAAACTTACAAAGTAAGAATATAAATAAAGCACTAAGGAAAACTTCCCTATTCTTTGCACATAGTCACTCAAACAACTTCAAACCTACTCAAATCCTCATACCAGTCCCTAGCCACCTCAAAAACTATCAATTTAACATTTGCATTTGCATCACACTATTGCATAAAGCACACTAGGTGGGAGAACTACTTATGGCTTGATCCCTCTTCAGAGTATTGGTATGTAGGTAGCATGCCCACACAAGGGGTGTGGATTGAATGTTTAATACATATTTCACACTAACCCCCTCTTTCTCAAGTGACTCAAATGTTATTTTATCAAGCATGATGGAGGGTTAGGGTTTGAAGAAAAAATCAACTCCATAATGATTTTCATCAATAACCAATGCTCAATTTTTCATAGGCACACTCATACAAGCACAACACAACTACCCAAAAAAAATTAGGTTTTTTTTATCATTTTGAATAATAGTGGTAGGAACAAATAATAGCACTAGACACTAAAACATCTACTTTTTTATGCTCCTATCTTTTCACCCAATGAAATCCAGATTCATTTTTATGAAACCTTCCTAGTCCTGCACAACTACTTTCAACCTCTGTATTAGCTTTCTTAGTCTATTTTCTAAGTTATATTTCTTCTTATTTATTACTATTTTTATAAAAGTGAAAAAGACAAATAGTTACACAAATTAGGACTATATTTATTGCTATTTTTGTACTAATGTATTAATTTAGACCCTTATCTAAAATAGGAATAAAACTCCATTATTCCCAAACAAGTTAAATTAGTTCTACCAAGTGTTCCTTTTCTCGAATGTTAAGAAATGGTTACAAGTTTGTGATCCATTATTCTTAGATTTAGCTCTTTTTTTATTTTGTAGATAAAACTTGCACAATAAAGTATGTTAGCATGTTTCCCTACAGTTATTACATTCTTATGATGAATAATCATACTTAACTATCATTGTATCCCTCTTCACCTTTGTCACATTTTTTTATGATTTAAAGTAATTCAAATTATTTCATGTTTATTTGCTATTGATTTTCTTTCTTTTCATTACACTCTTGATAAAACAAGGTCGATGCCAAGATAACACTTTTATTTTACATGAATTAACAAGACTCTTAGACACCATGATCTCTAAGTTCACTTTATTAAAAACCAAGTCCAAAGTTTTCAAATGATAGTTATATTTAGTACCCATGTTTGGTTATCCAAATTTGTATGGAGGAGGAATAGAAAAACCCATCAAAAATGAAAAGACAAAACATTTAAAATAAAAGGAAATGATCAAAAGGCAACACACAAATTCAAAATTCAAAATAACACCAAAATATGTGATTCATAGCACATATCCTATCTCCAAATGAATCTCAAACTCCATATTTGGCCTCATAATAGATTCGAGGTCTATTAAGGTGTCATAGGCTAGTAGATTAGGATAAGAGAATTCAAAATAATCTATGACGATACTTACTTTCTCATGCAAGTACCCATTCTTTGTAGTAGACTGATGACTTTGCAAGGGTTCTTGAGGAATGGGGAACACATTGTGTAAAGGTAGGTCCATTTTAATTTTCATTCATATAACCTTTATGGGATGATATTTATACTTCATTTTATGACTTAATATTTGTGTGGCTAAGATAAGTTCTTCAGAGTCCTTAATGTCGAAAGTCCTCTTGTTTTGACAAACCTAATTTGAGTGTCTTGACTTCATTAAAGAGTTTATCTACCTTAATTTTTGTTTCATTTACCCACCACCCATTTCATTTCCCCCCTTGACAAGCAAGTTTGATTCTAAATTTATTTTCCCACTTCTATATTCCTTCTTCTTCACATCTTAAAAATATCCTAGCAATATTTTGTTTTAGTTTTATCTATCCTCGAATAAAACAATATGTTTGAGTGATTATGGATTACCTTTTTTATACTGTTGATTCACATTTATCTAAATCACTTTAGTTCATCTTTAAATTTTCCATTATTATATCTCCTTTTTTTCAAACACCTGCATTCATTTCTATATTTTTGTTGTACCTTCTTTCTTTTTTTTGGACAACTAAGTTCATTTATATTTTTAATACTTTTTCCATTATTGAGTGAGGTTGGCTTGTTACTTCTCACTCACTAATGTTGTTTTCCATGTTATGCACTTTTTCCATTGATGATTGAGTAAGGATTGTTATTGTCCACTCATAAATGTTGTTTTACCTTTTTCTTTCCCATATTTGTTTAATTAAGCATTGTTTCTACTCTCACATTGATGTTTGATTACCATTTTTTACTTGTACCCTTGGTTTGACTTGGTTTGTTTTCATTTCTTACTTAAGTTTTACTTGTTGGATTTTTTTAGTTATTTTAGTAGCCTTGGATTTTCAGTTACCTAATTTAATAT
Organism: Torreya grandis; assembly: GCA_037957365.1. Taxonomy (NCBI): domain Eukaryota; kingdom Viridiplantae; phylum Streptophyta; class Pinopsida; order Cupressales; family Taxaceae; genus Torreya; species Torreya grandis. The sequence continues at coordinate 3,107,574 of JARHVA010001727.1, read as the reverse complement.
AAATTTTTAGCTTGGCCATTTGGTTATGACTTATCATTTCTCACCCTAGCATACCAAATTTCTAAGTACGTCATGCCTACACTGCATTAGTTATCTTGGATTTCATGAATTTGTTTATTTTTGCTCTTTAGTTTTATATCCTTGGGTTTGTCAAAAGTAGTCTCTGCTCCCTCCATGATCAAAACTAAAAACATAAAAAATAACCATTCAATGATAAAGTTAAGTCAAGGTACACATACATTAATTTTATTTTCCATTTTAGTCATTTACTTTGAGTTATTTTATGCTTTAAAATACTACAGTTTATTTAGCTTCAGTGTTGTGTGTTACTATGCTCTTTTATCAAAGCACCACATCCCCTATTTCACTTGAATGACACATAATGAACTTCAAGTGGGTCATATGTATACACATAATATTTTCAAACTTGATCAATTATTGATTATTTCTCTCTTGAAGGAACCCATCAAGTCTTAATCTCTAAGTGCATGCCTTAAAGGGTGCATCGAGAAAGGTTTGGGAAGACCATTGGTTCTTTACAAGATTATTATCCCATATACTAGCAATTACAATCAATACAACCTTATCCTATACACTTCCTTAAGCCTTGCCTTCTCTCTTACACATTCCTTTAAGAAATTAACTACCTTACTTATCCCCTACCTAAGCCTAAAACCCATTTTGATAGTTTACATTACATTTATAACCTTGGATGACCTTATATTTAATTTTTTTAAAGCACATTATAGGTCTAGGTTGGTCTTGGCCAACCTATACCATGACCTAACTTATTTTTATCAATTAATGATAAAGAGTCAAATTGGGCTGACCCTATCGACTAAAGTTTTGGAAAGGTTTAGGGTTATATTTATCCATATATACACATTCATTTCACTATTTCTTAGAGAGAACAGAGTTAATTATTCATTTATGATTCTTTATAATAACACAGATATATATATATATATATATATATATATATATGTATATATATATATATATAAATGTATATATATGTATGTATATATACATATATGTATATATACATATATATATATATATACACATATATGTATATATATATATATACACATATATGTATATATATATATATACACATATATGTATATATATATATATATATACATACATATATATATATATATATATATATATATGTATATATATACATATATGTGTGTGTGTATATATATATATATATATATATATAAGGATTCTCATTTGCATGTTTAATTTTTATGTTTATTACCCCCACTTTATGACACAAGCTTTGGTGAGCACTACATTAGATTTTACTTGTCATTTACTTAGTGAATATGAAAACTTAGGACCTAGCTAGGGTTATCACATGGTGTTGACTATAGGCTTTGGAAGCCTCTTTAATGATGTTATTATGGTAAAATATCCCTTGGTTAGGTCTATCATAACCATCTTGGTCATGGCCCTAAATATCTAATGTATCAATAATCAGAAGTGTAAGTAAGATTTATCTTCTTCGAGATATGATTGATTAATAGGTCAGCTACATTTTCCTTTGTATACAAAAGGCATTTTAGTGGATAAAAAGGAGTTAAATGATATGGTATATGAGGCTTTAAAGGTAGATACAAAAACTCCATTACTTCAACTAGGACCATGTAGGTCATCTTTATTGCAAGAAAATTTAACAATTATGTACTTGAAAGCAAAATATTGATGGATTGAAAAAAGTTAGTGGTGCATCAATTACAATATTTTTTTAATTTTTTTTGTCAATGATGAAAATTGTGTAGTTTTAGATAAATATATCCATTTTATTTTACATAATTTAATGTAGATTGGTAAAAATTTAGTCTTTAATTAAAATTATAATTCAAATTTAAAAGATTATTAAAAAGTGAATTATTTCCACAAGAAAATATGCTTCCAGCTACATAAAAAGATGCACAAAAAATGTCTTCCTTCCTAAGATTGGCTATAAAAAATAAGTTGTTTGTGTTCACCATTTTATTATATATAGGGAAGACTATAAGGATGAAAAAGAGTGTCATATTTTTGGTGAGACACATTATCGTGAACATTTGAATCAGCCCAAAATTTCACAAAAGGTATTGTGAAACTTTTCTATTATTGACACACTAATGCATAATATCAATGTAAATATATGCAAGGTTAGTGAGTTGGAATTATGATAATAAGATAAAATGGGTGTAATGTGAATATTAAATGGTTGTAAATAAAATAAAATACATATTGAGAGAATATGGTTGATACGTTTTCATCAATAAAAAACTAGTGTTAAGCTTCCATGTTAGCTATTGATTAAGTGAATTCTTAAGGTAACATGGGAATAAGTGCCTATTCCATATAAAATTTTATTCTGATCAACTATAATATTCATTAATGGTTGATAATATGTAAGGATCACCTTATATTTTCACTTTTTATTCTAAGAATCAATTGAAAAATATATATGTGCAACATATAAAGTAGTTAGTTGAGATTTAGAATTATATGAAAATGTTTGATGCCTCAAGATCAATTGGTATTAGATACCTTAATTTATATGGAATTTCATGTTTATGCATTCATGGATTTAAAAAAATTCATTATGTTATGGTATATTTAATTTTAACCTTTCATATTCATATAATTTGGTCTTACAAACACACACACACACACACACACACACACACACACACACACACACACACACACACACACACACACACACACACACATGTTTGTTTATTTTATATGTCTTACCACAAATGGAAAATTTGCATGTACCAGGTGTGGAAGTTAATGAAATAATAGATGGTCCAAAGACCTCAAGAATTTTGTTTATGAAGGTAATAAATGATTATTAACACCTTTCATGATTTAAAATAATAATAAATTTTGATTACATAATTAAATAATGAATCCTCTAAATATGTTATCAGTAAGTGACTAGTATAAGTGCAATGAAGAAGCTTACCAACTATAAAATGATGAATAAAATATCATAATTCAAATGGGATGAAGAGATTGTATAAATTCAATGATATTCCATGTTGAAATATTTACTTATCACATATATTATTGATCCAATGCACACATTAAAAACTTTATTTTAATCTATTCATAAACAAAAAAACTAAAATAAAAATAAAAATTGGAAACATCAATTGACCTTAAGGTATCAAACACTAAGAGAAAGTATTGGTTGTGTAAGGGAAAAAAGAGTCACATGGGATATGAAAGATAAGATGCATACTTTAAACAATGATTAAAGATAAATTAATAAGTGTGATGAGGAAAATATCGATGCAAAAAAAACTATGGGTCATCACTTCAAATCATTCAAGGTTAATGGGCATTTCATAGGCCTCAGAACTCATGATTGACACAAAATGTTAAAGGTATATATGGATGTTTGTGTTTCATTTCATTATTTATTTCCCATATTTTATTTTTATAGTATGAACTATGAATTTTGTTAGTATAAATAAATAATTACATTATTTAATATATTCCAAATCATATTTTCCATGTTGGCTTAAGGGAAGAACATTGTCTCATTATATCAATGTTGTAAAATATATGTTATTAATCCTAGGTGTTATAGGATTTTGTATTTTTTTATAGATGAAGAGTCATATGTAGGAATAGGAGTAACCTTATAAGGTGAAATAAACAACCAAATATTATATTTATATATTACATTATTTCTTATTTTAAATTTATTACGTGAATGCAATTTTGTCTTGCACCAAATATTGATTCTTGTCATTCCATTTAATAATAACTGGCCTAACACTCACTATATACTTACACAAAGATTTCTATCAATAATCATGATTTTCATGGTATTTTTAAATTGTTAACATTTTTAAAATATTTTCATTGAAGTCATTTAATGTGAGCCACCTAATGAATGTATATATGTATATGTATGCATGTGTGTGTGTGTGTGTGTGTGTGTGTACACACACACACATATATATCTATGTATGTATTTATTTATTTATTTATATGTATGTATACACACACACACACACATACATACATACATATGTTTTAGGTGTTATAAGATGACTCCTATATAAATCTAATATTTGGTTGTTCATTTCACCTTATAAGGTGACTCCTCCTATTCCTACATATGACTCTTAATATATAAAAAGAAAATAAAAAAATCTTATATTCCTACATATGACTCCTAATATACATATGACTCAGTATTTGTTTAAACAAATATACATATTCCTAAAACAAATATATAGTGACTCCTAAAACAAATATATAGTGACCAAAATGAATATGTATATTTGTTTTAGGTGTTAGACATTATCTTTTCTTTCAAAATTAAAAATGAATTTAATTTTTTCTTGCACCAAATACTGATTCTTGGTATTCCATTTAATACATGGTCTAACACTCACTATATATTTAAACAAATATGTCTATCAACAATGATGATTTTCATAGTATTTTAAAATTGTTAACATTGTACAAACATTTTCATTAAAGTCATTTAATGTGAGCCACCTAGTGAATGTGTGTGTGTGTGTGTGTGTGTGTGTGTGTGTGTGTGTGTGTGTGTGTGTGTGTGTGTGTGTGTGTGTGTGTGTGTACATATATATACATATACACACACATATATACATACATATACATAAACATATATACATACATATATTCACTAGGTGGCTCTTGTTGTATGAGATATATGAAGACAAGATTATAATGTGATGAAAAAGAATAATAAATATTATATACATTTTTGAAAATTAATTCTCTGTAGATAATAAAATATGGTCTTCAGTACTTGATAATGACAATCTTGACACTTATTTACCACACATAATTTGAGCACCCAAAAAATATCTTAATTTTACATTCTCTCACACTTGCATTCTATCTTACAAGTTATCCTTTTCATTTTGTTATTATACACCTAAAATAACCTCACCGCCTATTTCAAAATTATTAGATATCCTACACAAACATTTCTAGACTCTTATGTTAATCCATATGTACATAGGTTAATTATACCAATTTTCGTCATTATCACTAGTTGATAATGATCCACACTATTTGGAATTGACCCACTCCAAATAATAGATATTTTATAAAATAAAACCCATCTTTAGGGTTGGCCCATCATCCTAGCATGTCGATGGCATGATGAATTATTCAAATGAATCAATATATAAACAAATCAAAGTCTCATTCAAAAGGGATTTAGAACTTATCTAATATACATCTAATTACTATTGTATACTAAGAAAATTTTCCCTATTATTTCTAATTTACATACTTATCACTGGGACTAGCCACACGCCAAATCTAAATCACTCAAAATCCATGCCAAAGCAAGAATTTTGAATTACTAAATCCAATCATTATTACATACACATAGAAAAGGATCACTAATACATAATCACACTAGGTGGGAGAACTATATGTAATTTGATTTCCCTCCTTGGAGTATTAGATACATAGGAAGTGGCCAATCATTGGGCAAGTGTGATTAGGATCAGCTCAACCCATTACACTTCCCCCATTTTTTGTAAGTTTTTATTCCTCATAAGCACATTTAGTGTTTCAAGGAAAATAAAGTTGATTTATAAATCTATGCACATCATTAGAGTTCAAGATAAGAAACACAAAGAAATAAAAAATAATCGTAGGTGATCATATAGTCATTATACCTCACACACAATGTCAATACTCAATATAACCAATATATAAGTACTAAATGGAAATACTAACCCTATCCTACATAACTGACCCAATACATGTAGTAGATCAATTCTAAATTTGAGTGAACCAAATGTGTGATTATATTTGATTTCCACTTTCAACATAAAATCATAGTTAGATAGTCAACCATAAAAGATAAGTATCATTACATGTCTAATACATTCCAAATTTAGCATACACCTTCATCAAATCATAAGAATTAATCTTAGTATTTTACATTCAAGTGTAAATTTGAATGCTTTATCTATTAATATGGATTATATTTCAAATTTTTATCTTAATTATATTAGGCTCACCCATTAATCCAATATATAGTTAAACATATTGGTGAACCCATATTTATATTAAACAAGTGAAAACCCCTAGGTTATCATTTAGGGATTCATCCTTATTAGGGTTTGAAATCTAAGTTATAGATTCTATCTATTTATTTACTTGGATTGATCATTTCTTATTTCACAATATCTTTTTTAAGGCATAGTAAATAAAAACTGGATAATCGGTCAAAAAACCTAGTGAACACCATCCAATGGACTTCATACTTGTTCAAAATACCACTCTTTATTATTATGTTAATGAACAAACCAAGAAAAAAAACATGCATGATCAAGATTTCATATTATGTGCACAAATAATTCAATATTGAAGGACTATATTATGATTGTGACTCTAGATATAATTCTAATGATGAAAAATAATAGATTTGGTATGATAGTGAAGACTTTAGTCCAAAAGGAAATGAGTCCACTAATGAATAAATAAAATAAAATTATTCTCCTAATTCGTCTATGACCTCTTCTTAAAATTATATAATATAACAATATAAACAAGATATTAATGAACATATGCATGTTTCTATCACACTTTAATAGCTAAAAAGTGAAGATGCCCTTCTTAATGCACCTTGGTTGTATTTAACATTTTACACATCGTTCCATATCATTAGTCATTATAAAATGCAAAATCATAAACCTTGTGAAAAAATGTCAGAAGAATGTGACATTCCTAATTTCTCTCTAGAAATGGTAAAAAAATGTGAAATTCCTACTCTATCTAGAAATGGAAAAAGGATATAAAAATGTGAAATTCCCATTCTTTCTCTATAAATGGAAAAAGAATGTGAACGATGTGAATATCCTTTCCTTTCTCTATATATGAAAAAAAATGTGTATAAATTGATTTTTTTCTAACCCTTTATAAATGAAAAAAATATTGAAACACCTTCTACCTCATTAGAAATATTGAATAATATAAACACATGCAAATTATTTAGATTTTATTGAAAAATAGTGTTAAATTATATCTCCAAATGATATTTTTATTGAAAATAAATGTGATGATAATATAATAATATGCAATGATACATTTTTTAATGTGAATCCATAGAATAAGAAGTTACACATGAGTGTGATGACTCTTCTCAATTTATGCCTAGTATACAAAATTATTTTCCTAGACCACTTTCACCTATATAAAATAATGTACCTATGTAAACTTCTAATAATAAGATCCAAACATTGAATGGAACTCTTAAATATATCTTATAATGCATTTTTTTAATGCATGATGTGGGTGCCTTGCAACATAAAATGCATCACCTAACCCTAGAAAACAAACCTTACCATGATTGGGTTAATTATAATGCTATATATGGAAACTCAATTATGCACAATAGTATAAATTATCCATTACCTCACATAGTCATCATACATACATTCAATATATTTGATGAAATCAGTGATCCTTATTTACATCTCAGAGATTTTAGAGATTCTATGGGAACATATTATGGTAGTCGGATTTTATAAAAGTGCCTATAGAAAGTTTAACTATAAAAGGTTTGGATTGGTTTCACTCCTTGGTAAATGGGTCTTTACATACATATATTGATTTATAAAAGACATTTTTATGTGAACCTTATCTCCACTAAGGAAAATTAGAGCCAATGTGTGATTACATTTTATGATTTAGATATTGTCTACACCAATTGATAAATCAATCAATAGATTTGGAAACACTGTACATATTTTTTAAAATCCTAATTCATCCTCTCAAAATGCAGCTACTTTATGACATTTGTGACACATTTCAAGCTCTTTGTTATAATACTACTGCATTAGAGGAGAAATTGACACCTAATATTAATCTAACGAAGGCTCATGAAGACATTAAGATAAAAAATAATAAGAACCTTAAAATGATATTAGGGTAACCATTATAAATCCTAAGGCATAGTTTCAAATAAAATAAAATCAAGTGAAGGCTTTCAACAAAGTGAAATAATCAGTTTACAAAGTAGTACCCAAAGTGAGTAAACATACTTTTAATAAATGGCAACCACTTAGATTTGCCATTGTTAGAGATAAACCACATGATATTTTATTAACATTATTGGATAAGAATCTAATAATTTTTCCTCCTAATTATTATATTCTCCTCACCATCTCAATAAAATTAGGGGAAAACCATTTTATATTTATCATGTTATTAATGGGCATAGGTACAATTATTGTTATGCATTATGAAAAAATATTACACAACTTGTAGATAGAGGGGTTATTATAGTTAGAATGATTAACACTCAATAAAAATCATCCCTTTCTCCATTTAATTATACTACTCATTTAAAAATTATCAAGATTTTCAATTGCATTCATGAAAAGGAATGAATGATTCACAAGAATTATATGGATGATGTTATTAGGGAAAGATATTATTCTAGTTAACATTTTACTATGATTGATCTATCTTAGGATATTCCCATTATGTAACAAATGGTCATTTGAGATCTATCTAAAAAAGAACCTAGAGAAGGAAAATTTCCAAAAGATAAGGCACATTACAATGCATGCACAATTACAACCCCTTCCAAGAAAATATGGCTAAAAAAGTGAATCAATAATTTATAGATCAAAGGGAAGTGAAAGTTAATAATATCTCATAAAAACAACAAAAAAGGTTATTCAATTTGTTCCAAAAAAGAAGAAACAATTTGTTTCATAAGATTATAGTAACTTCTTATTACCCAATGAGTGGGAAAATTATTGTTGTCATCAAGGATAACACATAATAATACATTACCAGGTGGGATCAACCCATATCAACTATATTATTTTTGGTCCTACAAAATATTGGTGTCTTAAACATGTTATCAAGACTTGAGCAAGATAGGTATTCTAGTTTACACTATTTGCATATGTTATTTATCACGTGTTTTGGTAGATGGCATGTTATTTACATACACACATGCATTTAAAAATATTTGAGTACTATGTAAGATATACATGTTACATAAATACATACATATGTTGGCTTTCCATCTACCCAATGTCCATGTCAATACCAAGTGCATATTATTTCATAGGTGTCACTATTACAAGCTATATCTCTATTTGAGTTTTGTATCATGTTGAGACACATATATTGATTAGACATGCTTTTATATTTAATAATTTATTACATAGTGACACATGATATGCCATTTTACTATTATATGACATTGATACATATGGATCATATAGACTAGTTACTTGTTTTATGTTGCATTGTTGATATTACTCTCTTTACATGACATATTACTTTGTGTATGACTATTATGTATGGCCCTTGGCATTTATTGATGTGGCATATTTTATGTCCGTTATTTTAGACTTTTTTTATGTCCTCATCCATGTGGGCCTTGTACTTTTATATTGTGACATATTTTTTCCCTTGTATTAGGTCTTTAGCCTATGTGTGACACTAAAAATTGTGTTTTCTAAGATTGATGACATTGAGGAATGACATGATCTATGTCATCCACTGTTATTATTTATTATTATTTAGAGATATATATACTACATGATTCATTGATATATATATCTAGACATGACACTTACATCCCATGCATTCCATATGTTACATGCATGCCTTAATTTATACACACATTACTATAATGACATATTATTGACATAATCAAATGATATTACACGATACTATATTTACATATGAAATGGCACATTTAATTACTATTTTGATATGAGTGGCTTACATGATGCATACCTCAGCTTAAATATGGGAATTATAGTGGGCTTATCTTAGAGATATAAGCCTCCATAAATAGATAATTAGAGGAGAGTATAGGTTTCACAAATTTTAGAGATTTATATGGTTCATATATCATATTGTTTAAATACATGACACATTTTAGTACATTGATACAAAGTACATAGTGTAACTACAAGAATCTAACTAAGTCATGAGGGTTTAGTAGATATGTAAGAAGCAAACACATGTTGGGATGATGAACATAAGAAGCCAATAGAGGTCCAAGATAGATATCTAGGTTTTTATCTTGGAATAAGCCAAAGATAAACTTAAAGAACTAGGTTAGGGATAGTGTCATCAAGATCATAGAAAATCAGGTGTATATAATTGGTATAATCATAATAGTGCAAGTAACTGAAGGGAAGAAATAATGTGTTTTAAATAGGAAAACAAAGCTATCTAAACAAGTATGCAATCTCAAGACGAAACAATGATTCAGAAACATGCATCCCTAGGGTATGAAATATGATTTTAAAATAAATACATTTTCTAAATGAAATGTATAATATTTTCCAAACCTATGCTAAATGTTTGTTCAAAATTAAGTTAACCCTAGCATGTAATTTCTAACCTTATAAATAATACTACAACTTAAAAAATGAATGATGTTACTTTTCAATAAAAGTACCCTCATATTGTGCTAAATAAGAATGCAAGAATCCACCGAACGAGAGTCCAAGTTTGATCTAATCGGATGGAGGAGTTGTGAGATGATATCTATCTAATTGTATGCTAAAAAATCCAAGAGAAAGAGTGAGGTAAGAGAAAACAAGAGATGTGAGACCTAATCCAAGTAAACAAATTAGGTGAAATTCTAACTAATATAATATATGAGCTAATGTAGTAAGAATAAGAATAAATGAGAATCAGTTGAATTAATCTAGGTTGAATAGTGTATATGATAAATCTAAATTATATATCACCTTAGTATTATACCCTTGAAAAATACTTATCATGGTTGTACCCTTTAGTTATAAGACCTTACTATTAGTAAAAGGCTCACATTTACTATCTCTTTATGTCTAATTGATTATATCTTAATCTAACCATTGTTATTCTAATGACTAAGCCTTATATATTATGCAAAATGATATAAACCTAATCATTATTAGTATCTACTAGTTTGGACCTATACCTATTTTCTAGCTTATAGGACACTTACATCCCATACAGACTTCTACATTGATTCAAGTGTCCCTTTTACATATAAGTGTCTAGTGCCAAAAAGTCATCCAATTTGAAAATGAAATGTATCCAAAATGTCATCTTAAGTTCTTTAATGAGATATATTACAAAATGGATTGGTATATATACAATACCAACCCTCATTCATTCCTCACCTAATAAATACTTGGAACTCACAAGGTAACTTACCAAGAAAACTCAATCAATAATTCAAGTGAGAAAACCTACCCTATTAATCCCTATTTCCATATCAACATAGGAATAGTGTCTCTACGGGTCTAAATTATTGAAGGAGCATCCCATGAGCCATATTTTCTAATTTACAAGCTAGGTTACTCTATGTAATTGTTTATCAAACATTACATCCTTATAAAAACACAAGCCAAAGTGTGAGGAATAAATACATAAGTCTAAGGTCCTCTTTGAATTATTGACTATGTAGACAGGGCCCATCAATAGAGGAGTGCTTAGGGAAACTCAATACCATGTGTCCACTAACCCATTTTTCCCACAATCACTCTAAGGGTGAGGAAGCTAGTGTTTGATCATTTGATAAAGAGTGGTAGCCTATGTGTGTGATCTATATACATCATAATAAAGGTGAAATAAAACCAAAAGGCTCCAATTAGTCACAACCAAATTTGGCCACTATTTTATACTAGACATCTACACCCAACTTAAACACCAATGTTGATACAACTATCTAGATCTGATGTAAACGTTTAAGGACACAAAGTATAAAACTCTAGAATCTATCATCTATTCTAGGATCATGATCTAGTCCACTTACAAAAATTTTAAACCCATATCTACATGCCTAAAATAAACCATCCAAGTAATCTTGTTTTCAATTTATTTTAATATCAATCAATAGTTATACTTTCTATTTTTGGCACATCTTAGTATTTAAATTTAGAATATTATTTATTTAAGTTTTTAAATTAATTGGCCTATGATAGATATGTATATCACCCTTATGATTATTAATTTATATATTATCAACCCTAGATGACCTTGCACATCTAAATTTAGCTTAAACATATGGTGAAATTGACCTTTGACCTCAAAACCCTAGCATTGAATTTGGGTTTCTTATTTTTCTGATTGTTATTATCTATTTCAAATTCTAAGTAATTCATTTATAAGCAATGAAAAGTGTTAATTAAAAAATCATTTTCAAATGGAAGATAAAGAAATATTATTTACTTATATTAATAACAAGGGCTTAATGGATGTGTTTTTATATGTTACAAAATATATAATTAGTAAGCATGTTAAGGCTAAGGCTTCGTCACGTAGTGATGGTGAATCCTTAGGTGGTAATACAACTAATTTTATGCCAATAACCCTCCCCTTGAGAACATCATTGTTTTACACTTCTACTGGAGACACATGATATGTGTTTACAGCATTGTTCCCCAAAAAAAAATTATTATTGCTACATCCTACATGGTAAACATTATCACTTCAACTCAATTACCAATTTTAGTGCCTATATAACCTCAAACTATGGGTACATCTCCTTTGGTGACTTCTCAAACTTCAAACCTTAGTGATCAAAATGTGCAAGATCTTGTTCAAACCATAAAAAAATTCAAGATAAGGATACAAACTATTGAAAAAAAATTATGAAATCACCTTATGTTATTGATTCATAAGAGGTTTTACATAACCCTATTGAACCTAAAATATCTTTCTACTCCTTGCTAACTAGTTTTGTGGCACCTAAGTTCACATTTTATGATGGCAAGGGTGATCCTAACTAGCATTTTTTATATTTATATGGGGCATACATTGATTATGCCTCCAATGATAATTTTTTTACTAAAATATTTCCCAAGGAGCCTCAAAGACTATGCTTTAAGGTGGTTCTATGATTTACCAATCTAATCATTAAAACATTCAAACCTATTGTAATTTAATTTTTGGCACACTTATCTATCAACATTATCAAAAAGGTTTCCTATGCCCAAATTATAAAAACCAAATAGGTAATCAATGAACATGTCTTATGGTACAAGATGATGTTGGCTAAAATGACCAATCCAATGGAAGATAAAGAGCTTCAAGACATCTTAAAGAAAAGTTTAATCACCCCATTACATGATTCCATTATTTTAAAAAAGTTTAAATCTTTTGACGACTTATGCCATATTGTTTGCCATCATGAAATGAAACTTATTTCATTAAACAAAATTAAGTATGTATCAAACACACTGACTATATCCAATACCAAGTTTACTATCAAACCAAGTTATAAAGTAAAACCTACATAATGTAAAAAGGAAATAAATACTATGGTTAATATAGTGTCATAATAACCTAATCAACTGTATCTTATCTAATGCACCAAGGAGACCATTTTATTCTTACCTGAGTCTCCAGCTTTGTTGTTTACAAATATTATGCAGTGTCAACTCATATCTCCCCCTTATCCTATAGAGGTTGATATGAATCAACCTCTACCCAAAGGAGATGATGAAAATACTTATTATGACTATCACCAAGGCCTTATACACTATATGAACATATGTTTTACATTAAAACATAAGATTCAAGACCTTATTGATGACCAAAATATTATATTTGATGATCCTCTAAAAAAACTAGGTTCATAACTTGATGATCACCAAAATCTAAAGATATTTAAAAATTATTTACAAGACCGTTCTAAGAAGGAACCATAAGTACAAATGGAATATAAGGCACATACTTCTCCTCCACATTATGGTCAAACATTAGATGGGATTATTGGTACTTATACATGATATATACATACCATGATTTAAATACCTTATATCACTTTTAATGACAGTGAGATTATGGATGATGACTCAATTATTCATTCATTATTTATTCATACATACCTTGATCACTAGCCTATACCCAATATTATGAATTATAATGGTGCTAGTGAGAATGTTTTCACCATGATATTAATTACACATTTGGGATATACACATGATGATTTACACCTTTTGACCAAAATGGTTAGATCATTTGATGAAACCTCATAGTAGGTCCCTGGTGAGATTGACTTATAGTTATAGGTTGGCCCAACACAAATAGTCACTACATTATCATTTATACCATACACAAGAGTTATTGATATATTATTGGGATGAGCTTGGATACATACCCTAGGTTTAGTACCTTCTATAGTGCATGTGCGTGTTACATACATTCATGCCAATACGGAAGTTACAATTTTTAAAATTCCATATGAACATCTAATTGAACAAAATAAGTTTATACTGATCTAGAGATCATCTAGGGAGGTCAAAAAAATAAAGGTCTCAAGTCATATTCAAATCTTATCCAAAGTAAAGTGCTTGTCAAGATATATCCAATGTAATTTATGGTTTGAAAAATGGAGTCCATATGCAGAATTTATGACAAGTTAAAATATGAGAAGGTCAACCTAACATGATGTTGTGGCATGGACACATAGACCAATAGTAGTTTATATGTGGAAATATGCACATGTGGAAAGCAAAAGACCAACCTCAAATCAACAAATGTCACAATCATATATTGACACTTGGTAGTATAAGGTAAAATATTAAAAGTTTTAATATTTACTTTCCATTTACTTTCAACCATGATAAAGGCCCATGTGAAAGGTGAAAATTAAATTCAAGGTGACCAAATTAAAGGTGGGAATGACATTTACTTTTTCTAAGTCTTTTTTTTTTTATAAAGAGATTATAAATGTATTTAATTCCCAATATGAGGGATAAGTGAAAACCATTTAAAATATGGATAATATTTAATCCATATAAAATTGGGATAATATTCAATCCCATTATTATTTTAAATAGATAATTGTATTTCCATATATTATGTAAAGGGGATAAATTAAATTGCATGATTATCTCTCAAAGGATAAGGAAGACCCCCATGAAACATGGATTCCTAAAGGTATATAAAGGGGTCATGAGTCATTATTTAAAAACACATTGTATTACATTGAGAATTTCAACAAAGCATTATTGAAAGGCAAAGCTTTGATAAGCTTTTATGAGCCAATGAAAATGTTTGTAAATTCATGAAGGAATTCTTTAATATAAGATCAACAATCTTGATAGAAGGAGAATTATTACGAAGAGTTAAGAATTCAATGAAGGAAAGGCCATAAGTCCTTTGGCAAAAGAGGTACTTTTGTGGATGAGGTATTTTTTTGAATTGAATCCATAATTTTGGTGTACTTCAATTGTATGTTTCACACTAATTATTCATTAATGGATCAGTCACACTTATAAAAAACCTGAGGACGTACACTATTGTCAAACCTCATAAACAACTTTTGTATTGTTTTTCTTTCTTCTTATGTGATTCTCTTTACAAATTCTGCTACCTTGTTAAATAGATGATATAACTCTATGAAGATTTTATATATTCATAAAATTTGAATAATTGTAATCACAAATCAAAAATCCATTTTTAAATCAATTTTATAGGTTAAAAAATCTCTAAACTATTTACAGATCATTTTTCCATAAATAATTGAATGATTTTTTTACTTATAAAACTACTTAAAAATGGATTTCTCATTTGTGATAACAATTATTTAAATTTTATGAATATATAAAATCTTCATAGAGTTATATAAACTATTTAACAATATAGTAGAATTTGTAAAGAGAATCACATAAAAAGAAAGAAAAACAACACAAAATTTGTTTACGAGGTTCGACTATAGTCTATATCCTCGAGTCCACTATAAGCATAAACAATACATTAATGAATAATTGGTGTGAAATATACAACTGAAGTACACCAAAATTATGGATTCAATTATAAAAAATACCTCATCCATAAAAGTACCTCTTTTTCCAAAGAACTTATGGCCTTTCCTTCTTTGAATTCTTGACTCTCCACAATAATTCTCCTTTTATCAAAATTGTTGATCTTCTAATGAATTCTTCCTTCATGCATTTCCAAACATTTTCATTGGCTCACAAAATCTTATCAAATATTTTCCTTTCAATAATGCTTTTCTTAAATTCTTAATGCAATACAATGTGTTTTTAAATAATGCCTCATGACCCCTTTATATACCTTTAGGAATCCATGTTTCATGGGGGTCTTCCTTATCCTTTAAGAGATAATCGTGGGATTTAATTTATCCCATTTACATAATATGTGGGAATACAATTATCCATTTAAAAGAATAATGGGATTGAATATTATCCATATTTTATATGGATTAAATATTATCCATATTTTAAATGGGTTTCATGTATCCCTCATATTGGGAATTAAATAAATTTATAATCTCTTTATGTAAAGAAGACAACAAAATTGAATGTCATGTCCACCTTTAATTTGGTCACTTTGACTTTACTTTTCACCTTCCACATGGGCCTTTATCATGGTTGAAAGTAAATGACAAGTGAATATTTAAAAAAATAATATTTTACCTTATCTTGCCAAGTGTCAATATCTGATTGTGCCATTTGTTGATTGGAGGTTGGCCTTTTACTTGCCATATGTGCATATTGCCACATCAATATTCTAACATGTGTCAAATAATATTTGGTCCATGTGTCCATGTTAGGTCATCACGTTAGGTTGACCCTCCCATACTTTGACTTGCCATAACTTTTGCATATGGACTTTGTTTTGTGAACCATAAATTACATTGGAAATATCTCGATAAGCTCTTTGTATTGAAGAAGCTTTGAAGATGACTTGAGACCTTTATTTTTGTGACCTGCCTAGATGATATATAGATCACACCTTCTCATTAAAAACTCTTTTAGTCCCCAAAATTCATTATCTCCTCAAGTTTGTCGATCTTTTCCATAATTATTTTACATACATCGACCAATCTCTTATTGCTAGTCCTTTTCTGACAATATAACTTTGCCTATTTTGTACCCTTGTAAATATGATTTTTATATAGTTTCATTATATTTATTGCATAGTATGATGAGTTGGTGTTATAATAGTTCACCACTCTTATAATTTTCCCTTATAGGGTCTCCCTACTCATGTAATTTAGTTTATGTGTTTTGAAAAGATATTATATCCCATCTTTTATAATGCCATACTGATTTTCCGTTATAGATAAAGTTATATTTCTCAGAGACAAATATGGTTTACCAAGGATAATGTCACTAAATCAAAGAGGAAGCACATTTAATTCAACTTCATCTAGGAAGTTGGAGGCAATTGTAAACCTTAGTTTACATGTTTTGCTTACATGTAGGTTAACAACATCATTTATCCCAATCAATGAATATGGTCTCAAATGTGTCTTAGTTTTCAAACCTAGGGTTTCTACATCTTCAAAAATTAAATTATTTTGATAATTTATATCAAAAATAGCATCTATCTTTAAATGATTAGAAATTATTATTTTGAAGAAATGTTGTTTACCTCTCTAGGGTGACAAATTTTTCACTATCAACTTGTCCTTTATTGTCATCTCCCTAATTGTTGTTGTTTCAAGTTCTAATTGATTAGGATTTATCTTCTACTTGACTACATATGCAATTATAACCTTTGCCTAAGGTTGTGGATGAATTTTCTTATCTTCTTTCAACATTTTCCCCTTAGCATTGAATTAAAAATTAAAATTCATGTCTTCTTTAGGCAACTTTATTTTGTTAGTCTTCTTCTTTTCTAACATGACATCTCTCTCTCTCTCTCTCTCTCTCTCTCTCTCTCTCTCTCTCTCTCTCTCTCTCTCTCTCTCTCTCTCTCTCTCTCTCTCTCTCTCTCTCTCTCTCTCTCTCTCTCTCTCTCTCTCTCTCTCTCTCTCTCTCTCTCTCTCTCTCTCTCTCTCTCTCTCTCTCTCCTTAACCCAGAGATATCCCTGATCCTAATTGAGACACTGAGAATCCACCTAATGACCTTCATTAGGGTGAGTGGAGGTGACATTCTAGTATTTTATTAGGCATAATTATAAGATAAATTTGAGTATTTCCTCTTTTCATACCTTGAAAATTCATCTGAAGATGTCTCATCAAATTTAACTACTTCATTTTCTGAGAATGCTTCCTTTAGCTCTTTAGGGTGTTCTAACTTACTACTTGAGTAACTCTTTAGCTCAGATTCTTGGGAAGATTGTCCTTCATTTTCATATCCTAGTCCTTGTGTAATATGGTCTCTTTATAACTTAGATAGCTTGGACAATTCCTTAACCATTAATGCCAAGGCCTTTTCCATTAAATCCCATCTTCGCCAGTAGCTTAGAACCTATTCCCCTTATGTGATTCTCACATATATCAACATAATTACTTGATGAATGTATGGAGTTAGAATAAAAAGTATCCCTCACATTCTTAATATAGCCATAAGAATTGATTTCATTACTTTCATTTTTTTAATGTACATCTAAGTCAGAAGAGACATTGATAATTAGAGCATTCTTTGCTTCAAAAATTATAATATTTTTTTCATTAGGAGGACTACCAAGAGTATAAGAATCAAAGGAATCACTAATATAACTATAAATTACCTTGGTTAGATGACTAGCATCAAATTGAATCTTGTAGACATGATTTTTAGTCAGTTAGATTCCATCTCTTGTTTTAGAGAACACTGCATTATGGGAGGCTAAGTATATTCTTCCCAATATCAAATCCTTGAAGTCTTATGGTATTATATCCAAGACCACTTGATCCATGAATTATCTTATGATACATAAATATATGAGGCATTTATGTGTTACCTCACCAAGGATGGTGCCATCAATCATGTCATACATCTTTCATTGAGGTAGTGTAATAGAGTTCAATCCCAACCACTACACTAAGGCCTTAATAATGTAATTATCCTTCATGTTCTAGTTGAAGAATATCTTCATGAACTTGCCTTCTAAAATGGCTATAATATTATTTTTACTAGCATATTCTAAGTGAAGCCTAATATCTGGTACCTAATTTGGTATTATCTCTCAGATGAATCCTTCATCTATTGTTTTATGCCTAGGAGAATTAGTATTTACAAATTCTCTGACAGGTTCCTTCCCCTTCTCTTTGCATCTCTACTAGTACCAAGATGGAGATTTATGAATGTGCATATTCTATAATTGATTCATAATGTGGCCTTATTTGGATCAGTATCCATATAATTTTGAATCCACTCACATCCACTTATTTTAATGACATTCTTACTATAGTTCTACCTATAGAGCATCAATGCTCTATTGGAAATCTTGATTTACAACTCCTATATTTGTTTAGTAGCTTGTTATCATTGTTATTGTGATTGTAAGTATTACATCAATGTAGTCATAATGGTATTCAATAATAATAACAATTGAACTTGATCTAACATTAGATCCATAGTATTCCATAGAATGTGAGTAAAATCATAATTACACTAACACAAACTTAGCTATGATACCAAAATGATATGTAAACTATTTACAGATCATATACCTAGGTAGTTAAGTAGAAAACCTAATAAGGTTAATCCTCCATGAAATGGTAAACAATATATAATCCCCTTTCCTAGGTAGCCATTAATTGAGAGACCATTGCATTAAAGATACATAGTGGATTTTATAAAATCCTCATCTACTATTACACAACATATTCATTTACTTAGAACAACCAAACATGTTCCCATTAATTATATTCCAAATAAACCACTGAGCACTCAATGATGGGTTCCATGAACCCCCATTCTTTCTATTATTTTATCACAACTACAAATTCCTATTATACATACACAAAGCATTGCATATATTACAATGTTAGATATTAGACTTATGCATGCTCTTTAGCAACACCACTAGTTTAATGCACCAATTTTGAGTGCAGAGATACATATGACCATACCTTGGATGAGATCATAGGATAGTATTTTATTTTCAAATATTCAAAAAATACCAAAAAAATTAAAAATCCAAAAATCCAAAAATCTATCAACATTTCCATGTTTTTACTAGCTCCTTGGCATCTATGTTGTTGGTTTTTTATTGGTATATTTCATATCATTTCATTATACACACACACACATATGTTTCACATATATTTTGAGTGTGATACATGCATACACAGTCACATAATATATGCACATATAGATGTTGTTCATTCCCTCTACTCACATCATCATTACATTGGGGACATCCACTTCTTTGATCATGATATATCAGGGTTATATTATTCTTTGATCACTTTCTAGTAACATGTTTGATTTTATGTAATTACACATTCCTTTATCCATATTTACATATTTTTTAGTGTACTTGATATGCTATTTACTTAACATTTTTGCTAACACACATATCCAAGGATGAGTATGATATGCATATGTTAGTTTCTTATGATTCCATGATTTCCATTTTTGCACTTCCTTGAGTGTCTCACCTTAATTTATATTTTCATGTTTGTTTGAGAATTTTAATATGATCCATTTCTTGTGACACATATGCATTTGTTTTACTATTGTGACATTTGCACATGTCATAGTTTATTTTATGTGGATATTTGAACATGTCATTATATGCTTTGAAGACATGTGACTAAGTCATTTCCATTCAATTTTTCAACATTTAAACATGATCCTTGTATGAGGTTTCCTAGGATAATTTATTTTTGTTTTGAATTTGAGTGATATTGGGTTTGTGTTTGATTGGTTGTTAATCTTGTATTGTTACTCTCTAGATGTTGTCATGATATATATCATGCATATTAGGATTTAATGTAATCACATTATACATGATTTAATGATATATCTACCTATACATGTTCCTCCTATATGTTATATGATACATTCATAGCTTATGAAGTCATCTTATCCTTTTGAGATAAGGTAACTACTAGTTTCTATTTCCCTCAACTCAAAATGAGGGAGGAATATCAATGGGCGTATGTCATAGAGGCATGGATTTCATATTTTCACAATTTTAGATTACATTGTAAACATGTTATGGAAACATGTTCTCCATGCTTACATTATTTCTTAGATTCTCCATATTCAATGGGGGCATGTAATGGTAACATGTCCTCCACACTCACACACAATTTCAAATTTGACCAAATTTCACACTTATATGATTTCGATACACATTTATGGTAGAATTATATAAATTGGTACCATTATACCTAAATTTTTAAAATTAAATCAATTATAATATTTAAAATACTATTATGGACCATTACCATACCAAGGATGGACATTAATAGACTTTTGTTGAGCCAATCTACTGCAGTTGTTGGTTAACCTTTTGGAAATGTTGAGGTGATTAAATCACTCAATCTTACCAATTTTATAAGTTATAATTGATTAAATAATATAATTACACCAGATTTATATGATGGAGTTATTAAATCAAACACCCTCACAAGATATAGATTATGATTTGATTACATCACTCACACTCACTAGGTTATAAGCATGATTGGGTTACACAATTGAAATAAGCTCAATGGCCATGTGGTAACTCACATTTTCCCCAAATTTGGGTCAATTTTTTCCTCTAATATGTGTGTGTGTGTGTGTGTGTGTTAAAATTATCCTAATATTATCTCAAATGCTTCATAATAAAGCATATCTTAAAATCAAAGTACCAAAAGTCAAGATGGTTGCATTGATACACATATACTTCTAACCTTTCTCTCTTTGCTTTCAAACATTTCAAATTCTTTAAATTCTAGATTATACGCATTATTTATACACTGTAACATGTTCTTAGCTAGAGGTTAGTCACCAAAAAATCACTCAAGTTAGACTCATGTAAAGATAAGGTGTGTTACACACGCCTAGGTACCTATTTATTTTCCTTTAAACTAGTAATTTCATTATTAGATTAAAGGTGGAAAAAATGTAGACACTAAATTTTAAATATATAGAACCTTAATATTATACACTTGGAAAATACCTATCATGGTTGTACCCTTCAATTCTTATAACTTCCCACTACTAAAAGGCTTGTGTTCACTATTTATTTGTGCCTAATTACTTATCTCTTAGTCTGACCACTATTATTATGATGACCAAGCCATCTATACTATGAAAAATTCTTTAAAATTGATCATTATCCTTCTCTACTAATTTTGGACTTATACCTATTTTATAGCTTCTTCAACACTTGTTTTTCATTCAAATGCCTATGTTGATGCAAGTGTCCTTTTTTACAAATAAGTGTCTAGTGCCCAAATGTCATCCAATTTAAAAATGTGTCCAAAAGGACAACATAAGTGTTTTAGTGCAATATATTTACAAAAGGGATTGGTATATATAGAAAACTAACCCTCATTCATTCCTCACCTAGAAAATACTAGGAAATCACAAAGTAACTTACTAAGAGAACTCAATCAAGAATTAAAGTGCAAAAACCTACCTTATTCATCCCTGTTTCCATATCAATCATAGAATAAATATCTTAGTGGGTCTAAATTATGAAAGGAACATCCATGAGCCATATTTTCCAAGTTACAAGATAGGTCACTTTATGTACTTTTTTATCACACACTATGCATATACATAATAATTTCAAACTTTTATTGATTATTGACACTTTGTATCTTACAAGAACCTGTCGAGTATCAATCTCTCTGAGTGCATTCCTTAAGTGGTGCACTAAGAAATGGGTTAGTAGACCATTCGTGATTTTTAAGATTGGTTTTCTTTTACCACTTGCCATCTACACACTTGTCTCCTAAAACTATGAACCCTAGGACTATTTCTCTCTTTCTTATCCATTTACGTCATTGTCATGCTTTATTCCTTCATTTCTTGCCTTGTTGCCCTTTTGACCTATTTATAAAACTAGGTCAACCCAGTTAACCTAGTGTTTTTTTGGGACACTTTATCTCTTTTGGATTGTTTGCCTCCCGACTAACCTAGTACAAACCTAGTGAGTTAGCCTAAAAACATGCTAGGTCAACTTGATTGACCTAGTACAACTAAAATGTCCAAAAGTTTTTAGGTAAGATACTACTATATATACAAGGTCATTTAACACCATTTAAAGAGAGAGAATAATTAATTTAAGTGAGAATGAACATCTACTTATTGACCATTCTACTTGAGGAATAAAGCTTTAGGGTTCGATACTTTTTTTGGATCTTCGATATTGTCTTGTGGAGAATTTTTTTTATGCTTAGGGAGGTCATGTATCCTAGAGATGATTTATCTTGGTTATCCTTATAAACCACAACAATCTCTTGTAAATCACCTTGGCCAAGGAAGAGATTGAGGCTCAACAAGTTCATCTTCAAAGGTAAGTATTCCTAACTTTATTTCTTCTTAGTAAGAGTAGATAGATAATGCAATATGCATTCTTCTCTTCCATGTATTAGGATTTCATATACATTGATGTGAGTATACATCTCCTATGCATGTTTATTTTAGTTTTTATTTATTTGTTTTGTTCTAACCCCCACTTTGTGCCATAAGCTTTAGAGCACACTACATTAGTTTAATTTTCTTTTTATTAAAATAGTTTTCTTTCTTGTTTATTAGTATAAGTGAAATATCAAATCATAGGACTCTTTTAGGGTTGTTGTGTGATTGTGTTATACTTTAGGCTTTGAAACCCTTCCTAGCATGATATATTGTGACAAGTGATACAAGTGATCCCCTAATTGGGTCTAGCGGATCCCCATATTGGTCATGCTCCTACTTAACAAGTGTATACCCAATCAGAAGTGTAGGTGTGCTTTGTCTTATCCGATCCAAGATTAATTCATGTATATCATGAAATTCTAATTGCATACATTCTAGTGAACCCAATATGTATCTTATCCCACCATTGGTTGGATTATCTTCATGTTTCCATTTTAATCTCTTTCTTGTTAGTATTAGCATTAACTTTGGATTCACCTTCATTACATTCTAGTGAACCCAACATGAACTAACCTTTGTAGTATTTATTTATTTTTCTTTCATTTATTTTTATCATATATTTTGACATACTAGTTTGATTTCATTGACCTAGTTATTTTTCTCTATTCGTAGGAACAGGTAACTAGATCGATCAACTCAACCTATCACAGGTTTTTAGCAATTTTTTTTAGGCTTCTAGTTCAACCTACTAGGTTGACCAGTTCAACCTACTAGGTTTACTAGGTCAACCTAGCACATTTTTAGTAACTTTGTAGTAGGTTCTTATACAGCTTGATTGATCATCTCAACCCAATACAGGTTTAGTTTTCCAAACTTCCAAATTAGCCTACTTAATTGACTAGCTTGACATAGTCCATTTTTAGACTTCTAGTTCAGTCAACTAGGTCAACTAAGTTAACCTAGTGCATTTTTAGCACTTTTTAGTAGGTTCTTATATTGCTTGATTGACCATCTAAACCTAATTTATAGTTTTTTGATATATTTCTCTAGGTTTCTTGTTCAACAATCTTCTCATTTTCATTCCCTACCTCTTTCTTATCTACACTCAATCTTTTATTCCCTATCTCTTTCTTATCTACACTTCCCTTTCAAGTTTAAAATCTTCAAAACTACACCTAGACAATCAACTAAATTGACCTAGTCAACCCAATTCTATGTTTTATTTACTATCTAAAATAACTAGGTCAACCTCATCGACCTAGTAGGTTTTCTAGACCTTGTCTTCAACATTACTAGCTTGACCCTATTGACCTAGTTCTGTATGTTGTGCATATAGTGTTTTCACTATACCTTATTTCAAAGTTGGAATTCACCTTTTATGTTAATCACATCTTTTATTTTAGTTGTTTACATGCTTATAATATTTCACATAGTCTAATTAGATTTTAACATAACACATAACATAGCATAACATCAACATCATCAAGCATTTTAATATTTGACTACCCAAGCCAACCTACTTGGATTTCATCACCAAGGGGGCAACCAACTTGATGCTCTGGTCAAGTATAAAATGTGGTTAATGGTATATTCTAGATAATCACTCAACACCTTTATCATTTCATTATGTGAAGTGAGGGGGTAGGCCCCAATACCAATCCTATATCATTGCCACTACAGTCCCTTTCATCCTAAACTAACCTGAAACCATACATAGATTGTTATTTGGTACCTTTCTTACATCCAACTCCCTATCATTAAAAATTATTCTTAATAATCTAAATAACATTCTAGGTTAACCAATTAGCTAACTTTAATTTCCAAATTGTCTACTTGCTCTTTGCTCCATTGTGAGTACAAGAACTTGCATTAGACAACATTGGTGCAAAGTTTTGCTTTATGTACATCAATTAGATTGGCCAGTGTCAATTAAATTCACTGTCTATTTACTTTCTTAAATCAACTGTAAACTATCTTGTTTCATTTCACAAACTTATTATTAGCTCTTTCTTTTACTTCTTGTTCACTACACTAGGTTAACCCTATCAACCTAACATCTTTTTAAGACCCTATACACTGTACTAGGTTGACCTAGTCAACCTAACACCATTTATAGGCTTCCCCACCTTTATGTTATTCTATGTTCTCTATAATGGCTCAATTTTGTGGACCTTGTATAGTTTCATAGTCCTTATTTTTGCACTAGGTTGACCAAGTCGACCTAGTTCAGTTTCAGTCACTTTCTAATTCTTTGCTTTCTCATCTTACCTTTACTCCTTTCATCATGTACTATCTATTTGTTAATAACATTAAATTTCAGTCAATAGACATGATAGAATTTACCAATCCTAATAGGGTCTCCCATAGACAAAGTATGGTTCCTTTCAAGAATGATAGTAATTTGCATATTACAACCCATACAATGAACTATGGGAATCCTCATACCTCTATATAGTAAAAACCTCCTCATCTCTTAGAGGATTAGCTTGAGTTAGAGTATACTCCTAAAATTCTTTTATTTATCATAGAATTCCCTCAACATATAGGGAAGGATCCTTCCACCATCTATAACCTTATGATTAGCCGTCAAGTTGAATAAACTCATTATCTTACTCTCACTTTCTCAACTAGATTTGGGGGTACCAATTTCTTTTCTTCTCAACCTATTACTTTAATATTGACTCCTTATTCCATTAAATCTTCTTCTTTAACTTATTCTACCATCAAGCCTCTTAACTAACATGGCTGGTTCTACATCTGGTGGGCCTCTCATAAGACCCATTATCCTTAATCCATCCACTAGTTCATTATTTTCTATCCAAGGCACTCATGCTTTTAGTGCTTCTTCCTCTCAACCATTTACTAGTCCATATTTATCTTCACAAGAAAATTTTACCACTAGTGCCTCAAATTCTCATATATCTTCTCAAGCTCATATCAACACTAATAGTGGTATCCAAGCCACTAATACCAACACAAACACCAATGCTGCTTCTTCTAATAACACTATTTAAAATCATCAACTATCATTGTAAACTTTCAATCAAATGAACACATTCCAAGCTCATGATATGAATCAAATGATGTGAATTCAAAACCACCTTCTTAATCTTCAATCAAAGCCCTCAACCAATGACTTGGGGAACACATAACTAAAGTGTTCCTCTTCCCCCTCTTAAATATTCTCAAGATAGTCTCATTCTTAAACCTCCTTTAGTCAATAAAAACATCAAACATCTATAAAATGAATCTCTCACTACTCAAATTTCTAACATTGACATAGGAGGTATAACACCTACAATCTCTTACAATGGATCAACCAATCCTACCCTTCATCTTAAGACATTTGGAAATATTTATAAGGATTGGGTCAAATTAAACACCTTTGTTGCACCAAACTCCCTACCAAAACCCTTACAGTTGATGCCTTGGATTGGTATAATCAACTTAGACCTCATTACATTACTAATTTAGAGGATTTAGTTAATGCTTTAGTATAAAAATTCCAAACTAGTGATCTTCCTAAAAACAATTTGGCCCATTTCATCAATTATAAACAAAATGAAAATGAAACTACCCAAGCCTTTTTTAAATGATGGAATAATTTGTCAAACAAGTGTGAACATAACATGGCCGATGATAATATCTTTCATCTCTTTACCAATGATCTTTATCCTAAATTAAAATATTGAGTCTGCACCGTCTCTCCACATACCTTAAAGGAGGCCATTGACCAATCTAAATGACAAGATTTCCTTATGCATCAATTCAAGCCACCCTAACCTTTCATGGGTCCTCATCTATTATTTAAAAACAAAAACCACAATATTACCAATGATGTTGTTATCAATTCATATGATACCATTCATAATGTTCAAGTCATCATTCCTATCCCTTCTTCAGAACCAACTCCTTCTCAACAATATACTAATCCTCATTTATCTTCACGAAATAACATTAATGTTCATAAACCTCTTTCTTAAGATGAATTTCTTAAGCATCTACCTAGGCCTATTCCTTAAGAGATTGACCCTACTCATATTATGAAAACTTGGTATGATCCTATCTAGTTTTGTTGGTTTCATGCTAGTTGGGGTCACTCTAATGATACCTGTAGACAACTTCATAATCTAACTATGGAATTTATTCTTGGCCCTAATTTTTACCATGATTCTATCATTCACAAGCATCAAAAATATTATGAAAATTCTCTCAAGAACTACAAAACTCATGATAAATATCAAGCCTTGAATAAATCAAATACTCATTTAGCTATCTATAAAGATCCTTTACCTAATCATCAACCTATTCAAGAAAACCAAGACAAGCCCACTCCTTTCACCAATAATGTAGAAAGTCTTGTTGAATAAACTTTCAATGAGAATGTGGTTAACATGACTAATATGTGAAGGGTGGTGGATTTCATCGATTCTCAACCTATCTACACCCCACCTCCTTCTCAAACATACCATGTTATCCAAGATTCTTCTCCAAGTCATTTAAAATGAGTTGGGGCAAGAAGATCTTATAACCTTTTATGATGGTCCAATTTATGATTCTCCCTTGTATAATACATCCCATTCTATTTTTACCATTCTTCCATCATCTTCTAATACTAATGATAATTAAGATTCTAATGATAATCAAGCTTCTATTAACACTTCTACTTCTCAAAATCAATTTGAACCTACTACTTCTTCATCGCCAAATTATTTACATCCTTATTATAAAGTTTCTCATTCTTATTAGCACAAATTTCAATGCTCTTCATCTCCTTCTTTTGAATACCTCCTTAACCATTATGTGCCTATATCTAATAATATTCTCATGGGTTATGATGAGTGGGATCTCATTGAGGAGCTCACTAATCTCCAATCTCAAATTCCATTTCTTGAGCTTATGAGGACCTATCCCCATCATCAAAACTATCTTATGTAACTAGTTTTTGAGATGAACATCCCTTGTCCTCCCTTAGTAGTATGAGAGGCAAATTTATTTGGTTTTACGGATAGTATCTTACAACAATGTGAAGAGATGTCCATCAATGTTGATGAAAATATTGACACTTCTCTTTTTTTGAAATTTCCCATCACATATAACATTCTTGATGAGATTATGCTTCATGCAGATGATCCTCCCTTATTTATTAGCATCCAAATAGGTGTTATCCAAGTTAAACAAGCATTGATTGATGATGGTTTTGGCATTTGTGTTGCTTTTCTTGATTTCATTAAGACCCTTGGATATTCAAAATGCACCTTAAGTATACGCATAACACATACCAAGTATAAGATAGAAGGAAAATGCCTCCTCTTTTGTGTGTGTGGCTTACCATTACTATCCCACATGTCACCATTCATGTAAAGGTGATGATTTTTAACTTTCCCCCTTTTATAACATCTTGCTTGGTAGGCCATGGACTCATCGTATATGAGCTTTCACTTCTTCTACCTACCAATGCATTAAATTCCCTCATAATGGAGCCTTTTATAGGATTCAAGGAGATACTAACCCTTGGAATTTTTAAACAATTCCAAGATTGTGGTGTTTTCAAGATTCCTACTCTTGAGGCTTTGCATAGCATTTCATTCTGTGAGTTGCAACATTTAAATTATACTATAAATTTAACTAGAGGTTAAAATGGGAATCTCAAGCTCATTGATAACATTCTTCCCAACCTTTTAGACTCTAATGATGATAAGCCTAATGAGATTAACTTAAAAATTAAAACTTTTGATCTCACACCTCATCTCGCCTTACATCTTCTTGTTTCCTTACAACCTCATTCTCACAAAACTCCTTGTGATGACATTCATGTATTATTATCCACAACTCGACATTCTATTCACCATGCTTATTTTGATGAAAAAGTTATTCCACATTGTGTTCTTGATCTTCATACACCGGATTATGATGATGGCTATTCTTTAGATGATACTTTAATAGGTGGTCTCATACAAAACCATAGTGCTAAGATTGTACATTATCATTATTCTTTACTTGAATATTTTTATGCATCTTCTCATGTTCCAAAATTTATAGTTCTTGATTCTTGCATTTTTAATCTTTATTGTAAAGTAGAGATACTGCTGACACCTCCAATTTTTTAGGAGCCCCATAGGACTATGCTCATGGATCATGTTATGACTAGACCTTACCATTTTTATAGCTTTCCTGACTCCCATCCTTGGTTCACCCGTAAGGTTAGTGAAACCCTCCTTAGACATTTTGTTTATCCTACCCCTCCCATAGTGGAACCTATGTCAGAACCTATTATTATTTCTACTTCTAATGTTGCCAATACTACTCTTGCCTCTTCCACTAGTGCTCCTTCTATTCTACATAGTTTTATTCCTCCTCCATTACCACTTTCTCTTGGTGATGGTTTGATTTCTTTACCTAAAATGGATCCTCTACCCACTAAATTTTTTGATGATTCATATGTTTTTTCTTCCACACCTGTTACACCTTCTCCTATAAGTGTTTATACTAAAAATACTCACAAGTGTATCATTGCTTTTAAGGGATAAATAATCACTCTTATACCCATTTTCATAAGTTGTAAAAATATATTGATACCTTAAATCCTTATTAATTATCAATATACACTACCTTACCTCCTCCAAAAATCCTTCCTAAATATATACCTAAGTATGGTGAGAGGTTTTGTCTATGGAACCAATACAACACACATCATACTGATCAATACCATATCCTTCAAAAAAATCTTAAGGATCATATTGTAGATATTCTTGGACCTTATACCATTCCTCCCAAAGGTCATTCTCTCAAGAAGGCCCCCCCTTCTTCTCCCATAGCTACACCTCATATGGTCCCTTCACCACCTTCTGTGCCTCCACTTGTGGTGCCTTCTCTACCCATGGACCCTCTTTCACCCATGGATCCTTATCCACTAATGATTATTGCATCTCCCATAGATCCTATTCCTACACATTCTCTCAACCATCCTTTACCTAATTTTCCTCCTCAACTTGATCCAATGAGTATTCCTACTTTTTTAGTTGAGGAGATTAGAAAAGAATTATTTGCCTAGTATTCAACAAAATTTGATGAGATATTAGCAGCAGTTCATATTCAGCTTTATAAAGATATATCTAATGTCTTGGATAATGTGTATGGATAAATTTACTAGTACTTATGAGCACATGCATGGTGCTTCCTCATTTTCCATTTGGATTGGACATGTGCTCCAATATTATTTTTATTTTTTTAATATCATTTGACACTATGTCAAATTATTTCCTATCATATATCATGTTTCTCCTTCTTGTTGTATTATAGTTAGCTTATGTTTTTGTTTTACATTTTGCATATACTTGTCTTTTCCTTATCATTTTTATTTTTCACTTATCATTGCTTTTATTTCCTTTAGAGTTTTTCTTGAAACTCTTCCCTTGTATCTTCATGATTGTTTTCTTTCTTATCTTTATTTTTCATAGATAGTTGTCATGGTGACTTGGTTATATCTACCATATTCCATTTGGTTAACTCCTTTTACCATGTGATCAGTTAGCAAACAATATTTTTCATTACTATTTTATTTTACCAGTCTACCTTTGGATCTCCTTTTTCTTTCTTCATTTTCCATACACTAAGCATATACACAGTTGAGACTTGAGATCACATACTTGTTCATTGTCAAGATTAAGTGTCATACTCAATCTTTTATCTTGGTTTATTTATCTTTCTTTAGCCTTAGCCTACAACTCATTCATGTGTATCACTTTCTGTCTCATGATTTATCATGCTAAATCTATATGGAGGAGGAATCTTAAAAAAATCCTTCAAAATAAAGTTAAAAGTCAAATCATTTAAATAAAAGGCAATAATATCAAAAAGCAAAAATATGCAATATCTTAAAATTCTAATCACACTAAAAAACATGATTCAAAGCAAATATCCTTCTTCTAGTCAAAGATCAAACTCCATAGTTGTCCTCATAGTAGAGCCAAGGTCCTTTGGGGTGTGGTAGGCTAGTCTATTAGAAGAGGAGAATTTTAAAAATTCTTCTAGTGCTACCTACTTTCTCACGTAAGTACCCAATCTTCGTAGTATACCGATGGCTTTATAAGGGGTCCTGAGGGGTGGGGAACACGTCATAGGGAGGTAGTCCATTTTAATTTTTCTCATGCCAATATACCTTCATGAGTTAATCTTAGTAAAAAACTTATTTTCCTATAAAGCTTCGTGTTTATAGGGAATAAGTTTCTTTTGTACATAGACAACCACTAGTCACTTAGTGTCTTCTCATGTCCTTACTATGCCTCTTGCCTCCTAAGGTCTTCTCATAAGATGCCTAAGTATTTTCTTTTTACACTCCCTTTTTCATCCCCTTTCCTCATATTTCCTCTTAAGATATATTTTTTTACTTTTTGATCACTCCCCATAGGATTTCATTTGTGAGTTTCTTTGTAAGATCACAAATAGGACCCGACATCCCCAAAAAATTACCACATTTTCCATCCTATTACACACATCCTTAATTTCCCATTACTTATCTTTTTACTTACTAATCTTTATTTGGTACCCCTTGGGTTTTGCTTTTATGAGTTGTAGAGTAAGACCATGGATAGGACCCAGCCCTCCTCACAAAAATAAAATTTTCCAATAAATAAGTCACCATCAAATTACATGTGTCAAGTAAGAGATAAGATTCAATTGATTATGAGGTTACATGTCATTGGCATACTTCCCATATTAATATTTAGTATGTTTTATGCTTACTTCATTTTTATTTTTCCTTTTAATTTCTTATTTCCTGAGTGCATGTAAGATTACAACCATTTCTTGAATTTCTCATACTTCCTAGCTTGAATTAGTATGATAAATTTAAGACCAAATTTTTGAATTTTTTTTTTCTTTTGTACTTCCCATCGTGAAATATTATAATTGATTGAATTAATTTTGATTTTATATTATTACCATTTGTGCCCTTTTACATAATTTCCATTTTATTACATTGTTTGTCATACTTCTAAACATGATATTTAGTATGATTTTATTTGTTTTAATTTGGTACAAAAATTTGTTACATTGGTTTTAAAACAAATCCCATTTTACCATCTTTTTTTCCCTTTTACTTGGATTTTTATACTTAGTCATTGTTTGTTATTACACATTTCCCAACTTAAACTAGTGTGTAGTACATTTCTTTGATTGATTATATTCTTCCAAGTCTTTTCACTTGTTTCTTTTTAACCATGCATGTGTTTTTCATAATGCTAAAAAAGAAACCACACCACATATATTTTATATAACATATAAATAAAGATAAATACATGTGCTATAAATAAATATATCCAAATCATCCATAGCTTTAACCATAATGAAAAAACATAACCATCATAAAGACAACATACACAACCAATACTAAGAAGAAAAAATGATACATCATATATATATATATATATATATATATATATATATATATATATATATATATATATCAAGAGTTTGATACAACATATATATATATATAAAGAGTTTGTTACAACATACACAATAATATATAATGCTCCAGCTCTAGGGCTGAGCCCCATTCTATCTATCTCATGGCCTATCCGTGCTACCTATTGAGGTCTTAGTCTGACTCCTATAAATGGTAAGATGTAATGAGGCAGTTTGAGATCTCAATGCCTCTACCTATACATATAGACGTGCTATCTATACTTGTGCCTATACCAACTTGGTCTAGGTCATTGTATGTGCCTACATCAGCTAGGTCTACATCATCGTATATACTTGCATCATCTATCATTATTTCTAGATGTAAATTTATCTCATCAACTAGGGCTTACCAGGTTTGACTCTCCCCTACACCCATCTCTATTGGTGGTTGTACCCTCTCTCTTTACATCTATATCTACCTTATGACCTCTCTTGTTAATCTAAACTAACTCACCTAAGCTAGGGTAGATGGTACACTCAAATCCTCCAATGTCATGGGGTTGTATGGCTATATATTCTCATCTAAGATGTCATGGGGTGCTCCCCTAACTAGGGACCCCCATCTCTCCTCATCCTTAGGTGTACCTACAAAATCACACCAGATAGATATTAGATCACTATCATATCTCATAATGTCTATCTGTATCTCTCTACTACCAAATAAAAATTTAATAAATAACTCAACCATCTTCATACCTGGATATGTCTTGTCTCTTATGGTTTCACCATCCACATGACCACCTAGTACAGTCCCCCTATTTGGGTGGCCTCCTTGTACCTCCTTTGTAGGTCATTTACTCACTCTCTACCCTGACAATATCATCTCTAAGATTGTATCCCATATGACTAAGGCTCTCTTATCCTCTATGCTATCTAGTATCACTATCATCATTGGCACTCTTACTATGGGTGGTTCAAGGATGGCATGGACATCCTCTAGTTTGATAGCCACCTCTATCACATCCCCATCCACCTCTCATCTGAAGGTGTTGGTAAATCATTCCTAGCATCCTAGGAACATGACCGACACATCCACACTGAGGGGGATCCTACACATATCTAATATACCTCCTAGACCTATGTATATCAATCTAGCTATATCTTCATTTGTCAATCTATATAACAAATCTAGCAACCAAAACATGTCTAATAACCTCTAGAACTATGGTTGTCTCTGTAATCAAGAAAAAACAAAGGATATATTAGCTCCTCCATGTCATGTATAATCACAATACATTCTTTATAAATTATATTTTTAATTAAAAAATAAGCATAATTTATTCTTTTGTATCCATTCTATCCTATTTTGGTCCCTCTTGCCCTTCTTCAGTCATTTTGGGCCATTCTAGCCCTCTTTCAGCTTTTGGCACACTTTTTTGTATTTATTATGGTTTCTTGGTCAACCTAATTTGACCAAAATTTTTGTATTTTGTCTTATTTTATCCTAAATTTATTATTTTCCCTCTTATCTTCTTTCCCTGGTGTTAAGTTTCCATTCTAGACCTTATAGACTAATTGGACACTTTTCCACTAGGTCTTAGCTTGTAAAATACACTCGATCAACCTATACCTACTAGGTTGACCATATGGAATTTTACCCTAATTTAACCTACTAGGTCTACTTGGTTGACCTAGTAGGTTTAGTGTGCCAACCTAGTATATTTTACTAAAAATGTGTATTTTTCTTATTTTCTCCCTATTTCCGTCAAACCCATTTTCTGTCTTCCTATTTTCTACCCTTAGAGTCTAAGTTTATTCAATTTTGACATATATAAATTCTTAAAAACAAATTTTATGAAAAATTCACCTAATTCAATATAAATTTCAAAAACTAGTATGAGATTTGTAGTTGCATACTTGTAGTGCACCTGTTGCCACCTCTAGGTGTTCCCCTCATCTAGCATGTCATCCTCTTGCCATCCTAGCCTTTTTGGGTCTTAGAGATCTTTTTTATCTTGTCTTAAAACTCAAAATAACAAAATGAATTCTCTTTTTCCTATTTAAAACCACTTTTCAACAATTCAAATTCTTTAATTATTTTCCTTTAGATTCCTTATTTTGTTCATATCTTTGTTTCTGCTCATCTATTTTGAAAACCATAAAATTCATTAGATTCATGGAAATGTAGCAATTATTTTCCACAATCATATTCCTATCTTCAAAAAAAATTGATTTTTGGCTATTTTTTACACTAAATTCTATAGGTTTGCCTAGTGTATTCTACTTTAGACACCTTCACATCTCTTACAGTCTAATTCTTTATCTACAACACTAATTTAAGTTAAAGGTATGTGTTTTTCAATTCAATCCTTTCATTTATATTATATGATAACTACTACACCATACTTAACATCAACATTGTGTGTTATCATGTTCTATCTTTTAATCACCATTTTGTGTTACACTTACATGACATGTGATGAGCTTTAGTTGGGTTATATGTATACATATAATATTTTAAAACATTTATTGATAACTAACACTTTGTATCTTACAAGAACCTATCAAGTCTCAATCTCTCTGAGTGTATGCCTTAAGGGGTGCACTAGGAAATGGGTGGGTAGACCATTAGTGCTTTGTAAGGTTGTTGATCCTTTTGCCACTTGCCATCTACACACTTGTTTCTTAAAACCATGAACCCTATGCTTATTTATCTCTTTCCTATCCATTCTAGTCATTATCATGTTTTATTCCTTCATTTCTTCCCTTGTTACCCTTTTGACATATTCAGTAAACTAGGTCAACCTAGTCGACCTAGTGTGTTTTGGGGACACTTTAGCTCTTTTGGATTGTCAGTCTCTTGACTGACCTAACACAAACCTAGTGAGTTAGCCTGAAAACATGCTAGGTCAAATTGGTCAACCTAGTATAGCCAACATGTATAAATTTTTTTAGGTAAGATATTATTATATATACAAGGTCATTTACCACCATTTCAATAGTGTGAAGAATTAAGCAAAGAAGTTTGAATGAATATATACTCTTTAAGCATTCTACTTGAGAAATAAAGATTTAGGGTTCAATACTTTCTTTGGAGATCCGATCTTGTCTTGTGGAGAATTATTTTAGATGCTTAGGTAGTGTTGACCATTTTTTGCCCAATAGGCCAAAAATCGGTCCCCTCCTGTCCCTGCTATTCGAGGCCATTTCATTTTTTTTATTTTGCATGAATCTGTGAATTTCTACAGACTCTGCAAAAATATTACAAACTCTACAGGTCTAAATCTATGGACTCTACAGGTTTTGGATTTCTACGGACTCTGTAGGTTAGTCCTTTGGCACGTGGAGAATCAATTCAAAGAGTTTGGGGTTTTACAAAGCTTCTTCAGGCTCTGGTCTGAAGAAAATCACAAGAAAAGTCAGTGTCTTTGAACCATTGAACCTGTTCAATCGGTTCAAGTTCAACGCTTCATTCAATCGGTTCAAGTTCAATGGCTTAAGTTCAACATTAGGTTCAATGAAAAAAGTTCATCGGGCTTGGATTTTGGTTCATCGGCGCACTCCTTTGAACCTTGAATCATTGAACCAAATTTTGGTTCAACGGATTTGGTTCAATGGAAAAGGTTCAATGTCAATGGTTCAATAGAGTCCATCGTCCTTCATAACTACCGGCGCGCTTAGGTGAACCGTTGAACCATTTTTAGTTCAATGGGTTTGGTTCA
Organism: Torreya grandis; assembly: GCA_037957365.1. NCBI lineage: Eukaryota > Viridiplantae > Streptophyta > Pinopsida > Cupressales > Taxaceae > Torreya > Torreya grandis. The sequence continues at coordinate 3,071,173 of JARHVA010001727.1, read as the reverse complement.
ATGAAAAGTTCAATGAAGAGGTTCATTGATCTTGGTTCATGCAAGGAGTTCAACGGTTTATTTCATACTTCATCAGCTTTTATAACTTTTAGCATCGACGCGCAATGCTTGAACCAAACTATTGAACCATTTTTGGTTCAAAGGCAGGGTTCAATGAAAAGTTCAATGGAAGGGTTCAAAGGTTCATCGGCATGCTCGGTTGAAACATTGAACTATTGAACCAAATTTGGGTTCAATGGCTTGGTTCAATAGGCCGGTTCAATGCATGGTTCAAGGGTATGCCCTTGAACTGAAGGGCAGTCATAGTCAAATGGCCTTTTCAGAGGGCTGACACTTCAAGGACTTTTCAAAGATTTGGGCATGGTTCATTTCAATTCAAAGGTTCATTGGCTTTTGTTCACTCCCCATTAGCGTGCAATGGTTGAAATTTGAACTGGTAAACCAAATTTTGGTTCAACAGGTTCAGTTCAAGGGTCTGCCCCAAGCTAAAGGGGATCTTCAAGTCCAAAGCACCCTTTCAGAGGGAGGACACTTCATATTCCAAAAGATTTGGGCGCACCTCAAAGTAACAAAGGGAAGAAAAGGGAAAGAATTTTTGCAGACAATTTGTCTTTAGAAATGCATAATCAAAATACAAAGTCAAAGCAGAAGAATTTCCACAGACACTTTGTCTGTAAAAAATACAGCGAAGCCATAGACCCAGGGAAATTGACCTAGGGAAATTGTCTGCAGATAATTTACCTGCGAGAGCCTGGGAAGGACTTAGCGAAGGCAAAAAAGCCACAGGTGCTCGAGGAGATGCCACATGGACCTGATGATGGCCGCGAGGCTGTCAAATTTAAAGGAATAGGATAGCCATTGATATTCAAGGTATGATGGCTGTAAAAACATCAAATTTAGTGAAATGGAGTAGTCATTGGGTTTTTAATCTGTAAGAGTGCTAAATGGAAAAAGAGAAGGAGTTAGAATGTAGCAACCTGCCAGTATGTTTGCCCAAGGAGCCAAGCAGCTAGAAAGGACAAATTCCAAGTGACAAGCAGAGTGACAAGGTAGAGAGTAGTCAAGTAGTCCAAGTGGCATAAACAAGGTAATTTATTGCTTGATGGCGTATAATGACAAATTGGTAGAGTGACAGGCAGGTGATGAGTGAGCAGTTAAGTCCGATTGGCACAAATTAGAGAAGCATCTTTGGCAAGTGAAATAGTTCCATCAAATTGATCATTTGGAATGATAGCAGCTAGTAGTGCAACCACTTTCTTTGTTTCACATTAAATTGAAAGGCAAACCATGTAAGTCATCCAAGCAGGAAATGTAAGTCTCGAACAGGCAAAATGAATAGTCCATTTACTTCCTTGAGTGACTTGTTCTCTTCATGAAAGGACACATATGCCACTTGTAAAAGGAGTGCCAAATGGGCCTCTTTGCTTCTCATATATATGGTGGACTTGTTCATTTTGTAAGGATCTTTTCACAATTTTACAAGGCGCAGCCTTGCGAAAATTTCTACCTAAATCTATAAACATAGTTTTACCTCTTCTTGGATAGATATACTGTGCATGTCTTGAGTGTTGATCTATGTTTAGTCATTGTCTTTGATGCTCTCATAGGTTTAACATCAACACACCAGCTATCTACAAGGTGCCATCTGTAGCTGATAAGAGAAGAGTTCTATTTTGGAGTGCAGAACAGAGGGATTATCTATAGAGTGCTTCTTATAACACCTTTGGATGAACCTCCTTTTTTGTATCTTTCATTTTTACCTCCCTGTCAAGTTTGCATATTGCTTCTTTTGTCAAGGGTGAAATGTATAAGTGTGTTTTCTCTGATTTTGAGAGTGGGTGTGAAAGGGTCATATTGTTTTAGTGTATCACCTCCTTAGAGTAAGTTGTTTGTTTTCTGCCTCTTCCTCCCTTTCCCCCCCAATTTATCTATATATCTATATTTTTCACTGCCTGAAATAAACATGATACATCAAAGGGAGCTAGCCCTTACCTAGAGACTCTCCCCTCTAGCTTTGTTGTCCCACAAGTGAGAGAGGAGTTTCCATGTTGTGAGGAGAAGGCAGGAACTTGTTTTCCTGCCACTAGGTGCATTTTCCCTATCAACAATTCTAGCACACCTGGTGGGACCCTAAATTTGATAATTTAGTAAAGTTTAGGATTGATGTTGGTCCTGATACAGCCATTTTAAGTCTTCCAGCATCTGACGACTCCACTGGTAAGATCTTCAGTTCTATATTTTCAAAACCAGTTTCTTAATCTTCTATGCTTAAGGTCACCACAAGGTCTGCTTCAAGAGGGGTCCCTTTTGATTTCATTGATTTACCTTTAAACTCTACTAAAAGACTATGATTTGAAAGTACCCATCCTTATCCAGCAATCAATCCTCCTAGTTTTGTTGTAAGAGCCACATATGCAACTCAACCTAGTTACAGCCGATCCCAGCCATGGCACTACCTTTTACAGCTTTTCATGGTGAGAGGCCCTTAAATCTCCCACGCTATGATCTAATTCCAGGAATAGCTCTAAAGAATGTGCCTTCTTTTGATGGAGTGGGACCTATTACAGCCATTGAGCATATTAAGAATATTTCCAACCTTTGCAATATTCACAATATCACAGAAGAAAATATTGCCATCAGACTGCTGGCGCTGTCTCTTAAAGGCAAGGCTCTTGATTGGTACGAGACCTTGCCTGTGAATTTCATACATTCTTGGAATGAATTGGGCACTCATTTAACTAATCATTTTGGGGAAAAGGGTAATGGCCTCTCTCTTGCTAAGCAACTGACGACCATAAAGAGAGCTCTGCATGAGCATATGCAGGACTTCAACACATGCTTTCAAAAGACTTAGGATAGAATTCCCATCTTGGTCAGGCCAACTCCCAGTTATGCTTTCTTATACTATTTAAAGGTGTTAAATAGTGATATTGCTATGATGATCAAATCTATGGGAGGACATATACTGCCAACTGCTTATGACATTGCCATAGCAGCCAAAAATTGCTTGGTTCAAGCTGGGAAAATTGCCCCTAGGCCTTACATGCCACTTTTCCTAGAATCACTGCCCTCGATCCAGGTTGTTGCTCCCACAATTACTCCCTTGCCTATCATTGAGAAACCAGTTGCTGCTCTGTCCAATGAATTAAGTGAAGTTAAAATCCTGTTGCAAAACATGTCAAATGAACTTGTTGCCCTTAAAAGGTAGCAAGCTCAAAGCAACAGGCCAAACCAAGGATATCAACAATATGGCTAGGCCCCTAGACCCCCCTTTCAAAATTATAACCAAAATTAGGGGTAGCTCACTATAACTAGGCCATTTCAAAACTACAACGCTAGTCCCTCTTCATCATCTAAGGCCATGGTGCCTGTTCAGAATAATTTAGTACAAGAGCAGTCAAGCTATTTGACCATGGTATATGGTCAAGAACAGGCCATCTATACAAATAAAGTGATGAACTATTTTTAGAATATAGATAACCAAATAACCACTCAATCTCTGGCCTTTGAGCCTTCAATGCAGCCCAGCATGAGTAACAATTAGGCTCAGCTTGATTCTACCCTAATGAATCATTTGGAAGAACATTTTTATTTAGTAAATTATGTGGGAGCTACAGACAATCAGGCTAATTATGTTGTAGCCAACATGAGGTTTAAGATAAGGGCAATGGGAGAAGCCTAGGTTACCACTCAGGCATTAGTAGCACCTCCTCCATCACACTCCAATGTAAAGGCCTCAAATTTTAGGCAGCCATCTATACCTTCAGCCCCTTAGCCTGTAGTTTAGATTGGAATCAACCCTAAAGAAAGCTTAAGGCATGGTAGTCCTCAAATCAATATAGTGGATCAGATGAAGAAGCTAAATATGAATATCTCTTTATGGGATGTGTTGTCTCTTCCAGGCCAGAAGGATGTGTTAAAAAGGGAATTGAATGAGCTAGATTGTCAAGCTATCCCTTCCAACACTGATAATGTCTTGATGACAAATGGACAGCCTTCCACTTTAGGATAGGTGAAGGAAGAGAAGACTCCTCCTTTCTACGTATCCTTGGTCATTGGGGACTTCTTGGTGCACAACTGCATAATTGACAGCGGGGCTAGCACCTCAGTGATGCCCAAGTGCATTGTTGATAAGATGGGATTGAAGTATCAAGAAATGGCCAAAGGAGTCCTACAGCTAGATGGGACACCTACAAAAATAGTTAGGATTGTGAAGGGTTTAGGCTTGACATTACATGCTTTCTGAACTTTCTCAATTCCCCATGATATAGTGGTAGCGAATGTTCCTTCATATTTCACAATTTGCTTATCCAGGGACTTCACGTCAAAGATAGGTGGCTATCTAGCAGTGAATTGGTCATATCTAGTTTTCAAAACCAAGTATGGGACCAAAGTGAAAATCAAGTCTAAGCCACTCTACAAAGACCATCTAGAACCATATTCGCCCAAGGTAGCGAATGTCAGTTACACTATCATTGACCTAGAAGAGTCTCAGACAGACCAATCTCCATCCTCTGCTCTTGAAGGAGTTGTAGACTTACTCTTGGATGAGTGGGGAAATGATAACTTTGAACATGATCCATACAAATTCATTGAGGAGGTAGACCTTGGAGTCTATTACAGGCACGAGGAAGGTGCCTTCATGCCAAATTTAATGAAGGAAAGTGAAGAAGACCTTGGCCTGTGGTAGCTATTTTTTTATGGTTCAAAATTAAAATAGGTGCTAGTGGTGGGGCGATGTTGGTTTCCCATTCAAAGGAAAGGTACTTTTCAGCTTTCCATTTCCAATTCTCTTACACGAGTAATGTTTTAGAATATGAGTCTTTGATCCATGGCCTTGAATGGGCAAGAAAAAGAGGGATTAGGGAGTTGCAAGTCGTGGGAGATAGTGAACTAATTGTAAATCAAGTAAGAGGCTTGAATCTGACCAAGAACTCCTTGTTAAAGTCTTAAAAATATAGAGTTTGGGACTTGGTGGAGGATTTTCTTGCTTTTAACATTGCCTCTATTCCCAGGGAGTAGAACAAATAGGCTGACAGGCTGACAGCAATTGGTGCCTAGTTTGACATTTCAAAGGAAATAAGTCGAGACTGTGGCTCATGCCACTTGAAAGTGGTGGTTCGGCCTTTAATCCCAGACAATGTTGCAAATTGGCAAGTCTTCAAAAGTGACCAGTAGATAGCCTTCTTCCTACAAGAAGAAGCTAAGTTTGTGAAACACAACTAGGTGAAACTACAACAGCAATATGGCAATCAGATTGTTCAGTTGAAGAACAATAAACTCCCCAAAGGTCTAGTCATGCTTGAAAGCATTTTCAACAGAGATGACTAGTTAAGAAATGACAAGGTGTGCATCATTACCAAAGAAGAAAATTATGAAAGGGTCAAAATCTTCAAGGGCAAGCTGCTGGCACTTGGCAAGGTCTACACGTTTCAAGAGAGGCAAGCTTTCATTTGTTGTGTCAAGAATTTGCTGATGTGTTTGCATGGGATTATAGCGACTTGAAGGGCTTTGACCCAAGGCTTGCCCAGCACACCATTGAATTGGAAGAAGGTGCCAGGCCAGTAACACAAAAGTAAAGACCTGTCAATCTTACAATTGAGCCCCTCATGTAAAGGGAATTGGCCAAATTGATTGAGTCCAAAATTATATTTCCAATCAAACATTCCTCATGGTTGGCCAACCTTGTTCCTGTCAGAAAGAAAAATGGGGAGATCAGGCTGTGTGTCAACTTCAGAGACCTTAATAAAGTCTCTCTAAAGGATCATTACCCCCTTCAAGCATGGAGTGAATCCTCTAGAAGGTAACTGGTAGTGAGCATTTCTCCCTCTTGGATGGTTATTTAGGGTACAATTAGATTCTAGTGCAAGGCTATGACCAGCATAAAACAACCTTCACCACAAAATGGGGAACATTTGCCTACAAGAAGATGCCATTCGGGCTATCCAATGCTGGTGCTACCTTTTAGCGAGCCATGGACATGGATTTTAGTGGATTGATAAATAATAACATGCTGGTATACCTCGACGATGTAACGGTATTCTCCAAGAAAGTGAGCCAGCACATGGGACACCTCAGGTAGATTTTTGAAAGGTGCAGGGAATTTGGCATCTCTCTTAATCCAAAGAAGTGTGTGTTTTTTGTTCATGAGGGGAAACTCCTTGGCCACATTGTGTCCAAGGAGGGTTTGTCTATGACCCTAAGAGAGTTCACTCTATACTGGAGATGTCCCTACAAAAACATAAGAAAAGTCTGTAGAGTTTCTTTGGCAGGATTAATTTCATTCAAAGATTCATTCTAAATTTTGAAGAGATAGTCAAGCCACTCACCCCTATGCTGAAGAAATGTGAGGTTTTCAAAAGGATAGCTAAGAGAAAACATAGCTTTGAGGCCATCAAGTAGGCCATAACTCGGGCTCCCACTTTGATCAGCCCAGACTTTAGCAAAGACTTCAACCTCTATACCTTCAGCAATGAGGAAGTGATATCCGCCATGCTTACCCAAGCTAACAGTGATGACCTTGAGTAGCCACTTGCTTTCTTCAGCCAAGGGTTAGAGGACTTCAAAGTTAGGTACACATATGTAGAAAAGCAAGTCTTAGCAGTGGTGTGGATCCTAAAGAAATTTAGGCATATGTTGTCTAACAGTAGGATCCACCTTATGGTCCCACATCCAGGTGTCAAGGATTTCTTGACCCATCGAGATTTAAATGAAAAGAGGGCAGGGTGGATTACCAAAGTGATGGAGTATGACATAGATATCAAGATCACCAAGTTGGTGAGGGGGAGAGGCCTGTGAAAAAAACTGGCTGCAGACTTAAAGCAAGAAAGGAAAGACAACTTGTTAATCCATGATGTAGCCATAGCAGAAGAACCAACTATCATAAAGCATTAGATGTTGGACATAAAGCATTTCCTTCTCACGGGTGAATGCCCATAGGGTCTTGATAAGACTGGGAGAAGGTATTTTAAACTCCAATCCCTTCCTTACATTCTAGTTGATGAAGTATTATTTAGGAGGGATTGCTCTGGGGTCTTCCTAAGGTGCATTGACCCAAACCAGGCTGATAAGGTATTGGCTGAGTTCCATGATGGGCCAGCAGGCGGTCACTTCGCCCCTAGAGCTACAGTAGCAAAGATAATGAGAGCTAGCTATTTATGGCCTACTCTTTTCAAGGACACCCATGCCTGGGTAAGAAAGTGCCAAAAGTGTGCACTTTTTGATGGAAAGTAACAATTGGTTGCCATGCCTCTACAGCCCATTCAAGTTGAGTAACCATTAATGCAATGGGGCCTGGACTTCATAGGGATGATCAACACTCCCTCCAGTGCTAGGCACAAATGGGTCCTGACTGCTATGGATTATTTCACCAGGTGGGTAGAGGCCATTGCTCTGAAAGAGGCAAATGAAAGTGCAGTCCTGGAGTTCTATGAGGACCTAGTAATAAGATTTGGGGTCCCAGCCACCATAATCTTAGATAACACTTTGGCTTTTTTAAAGATCAAAACAAGTGAATGGGCACTGAAGTATGGCATATACCTCAACACTTCATCAAATTATTATCGATAGGGGAATGGACTGGCTGAGTCCACCAACAAAAATTTGATCATAATCATAAAGAGAACTATGGAAGAAAATCAGAGAACTTGGCATGCCAAGCTAAAGACAGCTCTATGGGCTGACTAAATTACTCCAAAAAGAGCAATCAAAAATTCTCCATATATGCTCGTGAATGGAAGGGAAGCTAGGCTTCCCATCTCACTTGAATTTCCAGTGTTGGATCTCTCCCACCAACTACAATTAGAAGAAGGAAATGGCCTGGAGGTCAGGTTGTGTGAGCTGATGAAACTCCAAGAGGTAAGGGATCAGGTTATGGCTTCCATGACTAGTCACCAATAGCAAGTAAAGAGGCACTTCAACAAGAAATCTTTGCTAAAAGATTTTGCTGAAGGAAACATAGTCTTAAAGTGGGATGAGGATCGAGCTAAGCCCAGAAAACATGCAAAATTTGACACCTTATGGAGCGATCCTTATATGATCACTCAATGCAAGCAGCATAATGCGTTCCAACTTTCCAAGTTGGATGGTGAAGAACTACGTATCCCAGTTAATGGGATACATCTAAAATGTTGCCACTAATTTTTGGGTTTGCTTGTACATATTCTCCTTTTGTTTTCTTTTCCTATTTCCCCTAAGTGTTGTTGCACAAGTTATAGTTTTCTTAGCCTTGCATGTGTTTTCTTTTCCTCAGAGGTGGGTCTATGGATTTTTGGTTCTAAGTTATAACAGAGCTATTGTTGTTTCTCAAAGTTACTACTGACTCCATGCCCAATGGATTTTCAAGGCGGCTAGATTCTAAGCATGGCAGGCATGCTTCCCCTGTGAGTCACCAATATATTGACCATTTTTTGCCTAACAAGCCAAAAATCAGTCCCCTTCTATCCTTGTTGTTTGAGGCCATTTCATTTTTTCAATTTTGCATGAATCTATGAATTTCTACAGACTCTGCAGGTCTAAATTTATGAACTCTGCAAGTTTTGGATTTCTATAGACTCTGCAGGTTAGTCCTTTGGCGCATGGAGAATTAGTTCAAAGAGTTCAGGGTTTTACAAAGCTTCTTCAGGCTCTAGTCTAAAGAGAATCACAAGAAAATTCAGTGTCTTTGAACCATTGAACTTGTTCAATCGGTTCAAGTTCAATGCTTCATTTAATTAGTTCAAGTTCAACGGCTTAAGTTCAACGTTAGGTTAAATGTAAAAAGTTCATTAGTCTTGGCTTTTGGTTCATCGGCGCGTTCCTTTGGACCTTAACCCGTTGAACCAAATTTTGGTTCAACAGCTTCGATTCAATGAAAAGGTTTAATGTCAATGGTTCAATAGAGTCCATCGGCCTTCATAACTACCGGTGCGCTTAGGTGAACCATTGAACCATTTTTGGTTCAACGAGTTCAGTTCAATGAAGAGGTTCATTGATCTTGGTTCATGTAAGGAGTTCAATGGTTTATTTCATACTTCATCAACTTTTATGACCTTTGGCATCGGTGCGTGATGCTTGAACCAAACCGTTGAACCATTTTTGGTTTAACGGGTTCGGTTCACAGGTAGGGTTCAATGAAAAGTTCAATGGAAGGGTTCAAAGGTTCATCAGCATGCTCGATTGAACCATTGAACCAAATTTGGGTTCAACGGCTTGGTTCAATAGGTTGGTTCAATGCATGGTTTAAGGGTATGCCCTTGAACCGAAGGGCAGTCATAGTCAAATGGCCTTTTCAGAGGGTTCACACTTCAAGGACTTTTCAAATATTTGGGCATGGTTCATTTCAATTCAAAGGTTCATTAGCTTTTATTCACTCCCCATCAGCATGCAATGGTTGAACTTTGAACTGTTGAACCAAATTTTGGTTCAACGGGTTCGATTCAAGGGTCTGCCCCAAGCCGAAGGGGATCTTCAAGTCCAAAGGACCCTTTCAGAGGGCAGACACTTCATATTCCAAAAAATTTGGGCGCGCCTCAAACTAAAAAAGGGAAGAAAAGGGAAAGAATTTCCATGGACAATTTGTCTGTGGAAATGCACAGCCAAAATACAAAGTCAAAGCAGAAGAATTTCCATAGACATTTTGTTTGCAAAAAATACAGTGAAGCCATAGACCTGGGGAAATTGACTCAGGGAAATTGTTCATGGATAATTTACCTGCGAGAGCCTGGGAAGGACTTAACGAAGGTAGAAAAGCCGTAGGTGCCCGAGGAAATGCCACGTGGACTTGATGATAGCTGCAAGGCCATCAAATTTAAAGGAATAGGATAGCTATTGATATTCAAAGTATGATGGCCGTAAAAATGTCAAATTTAGCAAAATGGAGTAGCTACTAGGTTTTTAATCTGTAAGAGTACTAAATGTAAAAAGAGAAGTAGTTAGAATGTAGTGACCCACTAGTATGTTTGCCCAAGGAGCCAAGTGGCCAAAAAGGACAAATTCCAAATGACAAGTAGAGTGACAAGGCAGAGAGCAGTCAAGCAGTCCAAGTGGCATAAACAAGGTAATTTATTTCTTGATGGCATGTAACAACAAATGGGTAGAGTGAAAAGCAGGTGATGAGTGAGCAGTTAAGTCTGACTTGTGCAAATTAGAGAAGGATCTTTGGTAGGTGAAATAGTGCCATCAAATTGATAATTTGGAATGATAGCGGCTAGCAGTGCAACCGCTTTCTCTATTTCACATTAAATTGGAAGGCAAATCATGTAAGTCATCCAAACAAGAAATGTAAGTCTCAAACAGGCAAAATGAATAGTCCATTTAATTCCTTGAATGACTTGTTCTCTTCATGAAAGGACAGGTATGCCACTTGTAAAAGAAGGAGCACCAAATAGGCCTCTTTACTTCTCATATATATGGTGGACTTGTTCATTTTGTAAAGATCTTTTCACAATTTTATAAGGCACAACCCTGCTAAAATTTCTACCTAAATCTATAAACACAGTTTTACCTCTTCTTGGATAGATATCCTATGTATGTCCTGAGTGTTGATCTATGTTTAGTCATTGTCTTTGATGCTCTCATAGGTTTAACATCAACACACTAGCTATTTACAAGGTGCCATCTGTAGCTGATAAGAGAAGAGTTTTATTTTGGAGTGCAAAATAGAGGGATTATCTACAGAGTGCTTCTTATAACACCTTTGGATGAACCTCCTTTTTTGTATCTTTCATTTTTACCACCTTGTAAATTTTGAAGATTGCTTATTCTATCAAGGGTGCAGCGTATAAGTGTGTTTTGTGTTATTTTGAGAGTGGGTGTGAAAGGGTCATATTGTTTTGGTGTATTACCTCCTTAGAGTATGTTGTTTATTTTTTGCTTCATCCTCCCTTTCCCCCCCCCCCCCCCAGTTTATCTATATATCTATATTTTGCACTACTTGAAACAAACATGATACATCAAAGGGAGTTAGCCCTTACCTAGAGACTCTCCCCTCCAACTTCGTTGTCCCATAGGCGAGAGAGGAGTTTCCATGTTGCGAGGAGAAAGTAGGAACTTGTTTTCCTACCATTGGGTGCATTTTCCCACATCAACAGGTAGGTCATGTATCCTAGAGCTAATTTATCTTAATTATCCTTACAAATCATAACAATCTCTCATGAAGCACCTTGGCCAAGGGAGAGATTGAGGCTCGATAGGTTTGTCTTCAAAGGTAATTATTCCTAACTTTATTTCTCCTTTTTAAGAGTAGATAGATAATGTTGTATTTATTCTTTTCTTCCATGTATTAGGATTTCATATACATTGATGTGAGTTTATGTCTCTTATGCATGTTTATTTTAGCTATTGTTTATTTGTTTTGTTCTAACCCCCACTTTGTGCCACAAGAGTTGGTGCACACTAGATTAGTTTAATTTTCTTGTCATTAGAATAGTTTACTTTTTTATTTATTTCCATAAGTGAAATATCATAATCATAGGAATATTTTAGCGTTGTTATGTGATTGTGTTAGACTATAGGGTTTGAAACCCTTCCTAGTATGATATTTTGTGACAAGTGATACAAGTGATCCCCTAATTGGGTCTAGCAGATCCCCATATTGGTCATGTTCCCTCTTAACAAGTGTATACCCAATTAGAAGTGTAGGTGTGCTCTATCTTATTAGATCTAGGATTAATTCATGTACATCATGCAATTTTAATTGAATACATACTACATCACTATGCACACATAAACCAACATGTAGGGGAAAAATACATAAGTTTGAGGCCTTATTCATAGTATTTACTATGTAGATAGATCCCATTGATAGAGGGGTCTTTGGGGTAGCTCGACACCATGTGCCCACTAACCCATTTTTCCCATAATCTCTCCAAGAGTGAGGAAGTTAGGGTTTAATCATTTGACAAAGAGAAATAACCTATGCATGTGATATATATACATTAGAATAAAAGTGATAGAAAATATATAAGGTTCCATTTGGTCTCACATATATCTAGTCACTATTCCATACTAGATACCTACATCCAACCTATACACTAGTCTTAATGCAACTATCTAGATCTAATATAAGCATTTGAGGTAATAAAGTGAAAAATTATAGAATCTAATGGATGTTTCAAGATCTTGATCTAGTCCACTTATAGCCCATTTCATCCTAGATCTATATGCACATAATAAACTAGATAAGTACTCTTATTTTCAATTTATTGTAATATCAATCATTAACTATACTTTTTATTTTTAGAATATCTCAATATTTAAATTTAGAATATTGTTTATCTAAGTTTAAAAATTATTTGTCTTGTTATAGATTTGTTTATCACCCTTTTTCTTATTCATTTCTATATTATTAACCCTAGATGACCTTACACATCTAAATTTTTAGTTAAAAAAATAAATAGTGAATCTATGAATTTCCAAGAGGAAAGTTCAATAGAGTTAAAAAATCAAGTAATGTGTAGGATACAATCAATTATGGGTAGATATATAACTAAATAGGGTAGAAAATGGGCAAACAAAGCCAAAAATAGTCATTTCTAGCCATTGTGTAATGGACAAAAGTTAAAATAGGAAAATCTAGATAGGTTATGCCCTATGTTATGGGCAACAAGAAAACATGTGGCCTAGGGAATTATTATGATAAGATCCAGTGGCCTAAGTTTTAAATGTGCCCATTAAGTCTTAATAAGGGACTAAAATGGCTATGTAAGGTGAAATAAGGCCTAAAAGGGATTGGTGTAGTGTGGGAAGGCCAAACTCTCTCCAAAGGGTTGTATAGATCAAAATGGTCTCTTAGAGACCAAGTGGCAAGCATGATGAGAAAATATATAACCATAGGGAGCAATAAGGTAACCTTATCATGATTACATATTCCCTAGAGGTATAAGTAATCAATGTTAAATCAAAATAATGAGTGTTATGCAGTAATTATAATCCACATAAAATAGAAGAAAGAGATGAGAAAAGGAAAATAAAGAACATCACCTACACTCACCTGTTAACAATAATGATGGAGGAAATATTGAATATGTAATCCAATGGGTATAATTATGAACTCCCCATGATCCAAATCTAGATCCATCTCTAACATAATAAGGGCTAAAAAGTGACATTACATAGAAAAATCCAAGATGGCATTCAATAGAGCATCTATCTAGTGTTCTCCAAATAAGGAAAGTGGGAGATTCGAAAGTCCTAAAAAGAGGAGATAAAATTGTGTGCTACCTTAAAAATGGGAAGAAACATAATTTTAATAATGTTACAAACCTAGGTGAGTTGAGACATGGCTAAGAATGAGTTAGAGAATAAATACACATAACACACACCTAGTGCACAGGCATAGTTTAGGGTTCCAATAAATGCATGATACTCAATAACATTATTCATCTCAATAGTAAGGAATGAATGGGATTAAAAAATCACATTTCACCATGGGTAATCAATAATATAGGCCACAACTATAGGTCCTAGGTTTCCTCAACTTCTACCATCACTATAAATCAACATAAAATGGTGCACCATGATGTGGTCAGTGAAGCAAGACATAACCAAAAGGGGGACTATCTTGGCACAATGTGAAGCAATCAAATTACATGAGAGAGAAAAATAATGTGACAAATTTATAACATATGAAGGAGATCAATGAACTATGACAAGAGGTGAAGAGGGGTGTTAGGAGGCCAGTGAGTGATAAAGAATAGATAGATAAGACTAGATCAAGTCCCAAAAAACTAAAACCAAAAAGTCATAGCACCTATAGAGACCATGATGAAATATAAAGAGGGAGTTGATAGAGGACAAACTATGAAGAATAAATAGCACTACTAACTAATAGAATAAAAAATAGCTACTTCTATCTTGAGATGCATTTGAAGAGGAGTGAACATGTCAAAATAGATAAGGAGACCCAAAACATTTGAAAATATGCACCAACTAACATCAAGGAAAGAAAAAAAACCACCATTATGTCTAGAATGGGCCAAAACCCCTATGGTAAAGTTTTTATGGAAAAATAAGGAATGATAGTAACCCTACCCATGTGGAAACACCAAAAAGGGAAATAATGAGGGAAAGTAAACAAATAAATAGGATGGAAAGGTCACTTTCTAAGTCATTTTCACCATGGAATTTCTAGACTAGAGACCATAAGTCCCATAAAAATTATGGAGAGGCTATACATATGCATGAGATCACTTAGGGAGTGAACATAGTGGTATAGGTAGGCCCTATTGTCAAAATTTTGTAAAAAATTCAATTTCATATCTTAGAGAGGGCCCACAAATGTTTTCATCATTTTTTTCTCAAATTTATGTACAAATTAGAGAAAAATCTAGATAAAAATCTTTGTGAGGGTGAGATGGTCATCATGAAATTTATTTCTCATCAAATAGAGATCTGGGTCACACATTCTAGTAAGTCCTAGATAGTGTCCTAGACCATAGACTAAGAGAACTACTCACATCATGTCACAAAGGAAGGCCACAACTTAGGTTGATAAGCTATAACCTAAGCCACGTATTAGCTAAATAGGTTATGGCCCTCTCCTTAGGAGCCTAAACAAACCCTAGATAGGCCCAAAGAGAAGTTAAAGGAGATAAAGAGGGGGAATAAGAAAATAAAGCATGTTTTTATTTCATTTATATTTCTTGGCCTAGTTAAATAATCTTTATTTGAGTGTGTGGATGTAGACAAGAGGAAGAGATAGTCATTAGGGAAGGGTGTGGTAGCTACCATAACATCCATTGGTATCCTTAAAACACACTATGAGGTATCAAACCATCATATATAATTATCTTGGCTAGCGATAAAGGCTAACACACTATCATTGACTAAACAATGTACATTATGATAAATGGGGCTATTTATAATAACACATGTAGTCACCATGAGTCATAGTCTCAAGATGGTGAACACACTGGTCTAGAGGTGGGACCCAATGAGGCATATGTTCCATTTGGGGGTAAAAATAGAGGATGTCCTAAACATAGTGTACATATACTAGTTGTATAGAGAAACACCTATAGGGTGGGTGGTTATCACACAACTAGTATAGGAATAGATAACGATGGTGGTCTAATTAGTGCGAATAGCTAGAACATTCTGAAAGATCCCGAACTCAATTTGGAAACACAAAATATACAGGTTCTTACAAGACAAAGATATAACTCTGATTATTTGCCTTTAGAGAATGCAGATACAAAAATATATTACCTAAATTTGCTTCAATAGTGAATAAACAAAAATTACAGTACACAGTGATATTATGAAGGGTATAATGAAGCCCAAAATAAGCAAGAACCTGGAAGCTGTGTAAAAAACACAGTCGCCGACGTCGGTGATGATAATGCCGACGTCGGTCGAAACACTACCGCCGTCAGTCATCTCTACCTGCTAGTGATTGCCTGATTGCCAGCGTCAGTTGCTGATCGGCTGATGTCGGTCTATGTGCCAATGCCGGTCTCTGTAATAACCTCAGCTCACAACTGCGAACTGTGCCCTTCCCTTTCCTAAACTTGATGGTACGGCCTAGTGCCAATCTTGTATGGATTCCGTACCGAACCTGATCTGATTATAAAAATATATAAATCTGGAATCTAAACAATGAATAAATACCTAGAACCCTTTTGCATAGGCTGAACCCTGGTATACTCCGTGAATGGCCTCTGAAGCTCCAGATCTGATCAATATGCCCAAACTGAATTCTATCACGAATCCACCTCTTGAAAAGGGCTGGGTTTTCGTCCAACTCTTCTCCAATCTACTGAAGGTTTGCGTCCTCAGAGATTCTAGCTAAATCACCGATTCAAGCTTCTCAGAATAATTTTTGCAAATAGAAGATATTAGATATCCAAATGCTTTGCTTTCCCCTTCTTTTAAAGCCTTCTAGGAAACTTCTAGAAGAAGTCAATTTTATTTCTATAATAATTTAATTAATTAATTAAACTATCTTAATAGAAAATTGGGGACATTACAGTCCTCCCTTCCCGGAGATTGCTTGTCCTCAAGCAATTCTTTCCAACACCAACTACCTGGATACCATATTATTCTCAAAAATTTGCAAATTCTTCTGTCAGAAACACCATGCTGGAAAATATTTGTGACTACATTCACCTTATTTCTCCTAGAGAGTAGTGTGATAATCCTCAATATGTAATTAGCAAATTCACCATCACATACCTTAGACTTAGAAAAAGGCCGCTGCGCTACTCTGATTAACAAACTCTCACTATTATAAGGATGTTGACTTATAATTGGAAAGGAAAATGCCTTGCAACAAATAGAATTATTTGCCACATCACCTATAAAATGAGACTCCATCCTGTGAGATGACCCCTCCTTAGGTCCTCCATCTTGTGTTGCCTTCAAGATAATCTTCCTTCCCCCAGAAAGGAATTCTAACTGCATACGGTGGTGATCAATAATGTAGCACCCAATACCCTGTAACCACTGCATGCCCAAGACCACATCATAGTCCTCTAAAGGAAATACATAAAAATCATCGGTCAAAGTGTAATCCCCCATCTGAATGCTAAGCTGTGGAATCCATTTGGTACAACCCAAAACTGCACCATCTGCCACCTTTACCCCAAAACCACCAAACTTCTCATACTATAATCCACGCCTTCCCACTAACTTCCGGTCAATGAAGTTATGTGTAGCACCTATATCTACCAAGCTCACGACCCACTTACCCTTAAGTGTACCTTTCAACTGAAAGGCATGAAAATTAGGATAACTGGAGAGGGTAGCCATAATTGCTTTGGCTGATGCCAAAGGCTCTGGGGTGTCTAACTCCAATTGTATCTGATCCTGCTCAATATTATCCTCAATGTCTGTGTTAGGCACCTCCTCATCTCCACACTCAGAAGTTACCTCAATCAAATGAACCTTTCCTTTACCCATGCAACGGTGGCCTGGTTCCCATGGGTCTTTGCAGGAAAAACATAACTTTTTCCTCCTCAAGTCATTCCTAGTCTCCTGATTCATCCAAGGATTTGTAGAGGATGACCCTTCTTTATTTTGTGGTGCGTTGGCCTTTTATAAAGGCTGAGAGTCTGCGGCTATTTTCTTATCACTCTGATAAGAAGTGGGAACAGTATCCAGTCTCAATGTCACATCAATGGCATCCTTAAGAGTGGCTGGTTGGAAAGCACGTACCAGTCCCTTAAGTCTATCCTGTAATCCCTCAATAAATAACATCACACTCCGTCTCTGAGGCATATCAGGTACCATAATCGCAATATGCTGAAACTCATTAATATAAGTTTCTGCATGACCACTCTGTCTAAGATGAGCCAGCTCCCTGTAGTAAAGTTCTGTATCCTTATGGTCAAATCGTGCAATAAGTCTCTCAGTGAACTCAGCATAGGAGTGAACTAAAGCATGATCCTGGGTGACCAATCCATGGTGCCACCAATCATATGAAATCCCCTCTAGATGTAATACCGCAAACTGAATGGCCTCACGCTCAGGCATGGGCCTCAAAGAAAGATATATGTCCAGCTTGTGGACCCAAGCTCTTGCACTAGTCTCTCCAGAGCCATTATATGAAGCCAATGTAATCTTCCCCGTAGCTCTACTGAGGTCATGATTATGCTACTGTTGTGGTGGTCTATTACCCCGATCTCCCCTAAGTCTGGCTGTGTCTCTATGCTATGCACAATACTGGGGCAAAGGAAAAACCTCCCTAACCTCTGGGGGTAAAGCTCTCCACTCTACTGTTGCTGCCAAAATGGACTCTTGGAACCCCATCTCTGGTATTTCCACCTGTACTGGTTATCCACCTAGTACAAACTGAGGCAGTAATGGTCTATTTGGAGTAGGTGTATGATGATGATTCCACCTAGAGGAATGATGGGAGCTCCCCACTGAAGAATGGGAATGGTGACTATGTTGACTGGACTCACTCCCTATCACTAAAACTGATCTATTCCTTCTCCCTCTGTGTCTCTCCACCTCTAAACGCTCCATGGTATCCTGTAATCGGTCTAGAGCCTAAACAATCCTGGGCTGGGTAGTGATGAGGGTCCTCATCATCTCTCTTTCTTCCTCATCCTGGTTTCTCTGGGCATGCCTCTGTTCTTTGGCCATGATAGGTGGCTATCCTAAACCCAATTATCGCTCGTACTGAGCTCTACTACGTGTAAAATATCTATGGCTTCTATCAAATCTTCCAGGATGCATAGAAATAAAATATATTCACCCCTATAGGCTGGCAATATGCATGGCTCTGATACCACTGAAAGATCCTGAACTCAATTTGGAAACACAAAATATACAGGTTCTTACAAGCCAAAGATATAACTCTGAATATTTGCCTTTAGAGAATGCAGATACAAAAATATATTACCCAGATTTGCTTCAATAATGAATAAACAAAAATTACAGTACACAGCGATATTATGAAGGGTATAATGAAGCCCAAAATAAGCAAGAACCTGGAAGTGTGCACAAATCTGGATGCTATGTAAAAAACACAGTCGCCAATGTTGGTGATGATAATGCCGACGTCGGTCGAAACACTGCCGCCGTCAGTCGTCTCTACCTGCTAGTGATTGCCTAATTGCCGGCGTCAGTTGCTGATCGGCCGATGTCGGTCTATGTGCCGATGCCGGTCTTTGTAATAACCTCAGCCCACAACTGCGAACTGTGCCCTTTCCTTTCTTGAACTTGCTGGTATGGCCTAGTGCCAATCTTGTATAGATTCCGTACCGAACCTGATCTGACTATAAAAATATATAAATTTGGAATCTAAACAATGAATAAATACCTGGAACCCTTTTGCATAGGCTGAACCCTGGTATACTCTTTGAATGGCCTCTGAAGCTCCAGATGTGATCAATATGCCCAAATTGAATTCCATCACGAATCCACCTCTTGAAAAGGGCTGGGTTTTCATCTAACTCTTCTCCAATCTACTGAAGGTTTGCGTCCTCAGAGATTCCAGTTGAATCACCGATTCAAGCTTCTCAGAATAATTTTTGCAAATAGAAGATATTAGATATCCAAATGCTTTACTTTCCCCTTCTTTTAAAGCCTTCCAGGAAACTTCTAGAAGAAGTCAATTTTATTTCTATAATAATTTAATTAATTAATTAAACTATCTTAATAGAAAATTGGGGACATTACACATTCTCCCAAAAAAGGGTGGTGATAATTCATGGGTAGGTTAGGGTTAATAAATCAAGGGTACTAATAGCAAGGTAACTACTAAGTAGAGATTACATAGGGAAAATATCTTACACACTACTATTAATGTGGACTCACATGGTGCAGAGTGTTGAGATGGGTTAGAGTGCTTAAATTAGTGGACATATTAGAGTAAAATACAAATGAAAATGTCTATGAGAGGGAGATAGTAATCATGGAAGTATTTAATCATCAAATAGAATCATGAGCCATGTATTTTGGTAAACCCTAACTGATAACTTGGAAAATTGCCTACAACCTATCACAAGGGTAGGCCCTAACTTAGGCTAATAAGTTGTGTCCTAGGATACATATGAGATATATAAGCCATGAAACTCTCCATGGGAGACTAAAACAACCCTAAATAGGCTGGGAGAGAGGTTTAAGGGGCTAGAGGGGGAACAAGAAAATAAAACATGTTTGTACTTCATTTTTATTGCTTAAACTAGCTAATGACTCCTTTTTCATATGCATGGCTGCATACATGAGGTGAAGTTAGTTAGTAGGGAGGGGTGTGATAATCATGATAATAGATACTAATATTCTTATCACACACTTTGAGGTCTCAAACCATAAGATAATAGTATCTTAGCTACTAATAGAGGCTAATGCACTATCACCATCTGAGCAAGTATAATGAAGGTATTAAGGTTATAGAGACTAACACATGTAGTCTTTATAAGTCACAACCACCAACTAGTGAATGGACTATTCTAGAGATGGGACCCATTGAGGCACATGTTCCATTTGGGATTATAGATATAGGCCATCCTCAACATAGAGGATATATACCGAATGTATATTGAATACGTATAAGTAAGGTGGTTGTCACATAACTAGTGTAGAACTAAGTAGCGATGATGATCTACCTAGCTGGAGTGGCTGGAGAATTCATCCAGCATGATGTGGTGATCACTCTTGATTAGGTTAATATTACTTATTTTATGTTAGTAATAGTAGGTTGCATGTTAGGTAGAGTGTACATAGGATAGAGCACATGCACACTAACATTGATGTGGACTGGCATGATCTAGAGTGATAAAAGGGGTTAGAGTCACCCCTAGGGTAGTATATCCTGGGTGAACTATACCAATATCTATATTAGACCTACATAAAAAATCACAATAGTATAATTCAAACAATATTCCTAGCCTGGGCCTATAAGAGGCTACCACTTCTACAATTAAGGACTTGCTTGAGTGAAGTAGAATATATAAAATTACTAGTCAATGTCCCATATGCATCAAGGTTCATAGGGAGAAGACCAAGTAAATTTTATGACATAAGATAATATGTGAAATCATACTATATATAATATCCTTTTGTGGAAGTGGTATGGGTAGATGATGCAATACTAGAGGGCCTATTGAGAGATGATGAGTTCTAGGGTATAAAGGGTCTATAATTACATTCAAAATCATAGGCCATTGTTGACTGAGGGGGATGAGTGTAGATATTAGAGAGAAATAATAAGACCAATGGTAGTTTTTATGATCATAAGTTCACCACCAAAAATAATAGTAGCATCATAGGTATATTGATAAGGCTAGGTATCGATGGGGGAAAGGGGGTTAAAGGAACCTAAGAGGTATTCTATAGCTTATGGAGATAAAATAGATGCATAGATGGTAGTGGCCCCACCACATGTAGGACCATGAATAGGAGTATAATATATGAGAATGTTCGTAACATGGGTAGGGTTATCATTAAGGAAACCACTAGTGATGGTGGTCCTACCATAGGTAGGGCCACCACCATGAGTAGGCACAAATTGTAAAGTTTCCTTTATAAAATTTGTACTTTCCTTGATATGGTACTAAGAGTTAATATGTGGTTGACATATTTCACTCTGCATGTGTGCAAGAATTCACTTGATATAGAAAGGACCCCAAATGGGCTAGATGCTATAATAACTCTTCCTAAATTTTACTAAAGTAGCGATGAGAGAGAACTTCCCACATGCACCAATAGGTGCGCATCCTCATGAATGTTAATAGTGGGTAGGTGCATAGGTAGTTAAGGAGCTAGCGAGGATATAATTATGGAACCATTCACTAGAGGCTAAGGTCATGTAGCTGAGACGAAATGATGCTTCAAGAGCATTGACACTAGAATATCTACATGTGAATGTGGCCACTCTAAAGTAGCTCATAACTTAGGGAGGCTAGAGGGGGAGATCAAGATCACCCCATGAAAGTGGTAGCATGACCATCCATTTAGAAGTAGAGAGATAAAGGACCAAGTCATAGTTTAACTTGGATTTTTATGTAACTAGCCATGTGTGTCATAGTTTTGGGACCTTGGGAGTCTAGACTCATCTAAAGCCATATGTTGTTCCTATAAAAGGTATGTTTTTAGATATATCTACACACACACACACACACACACACACACATGGCACATATGTATCGATGAGTGTGTGATATGTATGTTTCTTGCTTTATAGACTACTATATACATGTGATTAGCATATAAAATGGCTATTCATTGCACACACATATACATTTACATGTGACACAAGGGTTAGTGGTGACATGAGAGAGTAAATATCAACCACACCACTGTAGGTGTGTTTTCTAAGAGGACAGCATGAACCCTTAGATGTAAAATGTCTTGATGCATAATTAATTAATTGGGTGTCAAAGGGATTAATAATCAAGGGTGAAGAGATGATAAACACCATTATTAAGGGAATCAATGATTATAAAGTGTCCAAACCATTTTTGAGATAATTTTCCATTCTTAGATTACTCCTTATCAAAGATGATTATCATATCATGTACTTAAAAAGGATGAGGCTGCACCAATTCTTCAAACTACTGGTATTGGTTACTTTGATAAGTATTATTGTGATTGAGGGCATCAATGTGACACTTATCTAATTGCTAAAGTGTAATTAAGTGAGTGACATGTTCTTCTTCATTAGGAAGTAACCCAAAGGTCTTAATTCACATGATCATATTAATACCTAGAGAGGGAGAATATCCTCAAACTTGTAGTCTAGAACATATGATGTTTCCTTTGTGGCCACATGGAAATTAATCTAATAAGCCTAAATAGCAGGATAGAGCATGAAATTCTAATATTGATTGGGATAGAAAATGGCATGGAGGAGAATATTATTAAACACATTATTAAAATATTTTATCTACCTACTACCCTATGGGTAATAGGTGGTGGATAAACATAGCTTAAAACCAAAACATTTGGCTAATTCATGCATATCAGGGATTTGGAAGCATGATCCATTATCATCCATGATTACAATGGGAACTCAAAACTAATAAATGATCTAGTTGAAGATGAACTTAGAAATAATCTTATTACTCATCCAATAAGGGGCATGGCTTTAATTCACTTGTTGAAGTAATTAGTGGTAGTGATGAACCCATGATGTCCATAAAATTAAGTAGATTTTAAATATTTGATGAAGTTGAGAGTCCAAACAAAGAATGTCCAAGGGGTTAAAATGGAATGAAAAACTCTAACAAATGCATTAATAGCATCTTGAGTTAACTAGTAGATATTGTAACCTTTGGTGTATTAGATAAAATACTTAACAAGAGTGGACTAATAGTATCCCATCTTGATGGTATGTTGGGTAGTGGCCTAACCTCTTAGGTAGCCACCATAGGTACTCCCATGATACTCATTTAAACCAAGAGGAATATCCTTATGGGTGAGACACTACATCAACACTCTATCAAGATTACCCTTGAACAAGATTCTTCCAATAATGACATAGTACATAGAAAACTTGTGAATCCAGTAATGTTTTTGTGAGGAAGCTTCATTGTGATAATATTGGACCTCTAAGTATTTAATGATATCTTCATACCACTCAAAATTAGAGATTTAACTCTAGTATACTGAATATACCATCTCATTAAGAAAATCCTTGTCAACCAGCTCTCTGAAAAGGTATAATAAGCACTTGGAAATTTTATTAGTTACAACTAATCCTTTGGTGGATTTATGGTCAATGATGCATAGTTCAAACCCTTAGATAAGCATTATTTATCTCATGGTCCTACCTACTAGGTTTATCTTGCCTAATAAGTAACGAAGTGGATAAGATTGGAAAATTATAGTGGTGGTCTATCCCATAATTTAATTCCATAAATTCTTTGTAGTGAAGACAAGGGTGAGGCATTTCCTCTCCATGGTAGTTTATTTGAGATTAATGCCAACTAACATGTGATAAATGTAGTAAACCACTCTCTTCATAGCATTTTTATCATTTTGGCATAACATGACCCTAATGGAAACATTAGTGACTAGGTGTACAAGATAAAACTATGACCCTTGTAGTCATATAAAATGTGAAATTTGGTAACTTGAGTCTAGCTAATGACACCCAATCCATAGGTCCATATTGCTTTCTCTCATGAGCCTCATAGGTATGTTTTCATTTATTCCCAATCATCTATAGCCCCTCAGACTAGACCATTATAGACCTAGATTTCTCTTTCCATGATTAATCCATCCTCCTAGGTCCTATCAGCCATGGATAATAGTGCCCAAACTTGGACTACAGATTTGAAACCCAGGGTGTCTTATTTTTGGTACTATTTTCCAAGTGCATTTTGACCTCTAATGATCATATTCTTTTGAATCCTTATCCCAATTCATCTCAGCCTAACACAAATTCATTTAACCCATGATCATTAAATCCCCTATAAAAGTCCATTCAAAGTCCATTTATAAAGGTTGACACTCATTTACAAGAGAAAATCAAGAATACAAGTAAGACTATTGAAGCACTTCTCCCTATTTTTTGCATACAACACCATCTGATAGTATTTCAAGATTATTCAAACCTTTACACCAGTCCCTAGTCATTCTAAGTATACCTAATTTTACATTAACTTATATTTTCATCACACTATTACACTAAGCACTTTTATGGGAGAACTACATATAGCTTGATCCCTCCTTAGAGTATTGGTATGTAGGCAGTGTACCCACATAGGGTGTGATGTGCATCCAATGTATACTTTACACACTAACCTCTCCTTTCCTTTCTCCAAATTTTGCATTCAAGTTCAAACAAAAAGAGGACCTAGGGTATTGAATACTAAATATGGTACACAACGAGCTCTATGGACTTTCAAGCTTTGATATTTCACAGACAAGGTAACACAGACCTGACACATAAAACCCAAAAATCTTAGATCACCAAGACAATAGTGCCAAGATAGGACTATAGTGTTGGAACCTAGGGTGTCCCACTTTCAATGCTCCTATCCAATGAATGAACAAACTATAGATTCTTGTTTTTGATAGTCTCCTAAGCTTGCACATAGATTTCCAGACCATGTCTTAGTCAGAATAATAAAGAATTAGATAAGATTGATTTTATCTCTCTCACTACTATTTTTAGAAAAGCCCTAACCATTATCAAATTTTACAAATTAGTAGCCTAATTATTATACATTATTTACTAATTTTATCTACTCATACTTATTTATTAAATAGGAATAAAAATCCATATTCCCAAAAATAATAAATCATTTGGTGAACCTAACTTTGAATTTTGCATTAAAACCCTAGAAACCCTAGGGTAAATTGCTACCTGATTTTCCAAATTAATTTTTGAATTTTTCATTCAAAATTAAAATAAAAAATTCCTCTCAAAATTTTAAAATTTGGTAGTAAATTTTAAAATAAATTTATTTCAAACCCTAGTTGCATCAACTAGCTCCCAGTAATTTTCCAATCATTTTTTGAATCTTTAGTTGCATATTAAAATCAAAAAGTCACTTCAAATTTTAAAAATTCATAGTAATTTTCAAAAAAAAAATCTCAAACCCTAGTTGCATCTACTAGGTCCCATTAAATCAAACACTTTCCCATAAATTTTTGAATGTTTTCTTGAATAATTAACTTATAAATTCATTTTCAATTTCAAATTTTCATATTATTTTGCAAAAATATTTTTGAAAAATCCCTAGTTGCATGTACTAGCTCCTACTTTTCTTCTTGAGGTATCACTTTACACTTATAATCAAAATTGCTAAAATGATGCTCATTTATTTACAAACTTTTCTTACATTTCTTACAAATAATAAAGCAACAATAATGGGTCCTATCATGTACATGAATGATGAAGTTTATCATATGTTCGTACAAAGTTTCATCCTTTGCATTTCATGCTTAATTTTCATAATAAGGGATGATATTACAACATTTATTGCTAAAATTACACAAGATTTCAATATTATTTTTACATACTCTCTATCTCTCATATGGAACAATTTTCAAGTTTATCATGATAAACATGTTATCAATATTATGTTACAATTCAAAGCTCTTTATGCATTCAGGCACAAAATCATGTTCTCTATCCTTTACTTTCTCTTTGTCATATGGAAAAGTTTCCATACTTATCATACTAAACACATACAAAATGTTATGTTACATATCAAAATTTTCTATGTTTCATACACAATGTCACAATTTCTATCTCTTACTTGTTATCTCCCCTATGGATTATTCTTTATAAATATATCTTTGCACAATTAATCACTCAAATTACATGCATTTCACTCTAAATTCATGCTTTTTGCCTCAATGCATATAACTCATTAGCTATTTTTTAGTATATCCCTATCATTACTAGACAATAGTAAACACTAATAGTTATATCCATCCCTCCTTCTTTCAAACTTGGTATATCTATCTCTTATCCCACACCTACTACCATCTCTATGCCTATAGTAGATCATGTGGTCCACACTATCACCCAAGTTTATAAAGATAAGTAGTTTAATTACACCCATGGCTTTAGCTTTCTCACTCAAACTAGTATCCCAGACATAACAAACAAGAGTAATATAAAAGTCCCATACAATGTCAAATTCAATGATAACAAGAATTATAATCAATGAATAGTTAATGTGGCTTTAGAACCCCCTTAGTGTGTGGTTTTATCAGCACCTCTTCAGCTTGCATTTACCAATCTACTAGTTTCTCCAGCTATATTTTTATAGTAGTTATTAGAATGTAACATCATCACTTTCCCTCCAATTCAATAAGTTAACCCAAAAAAGCATCTTCCATGAGGATATGATTAGCAATATTTTTTTGTTTTTCATAGGGAACCAAGCCACACTACAAATAAATGCATCAGTTTGAGACATAAGATATAAGACTTGATAGATAACAACCTAATTGATCTTGGCATTTTAGTTGAGCCTCCATAAGCTAAGCCAACATAGGATAAATCTTTTAAAATCTTCTCAAATCCATTTCCATAACATTCTTAGTAAGATAAGGGTACATATCAAGTGTTCACCACACATATCATGCACATCCTCCACCAGTTACATACCAGACACCTTCAGTTGAGTCACATCCTTCGAGCAGTATGATAGGTGTATATGAGTCCAAGGTTCCAACTAGACCTATATCCTTCTCAGATTAGAATATTGTTGAGGATAATTTAGATTTTAAAGCAATCTTTATCAGATCACATATTCATAATTAGCCCATTCACAGTGTTCTCATTGATAATGGTTCTAATGTCAACATGTGTACCATTACATTATTATAGCATTTGGGCTATTCAAAGTAGGATATCACTCCAATATATACAATTATTAGTGGATTTAGTGGGCATATATAGATTTCATTAGGTGAGAATATACTTCCTTTATAGACTAGTCCAACACATGTGACCACACATTTCATGATAGTTCCCAGTGCAAGAGTTTTTGATATGTTACTTGGTCACCCATGGATTCAAAAAATTTGAGAAGTACCATATAAAGTTCATAAATACATGAAATTAATTCATGATAATCAATTTATTATAGTCGGTGGAGTTCTATATGAGTTACCACTCCCCACTTCAGAGCCATCTCCTTTGCAGTCATCAGTTCCATCTTCTCCACCATTTTTAGTTTCCCCACCAATTACAATTCTTCCTCTGATGTAGATTTAGACATAGTTGAGGCACCCATCACTAGTACAGAGAGTTCATACACCTCCATAGCTTCAAAATTTTAGATAGATTCCATCTATAGTATTCACACCCAGAGTAATAACATTGAGATCTCATGCTTTTAAACATAAAGCACACTTTTAGATAACTCCTCCTACTTCTAGATGGGTCCCTTAGTTGCATATACTTATCAAATTTATAGGGTAATCCCACATATAGTTTCTAATTCAAAGATATCAGAATAGTTACAATATACATAACTTCCAAAATCATAGTCTTAGCCTTTTCATCATATTCATGATCATGCATGATGCCTTTATTTGATATAGGACATCATGACAGGGAGTCTCATCTGAGACTCATTGGTTAGTATCATTTCTTTTTAGTCTTTCCTATACATAGCTTATTTCAAAAATACAAAAACAATATGAAATATCAAAAATACTAAAAACATTCAAATATATCCAAAAGACAAAAACATTTTGATTGTATGAATCATACATGCTTTACATTGTTACTACTATGCTAGACTTTTATTTTCTATTCTATGCTATTGTTTGTCAATTTATCTACATTACCATTCTTCACTTTTTATTCTTTGAGTGTGTGCAGTGACATCTAGATCCTTGATTGTTTCACTCTACCCATTGAGGGGGCATCCTACTTCTACATTTGAGATACACATCAATATACATACCCACTAGGGGAATCTTCTACATGACTACACCATCTAGGTTATATCATTCCTACACTACACACTCCAAGTTATCATGTTGATGTACATTACTTAGTAGATTACACATATTACTAAATTGACATTTCACTAGTATTTAGCACTTGTGTATCTCTTAACATATATGTAGTCTTGTACTAAACATGTCTTGCATACTTTCACTCTTGCTTTGATTAGTTATATGTGATTCTATCTTTCTAGTTATTACATGCTTTCTCTTCTTGCTTAGCATAGCTTTTTGGATTGCATTTCTAGTTCCTACTTGTCTCCTATATGTGCCTTAGAACATTTACCAATGTCCTTCTCTTCTATTCATGTGTGTGCCTTAGGACATTTGCCAATGTCCTTTGCCTATAATCCTCTATGTGATTGTGGCTTATATGCCAACTCACTTATTTCAATTGTATGTGTATGTGGCATTGGAACTTGTGTTTCAATTTATTTCCTTCATTTCTTAGTTATAAAAGTAGATATGAGTATTAGGGTGTGTGGATGAATACTTAGTATAATACACACATTGATTTAGATGAATGTGGGAATTCCTATTTGGCTAGGTTTGATAACCTGCAAATCACAAGAAGACTAGAAGAGTGTTTTGTTAGGTGGTAGGTTGAGTGGATTTCCTAGTGTATGCTAGATCCAAGAAGCACAAGGTTTTCTAGGAGGTTTTCAATCCACTTTTACAATAATTAAGTTTAAAATGATATAATAAATATACTTGCATTCAAATGATAATAAAGTAGATATGCAATAAGATAAATAACATACCTAATAAAAGACATGATGCACAAGTATACTAAGGTTAAGTCCAAAGAATCAGATCAGAGTCTACAGAAAAGTCAGGAATAGAAATAGGGGTTTGATTGGCTGAAGGGGGAGAAAATAACAATATATTAGTTTCTTTGATAGTGGCCATCAATGGTCAAGGTGTTCAACAATGGATGGATCTAACCAGCAAAGGTTAGGTAACCAGTGATGGTTGCAACAATCATTAATGGTTTCTTGTGGGTGCCTATGAAGGATTAAAAGGATGGTGGAGATGTGGTAAATAAGGGGTATAAGGAAGGATATGGGAACTATGGATAAGGAAAGATGTGTAGACATATTTATCAAGATATAAAACTCAAATGATAGAAAAAAATGATAAAATAAGTAAATGATACATGTATGATGCCAAGTGGATGATAGTTGAAACTTGAAGAGAGTTGAACAGCATAATAGTACTTTTACCTTCAAAATTCATGTAGATAGAGCTTCAGGGTCTTGGATGCCTACACAAAGAGAATAAGAGAATATGGATGAAAATTTTTGGATCCAAAACCCCTCTAAGAGCCCTGTATTTATAGAAAAAAATTCTAAGTGAAGAGGGAGGCTTTGAGGGAAAGTTACTAAGTTAGGAGGATAAAGATGCCTATTTTTGTTCATTTTTAAAAGCTAGTTTTAAAGCAAGTTTCCATTTTGGATGATGTTATTCTCAAACAAAGTTGGAAATGCTTTTAAATATTGAGGCAAGGTTTATGACCACAACCATTGATGGTTAGGGCCAACCGTCAATGATTACCCTGACTGACGATGGTCGAGGGGTCATGAGTAAATGGGTGAAAAGGGCCTAACTTAAGTGATAATGTTGGAGTGAGTTTTGACATAGTGAATTCATAAACAAATGCTAGTAGGTTAGGTAGAGTACATAGGTCAAGATGACATCAAAAAATATCATTGTGTAGTTCTCAAGTGTCTACATTTTGCCCCTTTTGTTATGTATCTTTAAGTAAGATACATAACAAAAATAGGTGGTTGCTCAAGGTCTAGGTCTAGTTGTCACAAGTGTGTAAGGGAGGAGGTGTTCCCCCTCAAAATAGGAGTCAATGAGGTATGGGATAATTGGGTTTAGGTTTGACAAAAGGTAAAATGGAGGTCACAAAGTTGTTGACACTACCATGTGTAGATTAGAACTAAGTACAAGAATCAAGAGCACACAAAGACTAATATTGCCATATTAGGATCAATAAGGTTGGGTCCTAGGATAAGTGAGAAGGTAACTAGTCCCCAGTGTTGGGCATATATGATCAGGTCACACTCATTAGGTGTCCTAGAAAGGGTCAGTGTTTGCTCAGGTATCTAGGGTAGGAAGTGCTCTTGAGAAAAAAAATGTTCAGGGCATACATAAGGGAGTGCATGTATGCAAAAGTTCCATCATGGAAAATGTGGTCAAGGAGGTCAGTATGACCAAAGTAAAGGAATCACAAGGTGTGCAAAGAAGTTGGTACCAATATCAAGATAGGTGAAGGTAAATGGGTCAAGTTATTAGTTGGGTAGTGGTTAGCTGAGTTGACTCCTAATATACGAGGCAAGAAGACACTACCTACATAGTTTGATGGATAATAAATCCAACATGGACTTCAGGCCTAATGTAGTTCTTGGTTTTGGGTTGAAGGGAACTCAAAATGAGGGAATAAATGGGTTGCCCCATATGGAGGCATATCAAGAGTATGGGTGAGGTGAAAATAAGGAAGGAAGAAAAAAAAAGTTTGAGAAAGTTAAACCCTATACCACATGGAGGTGGTGGGTTTTAGAGGGATGAAGCATTACTAGTGCCTTCCTAGGGATGTCAGAATGATAGTCACCCTCATCAAGAGATGGGACTTGATGACTAATACCTTTTAGCAACCAATGGGAGAGATTACCATCATGTTAGAGGATGTACATCAGATTACACATCTACCCATCTATAAAGATCCCATTTATCACATAGAGGGGGATGAGATCAATGAGTGTTTAGAAATGCTATATGGGGATGATGTAGGTGTGGCATAGTTCGTGTTAGAGGCTTCAACATTAAGATAATATACCAAAGAGCTCTAAGAGAGAGATATTTGTTGACTATGTTATAGTTAGTGGTTACTTATTATACATTACCATATTCCATTAGAGGGAGATACCCTAGTGTGTTGTTGGGGGTTTCGATAGAGTTGTTTTTGGGTGGAGTTATATTTGAATGGGAATAGGTTCTATTAGTGTATATATAGAGAGAGCTATGGGGGTTTAGGGCTCACAATTGATATGGCATCAATGTGGGGTTTGTTCTGCATTGTTGGGCATTTGAGCATATATGAGTATTGAGACCCCTAGGCCTTCTGATATAGGGGTACCAATTCATAGATTATGTGGCTAGATTTTATTGATGGAGGAGAGATGGGGCCATGATAGGTGTGGGTGGTGGCTCTTAGGATATTGATTGGTTTAGAGGAGCTTTGGAGGGCTTAGTTCCTAATGATTTAGTGTGGAGGCCATATCAAAAATGGCTAGTGTGGGTTGGATATAGGTTCCACACCTTATCTTTGTAAATATAAAGATGGGCCTATGGGAGGCATGATGGGGAGATAGAGTGTATCCCCTTTGAGTAGGTCAAATAATAGTTTAGTCTAGTATAGGGTATCCCACTAGAGTTTATATAATATAGGAGGGAGGATGTCAAGTTCTTCCTACCTAAGACACAGCCACAGGAGGAGTGGTTGGATCATGAGGAGCTCCCCCTTAGAGATGAGGATGATGTAGGTCTATATTGATTAGTTTTAGGGGAGGTACATAGCCATTGATTTTAGTATTAGAGATGGTGAGCAGTGGTTGATGGATTTTGACCCAACATAAGTACTAGCATAGGGAAATTCTATAGGTAGCAATGGCATTGATAGCAGCATATGCCCAGATTATTATGTTATAAGAGTAGATTACCAGTCTTCAAGGCCAATTGGGAGGAGTGACAGTACAAAGAGACTAGGTGTAGGCATAGGTCACCATTTTATAGGGTCAAGTGGCCACTTTATAGGGTTAAGTGGCTAGTTTACAAGGGTAGATTATGTTGATGATAAGAGAGTAAGATCAGGGAAGGACCTCACTTAGTTTGGTGACTCAAGAGAGGGACTCTATATAGTGGCCCAGTGGAATACTAGTGGTACCTCCAAGTTTTGTGACACAATCTAGGTACCTAGTAACCATAAAAGAGTTGCATTACTATGAGGGCATTGTGCTAGCATAGTGTTTGAATGAGTAGAGATGGGAAGAGTACCAGGTTAGCTTGGTTGGTAGAGAGACACTTATAACACTAGGTCAGCAGGCTATGTTAGTAGGTCAGCTAATAGGGCCTCTACCTGGGATAGATATAGGTACAAGTACAAGTATAAGTGCTCTAGGGTCATGAACAAAGATCTTATGTGATGTATTTTGATATTTTGACACCATCCTGTGTGTCGAGATGCAAGATGTATATGTGAGTGATAGATATGCTTATTTGTTGATACCCACACACACACACACACACACACACACACATAGATATATATATATATATATATATATATATATACATATATACACACACACACACACACACACACACACACACACACACACATATATGTATGTACGTATGTATATATATATATATATATATATATATATATATATATATATATATATATATATATGTATGTATGTATGTATATATATAGATGTATTTTGAGATGAGATTATGTTGTTCATGATTTATGAAATGAATATTTATGTAGGAGATCTATGATGTTGATGATTATATTGCATAGTTTAGGCATGTGATTTTGATTTATGAAATGATGCTTATAGAATTATGTTGTGATTTGATTGTTATTCAATGTGGAATTTTTAATTATGACACTCTTTTATTGATGGTATTAGGTATGATGTCATTTCCATATGATGATGGTGTTTTGATGAGTTAATCATAATGTAATTTTGTATGTTTATTTTGAGGTTATGGTTTATAGATCATTGTTATGCTATGATTAATACATGATGTTAATTTTTCATATGTTTGGGCAAAATGTTTAAAAAAATGTGATGATTGGTTGATGATTTAAAATGTTAAATAAAATGTGATGTTTGGTTAATTATATGAGTGTATAGGTGTGGCATAGGTAAGGGAAACATTTACATCCAAATGTTTGGATAAGACAAGGAACATGGTACCTTTTGCTAGTGAAAATTGAACAAAAGGAATCCATAGATGGATCAACTTAGTGAACATAAACCCATCAAATGTTTCATAAAAGCATGTTTTATTAACAAAACTACTATCCTAACCACTTCATGCCAAGTAAGCTCATAATTCCTTGGATCCATTTTTAGGTGATAGGTAGGGATTTGAATTAGTGGGTAGAGGAAAATAGAATTTATGGGTAGTGAAGTGATTGGATTTTCCATAGGCGACCAAAAAACCCCAATAGATAAGTTTATGCCATTGGTATGTTGTATAATAATGTGTAAACTAATCAATGTGGGAAGTCTACTTATGCTATAAAAGTTGATTGCAGTTTGATTAGATAGTAGGTATATTAATCAATGTGAGAAGTCTACAATTAGCAAATATAAGAACTAATTTTGGCCTACTAATTTTGGATTTTGGTTTATTACTTTATAAGTTGTTGAAGCTGATCAATCCAAGAAGATTTAAATGAATATTTTTTGTGGCCATCCTTTGAGGGAGTGGTCTAAGGTTTTATTTTGCATAGCTATCCTTCAAGGGAGTAGTCTATTTTAAGAAACTTTTGATTTGATGTGCTAGTTATCCTTCGATGGAGTAGTCTTCTATTTATTTTTGAAGTATGGATATATTTTAAACTAAAAATAGGCATGGACAAGTCTATTTAGTTTTGAAAGGCCTACCCATGTAGAAGCAAGATCTAGACATAAAAGGTTCATTAGAGGAAGGGTTTTTAAGAAACAATTGGCCATGGGATTCTATCTATTAAAAGATGAAAAGTATCCATGAAAACCATGCTATGGGTAGAGCCGAGGTACCCATATTT
The DNA here is from genome assembly GCA_037957365.1 of Torreya grandis. Taxonomy (NCBI): domain Eukaryota; kingdom Viridiplantae; phylum Streptophyta; class Pinopsida; order Cupressales; family Taxaceae; genus Torreya; species Torreya grandis. The sequence goes on along the minus strand of JARHVA010001727.1, from coordinate 3,037,491 downwards.
AGGATCAAGATTTTATTGTGACAGATGAATCACATAGTTCTATGCAATTAATTAATCTCAAAAGAGATAGAAAAGAAGGTTAATGAACCAAGGGATGAGCTTAAGTGAGATATGAAAGTGTGATTAAACCTTGTTTTAACAATGAAAGAGATGTAAATGTGATGAATTGATGGGTTTAGGTTATGGCCTACCCTTGAGAGAGGACAAGCAATAAGCACTTGATTCATACTTATGGGTTATAATGTAGGTTCCTAACTAGTTAACAGCAAACTTACCCTTCTTGGTCTTTTTCATGTTAGTGATGTGTTGGTTTTCTTTGAGGATGAGATCTATGATGTTGAATTTTGATGTTTTTATATGTTTTTTGTATACTCATTTGATACACTTTTGATAAACATAAATGTGATTAAGGGCAGCAAGGCAATGCTCATCAATAATTTCTAAGTGTGCTAAATGTTCTTGATGATAGTCACTTTCAGAAAGAATCTCATGCAAGGATATGCGAAGAGATGGAATTTGGAATTCAAGAGGTAAGACTACCTCAGCTCCAAATACAAGAGAAAAAGGCTTATCAAACTTAGTAGTTTGGATACTAGTGTGGTAAGTCCATAAAGTAAATGGGATATGGAGGTGTCAATCCTTGCTCAAAGTATAGAATACCTTAGTGAGAATTTTAATGAGGGTTTTATTGGAAGCCTCAACCTATCCATTGGCTTGTGGATGATAAGTCAAGGAAAATCTTACTTCGATACCAAAATCATAGTAAAGCTCTTGGACTTTTTTGTTTTTAAAGGATTTACCATTATTAGTGATGAGTTTTTTAGGAACACCGAAGTGAAAAATGATGTGGTGGTTGATAAAATTAATGATTTTTTAGCTGTGATTGAGATTAGTGGGATGGCTTCTGCCCATTTGGTGAAATATTTCATAGAAATGATGGCATATTGATGTCATTATGAGGAATGTGGATTGATTTATTTGATAATATGAAGATCCCATTATGAAAAAGGCCAATCGTTAGTTGATACTTGAAGACCATGAGGAGGTGCATGATGAAGGTTAGCATGTTGTTGACATTTGATGCATTTCTTGACATAGTCACAAAAATCCTAATTGAGTGTGGCCAATAGTAACCTAGGCAAAGGATACATTTAGCAATGGCCAGACCACTAAAGCACCCCCCATAGATGCCATCATGTGTTTCCTTAATGGCGTGAGAAGCCTCATTGCTATGAAGGCCAATAAAGGAGGAGACTGTCAAAGCCTCATTTATAAAGAATTGCCCCTAATATTAAGTAATGAGAGGTGCTTTAAATGAAATCTCTATGAGTATTTATAGAAAGATCTGAAGGGAGGATATCGATGTTAAGATAATTAAAGATTTGATCATACCAAATTTTGAAAGATGATGTTTCTATTTGGTAAATGGTAGGAAGATCAAGATTGAGGTAGGATGGTGTAATGAAATAGTAGATGGTGAAAAATTGTTTAGAATTGGTAGGTTGAGATGGAATTTGGGATGCAAGGGAAGCCATTGTGTCTGCAAATTTATTGGTAGAATGCGGGATTGATTGGATGAGATAATGGTCAAATGATGCTAATAGTTTGTCAAAAAGTTGTTTATATTTTAGAAGAATGTCATTTTTGCATTGATAGGCTCCTGTGACTTGGTTAATGATGAGTTGAGAGTCTCTAAAGATGCTAATGGTTTTGATTCCCAAAGCTAGAGTAGTTTAGAGACATATGACCAATGCCTCATATTTATTTATATTATTGGTACATTTGAAATTGAGTTTGAAAGATAGGGGAAGAGGTTCCCCATTAAGAGGAATACAGATTATGCTAGTACCCCCACCATTTTGACATTTAGATCCATCAAAATACATAGTCATTTGGTAGGTGGGTTCTTCTGAAGAAAGGGTAGTTATAGATTCATCTGAAAAGGTAAGAGAGGGGGTTGGATTATCAAGGAGAAGACCTTTCGCTAGTTGATCTACAATCACCTATCCTTTAATGGACTTTTATAGATCAAACTCAAGCTCAAACTCAGCTAACAACATGATCCACTTGGCCATACATTGGTTGTGATATGGCTTGGAGTGCATATACTTGAGGGGATTAGTGTTAGTAATGACATAAGTTTTATGGTTAAGAAGATAGTAACAAAGTTTAGAAGTGATGAAAACTAAGATAAGGCAAAGTTTTTTTGGATGGGTGTATTCAGTTTCATAGTCAATGAGGGTGTGGCTAATGTAATAAATGGCTTACTCCTTATTTTGGTCATCATGATAAGAAAGCATGGCCCCTAAATAATGATCAGTGGTAGATATGTATAGATAAAAAGGTTGATCCTCTTTTAGAGGAATAATGATTAGTGGAGAGAGAAGATACTCCTTGATTACTCAAAGGCCTATTAACACTCTTTGGTCTATTTAAATGAGGTATCTTTTTTAAGGAGGTGGTGAAAAGGCTAACAGTGATCAGATAGTTGGGAGATAAAGCAGTAGATTTATTGAAGTTTGCCTTGCAGGCTATGAAGTTATTTAGGCTAGTAGGGGGAGGCATTTATAAAATTATTCAAACTTTTATGGGGTTGATTTCTATTCCATAGAGGGAAATAATAAAGACTAGAATTTTTCCTCATAAGACCTTGAAGATACATTTCTTTGGGGTAAGCCTGACATGATAATGGATAAGTCTTTTGAAGATGATAGTGAGAAAAATGAGGTGATCTTAGTAGTGTTTAGATTTATCAAGCAAATCATCAACATAATCCTCAACTATTTTATAGATGAGGCCATGAAAAATGTAAGTCATGGCCCACTAATAAGTGGTTCCTGCATTCTTCAGGCTAAAGGGCATGACACGATAGTAGAAAGTTCCCTATGGGGTGATAAAGGATGTTTTATGTTGATATTGAGGGGAGATTAGGATTTAGTTATATCTTGAAAATCCATCCATAAGGGTAGATCAAAAAATTAGTCTATGTTAGGTAGGGGAAAGTTTTCTTTAGATAATGCAAGGTTAAGATCATAGAATCATAGAAATCCACACAAAGGTGGAGTCCCCTAATGGGTTTGGTAATAGGAATGCTAGTGGAGACCCATTATAGATAGTCAATGGGTTGAATAAAGTTGATAGATAAAAGGCCTTGAATTTCTCTTTGATAAGAAGAGCTATGCGAGGGTGCATATGATAAAGCTTTTGTTGAATTGGCTTAACTTTAGGATGGGTAATGATGTTATGAATAGTAATGGAAGGGTCAATGTTGGGCATATCCTAATAAGATCAAGCAAATTCTATGCTATGGTCATGAAGAAAAGATTGATAGTCTCATTGTTCCCTGAGGGTTAAGTATTGGCCAATCTTGACAATATGAGGGTTCTCCTGAATGCCTAAATTAAATTTTTTGGTGGATTAATTTAGCATTTTATGGTTTTCAAGAGGGAGGGATTTTTGAAGAGAAGAGTTCCTCACACCTAGATAGGTAAGAATAAAACTATCATCTTGACATTAGATAGTGTTAATGGTGGGTGAGTCATGTGTAATCATTTTAGGATGGATAAGAAGAATGGTTTTGGTTTGGCCTTCCCATTGATAAGTTAGGGAACCCAAATTAATGATGTTGATAAAAAAATTTAGGTGGAATGATGTCGATGTCTTCAAAGGGATTTGGTGGGGTATAAGTTCTTCAAATTAGAAAAGTGAGGTTGATAAGGGTATAAGTTCCTCGAATAGGAGAGGTAAGCTTATAGGTTCTCCAAATGGGAGAGGTGGGATTGATGTTGGTGATGTGGGCTCTTCCAGGGGAACATACCCTAAGCCAAAGAACTCGTAAGGTTTTTGGGTTTTGACAATGGGAAGTTTATGGGGTCCTTGTTCAAAGAGGCCAAAACCAAACCCTTTCTAAGTGCACTGATAAATGTATGTTTAGGCAAACATCAAGTTGCTAAGATGAGTTGGAGGTGAATGGTTAGATACAAGGCATGGTAGTAGGAACAAGAAGTTTATCAAGTCCTCAATAGACAAAATATATTCTATTACTGGGAATGTCAAAGGGGATGAGGGTGTTGATATTGGGATCATAGGATGGATCATTTTTAAGGTTCCTAATTTCATGTGGAGAAGGGAAAGTTTATAAAGCTAAAATTCAATATTCCTCTAGTGTAATACACTGAAACATGGATTGCAAGGGGTGTTCAAATGGGATTTGAGATGAAGGGATAGTTAAACTAGTGGATGCTCCATCATTGTTGAAGATATAAGTGTTGGCAAGTTTGGTTGACATGGTGGCTTGGCTAGAGGTTGGTTATGAATAGGATGAAGGTGGAATATGAACATCATTGGGATGATATGTCATATTACAAGAAGCAAACGGACTTGGATCAAATTTTATTGTAATGATTTGTTCCTCATGTTCAAAATTGACACATCGGTGAAGGGTAAAAGGGATGCATCCCATAGTGTGGATCCAAGGATGGCTAAGTAACACATTATATTTAAATTCACCCTCTATGACATAAAATAATTCAAGAGTATTTCAAGGCCCAAAATGGATGTGGAGAACAACTATTCCCAAAGTGGTGACTAAGGTATCATTGAATGACTGAAGAACTGTCAAGCTTTTTGACATGATGTTTTTAGGTAGTTGGAGTTAATAATAGGCATGGGAGGAGATGATATTGATACTTGCTCCCCCATCAATCATAACTCTTTTGACACATGTATGATTGATGGATACTATGATAAAAAGAGGGGGATCAAGGTCTTCACTATGACAAGGCAGAATTTTAGATTCTTGAAAGGTGACCATGGTATCATGTTGGATGGCTCCAATCAAAGGTACAAGAGGTTAGGGATCATCTAGTTAAACCTCTATAGAATACAGTGATTCAATTAAATCTTAATGATGTTAAGGCAAGGTGTTAACTAAGTCATAAAGACTCATTTTTACTAGCATTTGGTGAAGTTATTTTAACACCAAGTGTTAGATGAATGGAGATGCATTGGAAGAAGAAGGGGATCCCAAAATGGAGACTTTGGTCTTGGGTAGTTATTAGGGTAAGGGTGAGGGTATAGTTATTTGAGTTTGATGGGTTGGTTGGGAAGTTGAAGGGTAAGATAATGGAATGTGGCCTTGGTGTTTCCCTTTTCATTTTGTTGGACTATTTTACCATTATCCTTTTATTGGACTCGAAACTGAGTCACCATATGAATTGTATAGATAAGGGGACCGGTTGCTTGCTTTGGTTCCTTTATTTCACTCCTTGGTGGGAGTAGAGAAGTAGATGATTGGTAGGTAGATGGGATAGGTGGTAAAAGTGGCAAGGGGATTAAAGATGGTTCATCTAATAGATCATCCTCTAAAAGTCCATGAATGATAGTTTGGATAGATTTACAGTTCTCTGTATTATGCCCAAGGGTCCTATGGTAAAGATAAATTAGATTTTCATTGAACTAGGTTGGATTTTGGTGAGTGGGTTCAAAAGGATTGATTGGTGGTAAGCTAATGGTAGAAGCTTGAAATAGTCTTTATAAAATGGTTGTATAAGATTCTAGTAAAGATCTAAAAGGTGGTCAAGTTTGAACTTTGGGTATAGGGATCTTATTGGGTAAAGACTTTCAGATAGGAGATGTGGTTAGTGGAGTGAGTTTGGTTGGTGGTTTAGGAAGAATTGGCTTAGTTATAATTGGTTTAGTAATTGGGAGTTTAGATGATGAGGTTTTATTGGATGGGAAAGTGGATGGACAAAGGTTAGTAAGGAATGATGATGAACTAGGAGATGGGCTTGTTATAGGTGGAGAAAGGGGAGATGGATTTTTAGAGGAAGAGTAGGTAATGAGAATGGTGGAGGGATGTGGTCCTAAAATAGAAGGTAGAGGTGAAGGATTTGGTATGATTCTTCCTTGAGGTTGTGGTCTAGGCAATCCTTCCTTCATAATAGGCTCGATTGGATTAGGTTTTGGTTGGGTTGATGTGTTTAAATCCAATTGCAAAGGAGGGTGAGCTGGATTAGGCATGGGAAGAACCCCCAAGTTCTTGATTGGCTTGATAAAAAAAGCATAAGGTGACTTGAAAATTTTAAGTGAGGGTAATTCAGATGGTTATGTGGTAACTTTAGGAGGGGTAGTTGGTGGAGTTGTAACAAAAGGATCAAAATCAAACTTAAGTGAAGTAGAAGGTTTAGTTTTATTTTGATATGGGAGTCTAAGCCGATGCCAAAAGTTGGCTCTATCAAAGTTAGGTTAGGAGGTAAATTCAAAAAATTTAACCATTCAGGAAAAGGGTCTATAAATGGGTCATTTTTTTGTCATTAGTTTCAAAGCTCAAACCCTTTGGGGAAGAAGGAGCAGTTTCAATGTTGTTATCCTTGGTGGAAGGTTCCAAAGGTAATGATTGGGTAGGTAGGGGTATGGTCTCTTGGGAAATGGTTTTAAAGGGAGGTATGTATAATTATATAATTGGTGTGGTAAGGGTAATGGTTTCAAGTGAAAGGATTGGTATAGCTTCTTCCTTGGTCTGGTTGTCTAAAGAAGTAGGTGGTTCTTCTATTTAGTTTGGAGTGGATGAAATGGTCGATGGAGTGGTTATCTCCTTGGGTATTTCCATCATAAGAGGGGTAGATGGAGTTTTGGTTTCATCCAAAGAAATGGAAGGGGTAGCTACTTCCTTTGCTTGGGCATTTGGAGAAATAGGTGGTGATGGGTTGTCTTTTTATATTTGGGTGATAAAGGTGATAACTTCTTCAACAATGGGCACATTGTTGATGACATTAATTACATGTGCCTCATGTGAGTTGGAGGATTCAGGTTGGATTTCATGGTGTTGGATTGAAGGTGGATTATTTGGGAATGGTTTTTGAAAAATATCAAGAGATTGTTTAGAAGGGTCATTTGAGTTATCAAACACTAGCTCCCATTTATCAATTAGGTCTTAGACAATGCTCTTAAAGGTATTACATCTATTGGTATCATTTCCAACAACCTAATGGTAATTAAAATGATCATTCTCATTATACCACCTGAAAAGGGGGAGAGAAGTATCAAATTATTGAGGGGGCTTGATGGCTAGAAGTTGGATTAGATTGGCTTTAAGTAGTTTTTCCAACACTGATGAATAGGATTCCCCAATTAGGGTAAATGGTTTTAAAGGAGCCTAATTTTGGGTATAGTTTTGGTGATTGGAAGGAATGTTTGTTTGAGGTATTGTTTGATGGTTAGAGGAGTTGTAGTTTTGAGAAAATTTGTGTGTGTTGATGCTTTTGCTTTAGAACTGGTTGGGTTTGTGGTTTGGTGGAGGATGATTCAGTGGATTTGAAACTAGAATTTTTATTTCAAAACTTCAAATTTCCTTCATCGATAGCATGGTTTTCCAATTTTTGGGCCATATTGAATGCTTCATCAAAGTTCCTAAAGGTTTGGACTTGGAGAGTCAGAGCAATGTGTTTAGCACACCTCCGAGAGAATAATTCAATTAATTCAAGTTGGGGTAATGGGAAAGTGAGTTGATTAATGAGTCCCCTCCATCTAGAAATGAAATCAATAATGGATTCATCCTTAAATTATTTTATGGAGGATAGATCAATAATGGAAACCTTTTTAGATATGTTTACTGAAAAGTGTTCTAAAAAGGTTTGTGCCAATTGAGAGAAAGAAAAGATAGAATGAGTGGGAAGGGCACTATACCAATCAAGGGTAGCCCCAGATAATAACATGGGAAAGGTTTGAAGGAGGATAGCATCATCATAAGAGATCAAATAACAAGCATGATGAAAAGCTCTTAAGTGCTACTGAGGATCCTCTTCACCTTTGAATTTAGAAAATTTGGGTAATTCCCATTGATGAGGGTAAGCATTGATGGGTGTCATCATCCCCTTCATTTAATCAACTTTCTGTTGATGTCATATTTAACCAGGGCTATGTCTAAATCTATATGCAACAAGAAGATTCATAGAAATTTAGTAATTGAATGGAGGTATTTGTATATTTTTTTTTGTTTTGGAGGGTTTTCAATGTCTTAAGGATTTCTTGGTTAAAACCTTATTGCAATCAAACTATGCAAATTTGTTGGAAATAAACACACGTTGCAAAAATGAAATAGATTGCTAGAAATAAACACATGTTGTAGAAATGAAATTGATTTCTGGAAACAAACACACATTGCAAAAATGAAATAGATTGCTGGAAACAAACACACATTACAGAAATGAAATAGATTGCTGGAAACAAACACATGTTGCAAAAATGAAATAGATTGTTGGAAACAAACACACGTTGCAGAAATGAAAATTAAATCTAAAACACTTGTAGGAACAAATTTACAACAAATCTTAACTTTAAGGAGTTGGAAGCATTTATAAATTTAACAGAGTTATCTATTTACTTTTGTGCATAGAAATATAAATACTGACAAAAATGAAGATCTTGTTCTTTGGAGTGGGCCCTTGCTCCACCTAGAACAGGATTTGAACAATTTAATTTGCTTTCAAAATAGAAATGGTTATTTCACTGATAAAATGGTATGTATTACAAATGTACTAATTTATCCTTTATCTCTCTATTCTTCAATGATTTTCTTTATCTTCTATATTCTATATCTATCTTCTTTTTACTAAATTCCCAGGTCTGTATATATAGATGGTTTGATGGTTGTAACTATTTCATAGGTACAATGGAACTGAATCATGCCCAGAATAGATGTTGAATCAAGATGTGGTTGGATGTCTAGCTATGTGATAAATGTCTTGATTCTACAAGTTTAGAAAATTGAGAATTTGTTCCTGATTTAATGGGATCATTAATCTGACAGATCACTGGCCATTTAGAATATATCATCATCAGTTCCATATCTAGCCACAAAAGTTTTGGAGCTTATATGTAGGAGTATCAAAGCTAAATATAGAGTTTTAGAGCTAAGTTTGAAAATGTGACAACTTGAAATAGTATGGTGGAGTTCTGGAACTAACTGTGATGGTTACGGAATAGATTCAGTATGTTTCGAAACTAACTATGATGATTTTGAAACAGATTTTGTATGTTCTGAAACTAATCTGAATTGAGTCCAATGCTTCCAAAAACATGCAATCCACTTCATATTTGTTCTTTAGCCTGATGATGACCTATTTTATTGCAAAACTAGAATTTTTCAACACACTTGCTAGGAATTACAGGTCTTTTAAAATGTTAGAATCACAATCAACAAAAGATGGATAATCACATCCTAACTCATCTCAGATCAAAATAAAAGTTACAAAATGCAATCAAACTTAATAAAAAGAGAGAGTAAGATGAGGTCATTTATTATACATTTATTGGGCATATCTTGGCCTCATCACTTCCCCCATACTTATTTGTAAGTCCCTTTACAAACTTCACTCTTCAAATTTAGGATTGTATCTCCTGCACTCCATTTGATTGCTTAGATCAAATGGTTGGAACTGAATATCCTAATGTGTTGATTCAAAAGTATTATACCCTACTCGTGCTTCTAATTTTATTTTCCATTCCTCAAATTGAGTGGGATGTTGAGGTTCTCTATTTTGCCAAGGAGATATGGGGGTGAGAAGTAGAGGTGGCCTTGTCTGCATTCCTATCCATATGCTCAGGAGAGTTTCATTGATCTGGGGAATTAATGTGCATAAGGCTTTTGCCCTTTCTAAACTCCAGATTAAATTTGAAGGGGATATCACTTCCCTTATTTTCAATGCCACCGGAAGAAATTCCCATCTTTTTAAACATGCATCATAGATATTATTAAAATTTGCCCTTTCATAAGAGGTGAAGACATCCATGCTTTGTTGTAAACTGAACATATAAGGTCCCTTAAATTTATCATTAAATGCATGGGATTGGAAATATGTATCAAAGGCAAGTAGATTACCATAATAAATTCTCATATAGAGACTAGATGAACTAGCCTTTGACTAATGCTATGACTCTCTTTCTTTCCATGCAATCTAATTTTGAAGAACAGAGACATATACGTTAAGCCGGCTTTCTCCTACATACAAACTGATCATAAAACTTGTATTTATTTCTAGCATAAAATTGTAGAGGTAAAATTCACAAAGAAGGTTTTTATGTTTAGTATTAACTAAGGAGTAGGTGTCCGAGAAATTAGATTCATCTTTTATTTCATGTGGAAGGCCACATGCTATCCTTGCCAACTACCAGCGAATGAATTGTTCCTCTAAAAACATGCTATAAATAGGAGAAGGATTTGTTCACACAAGCAGCTTCTCACTCATCATACAAACTATTTGTATTTTCATAAGACATTTATACTTATCATTTTCTTCCTTGTAAAATTTGTCTTCCCATTCCTTCCTTGCTTTCTCTTCTTCTACCAGTTTGCCTTTCAAGTTTGTATTGGATGCTTTGATTTCACTGAGTTCTTTACATGTGTCATCTCATAACTACTTCAGTGGCAAATAAGTTAATTCAGTCTGTGCAGAGACTGTTGACACATAGGTTTATATTGTACATTTTTCTTCATTCTCCATCAGTTGCCTTTTAATTTCTGTTAATTCCTCATTCTTGGCTATGAACTAGTTTGTTAATTCTGTAAGGAGCATTTCCTTCTATTCTAACTTGAGTTTCAGGAAGTTTAATTCCTCATCCTTTTCCTTGATAATGAGTTCTACTCTAGACAAAAATAGAGCATGTTTAATTTGTTGGTTTTATTCTTTTTTTGAAAGTTCTTGGGGAGTTAAGCATTCCTCTTCCACCATAGGGGATTTCCCTTTCCTTCTCCAAGATGCATGTTCATCTTTTGCATGTGATGGTGCTTTAGTCTCATCTATTTCTTGGAAAATTGGCTCATCAAATCTTTCATCTTATTTTTCCTTTTCTGCTTGGCTTGGTCTAGGAGGAGTCATGGCCATGCTACCCAAAATATCAGCAGCTTCAGTTTCTAGCTTTTCTTATTCTTCTAGCTCCTCTGAACTTTCTTTAGACTTTTTATGACATTTTATTTCTTAAGGAGCCTCAAAATGTCCAGACATAGGTCTCCTCTTAGAACTTCTTCTGATGTTTACATTTTGCTCAGGCCTAGGTAAATTGTCATTGTCAGAGATAGGTATCAGTTCTTATATAGCTTTAGCAGAAGAAGAAATGGCTTGAGAAGGTACAGTAGGGTCTACAATTTTAACTTTTCTTCCAAATTTTCTTCTTTTTGGTATTTCCTCTTCCCTTAATATTTTATTTTCCTCAGCAATGGTATAATTTTTGAAATGAACTGAAGGAGTAGGAGGAGTTGCTATTATTCTTCTAGGAATACCAAGGTTTTGTCCAAATTTGCCAAGAAATTTGTCCCACATTTTTCCCCCATTTTTCTTGGAAAGGAAATGGTGTTGGCATACTAAATGCACTAACCCATGATGTCTAATTGTTCCTACACCCCAAGAATACCTCTGGGCCATGGTATGGATGGAGTCAAAAAGAAACCCTCGAAGGTTTACTATATATTCTAGTTTTTTGGCTCCATATCTAAGGTGTATACGGATTTTTAGGACTTCTTTTCCTAATGTCCCAAATTGTCCATCATAGGTTAAATATTTAACTATCCAGAATGCTAATCTATTAAAAGGTTTGGGCAAGCTGGCCCTCTTAACTCCTTTGATAATTTTATTTATATTATAAATATATTGGGGTTCAGCTTCCCCTTCTTTCAACAGGGTTTCAATTAGGTCTTTTAATGTCCCTTTGACAGGGTTTGAGACATGCATTATTGGTATTCTAGACATCTCACTTATGATATTCATAGAAAAAATAATGAAAAACTTCCTAATCTTTGTCCTTGTTTGCTCTAAATTGATAATAAATTCTCTTATCAGTTCATCATTGTATTTGGAAAATTTCCTCAGAAACTCCAGCCATCCTACCTATTGAAATATATTTGCTACTTCATCTGTAAGGAGTTGGGTATCATTGTCTAGTTTTGACTTCTTTTTGATTCCCATGATTCATTATTCTTTAAATATTTCATAGGTTAGCTAAAAATTACTTCTCGTACGGTGAAACTGATGATTTTGGCTACGAAACTAGCGGATTTAGTTGTTGATTTAGCAAATTCGTTTGCAAAATTATTGTACTCAACTGTAAAACTTATCAATTTCCACTACAGAACTATTGTACTCAACTATATAATTAGTGGATTTAGTTGCTTCAATCATAAGAATGATTCTTTATGGTATCTACCAACTCATTCCATCATCAATATCCTTCTCATGATTTTGCACATTTAACCATGATGTATAATAGATGACTCATCATACTAATCTTTCTAAATAAATTCTAATCACACATGCAAACTTTCCATTTAACCTTTAACAAGTTAAAAACATAATTACCATCCTTGATGATGTAATCCCTCTGTCATGCTGACACATCATCCCTGAAAAATGGTTAGAAAATAGTTAGAATTTAAAAAAGTTTTATTTGAATTAGCCATTTATTTGAGAAGATCAACTGCCATTACTGATTTTCAATTGATCTCTAATTTTTATTTTTTTTTTTTTTTATTATTTTTTAAGAGAACACCATTTACTGATTTTCATTCTCTTCCCTTTATTATGGATCTTTTCATCTGATTATTTGATATTTTGGAAGAACTGGGTTCTTCCATATGATCAAATTCTTTGTTTGCTTCAATCTACTTCAAGAATTCATCCTTAGTAGGAGGCTTCCTATAAAGTTTTAGCCTGTGTCCATTGACCAAGAGTATTCTTCTACTGCCATCAATGGGAAGTAACTAGATAGAACCATTGTCAAATATCTACTTGATCTGATAAGGTCCCAACCATCTAGTTCTTAATTTACCTTTGAATTATTGGTACTTAGAATCAAACAGCAATGCCCAGTCTCCTACTTTGAATTGTCTTTCCTTGATATGTGAATCATGCCATTACTTCCTTTGACCTTCGATTATCTATGTCTGGTGAAGTATTTCCATTCTGAATTCATCTAATTCATTGAGTTGAAAGATTCACTCCTTTTGAGCTACATCCAATTCAATTCCCACCTTAGTTGTTGTCCTCAATGTATGTAGTTCAAACTCAATAGGCAATAAGGACTTTTTTCCATAGACTAACTCATACGGTGAAAACCCTATTGTGGTTTTCCAAGTTTTATTATAAGCCTAGACAACTTTAGGTAGTCATTTTACCCAATCTCTTCTTTTAGCTTCAACTATTTTAATGAGGATGTTTTCTAATTCTCTATTTGTTACTTTAACTTGTCCATTTGCTTACGAGTGATAGGGAGATGACTTCTTATGATTGATTTGACAATACATTGTGTAAGCCTGGATCATATTGGACATAAATTATGGTCCCTGGGCTGAAACTAAGCTTCTTGGTTCTCCAAACTTTACCATAATTTTGTGCCAAAGGAAATCAGCAACTACTTCTTCAGTGGCATTTATTAAAGCCTGCACTTCTGCCTATTTTGTTACATAGTCAGTACACACAAGAATATGCTCTTTTTCTTGTGAAGGAGGATTAAAAGGTCCAAAAAAATCTAATCCCCTTCTCTCAAATGGTTCAATCACTACTTGTGGTTGTAGAGGCATTTCATTGATAATGGTTGATTGTCCCATCGTTTGACAAGGATCACACTGCCTGATATATCTCTTCACATCTTTGTATAGAGATGGTCAATAGTAACTAGTGCCAAGTATCTTGTGAGTTATTCTTTTCATTGAATAGTGTCCTCCACTTGGTTCATCATGACATGCCTGGAGGATGTCAAAAATTTCATCTTCTCTTACACACCTGCATAAAACTAAATCAGGACCACATTTAAATAGCATTCCATTTAACCATTTGAACTGTGCACTAGTTTTGATTAATTTTTTTATTTGTTTTTTAGTGAAAGGAGGAAACTTCCCTATTGCAAGATAATTTTCCATGTTATAAAACCATGTGGTGTTAGCTAAAATAACAAACAATTGTTCATCTGGAAATTTATTCTTGATTGGATCCTGCTCCCCTGTACTGGTCAATCTTGACAAAAAATCAGCCACCACATTAGATTTGCCTAGATTGTACATAATGGTAATATCAAATTCTTATAGAAGTAATGACCATCTAATTATTCTACCTCCAACCATTGATTTTTTTATTAAATATTTAATTGTTGAGTGATCTGTATGTATAAATATTTTGTACCCTATAATGTAATGTCTAAATTTATTGATTGCATAGATAACAGCCAGAAATTCTTTTTCAGTGGTAGTGTAATTTCCTTTAGTGGAAGTAAGATTTTTACTAAGATAGTAAATAGCATACATTCTTCCTTCTTCATCTCTCTGTCCCAAAACTGAACCAATTGAGGTACTTGAGGCATCAATTTAGATGTGAAAAGGTTTCTCCCAATTGCGTCCTTGCAATATTAGGGAAATTACTAATTTCTCTTTAATTTCTTCAAAAGCATGTTGACATTGTTCATCCCAAAGAAATTCACAATCCTTAGTAAGCAATTTAAACATGGGGGCAGCAATTTTACTAAAATTCTTGATAAAACACCTATAGTATCTAGCATGTCCTAAGAATGATTTGATATCTATGGGAGTTTGAGGAATAGGCAAGTCTAAAATAATCTTGATTTTGTTTTGGTCAACCTGAATTCCTCTTTTTGAAATATGGTGCCCTAGTATGATCCCTTCATCAACCATCATCAAACATTTCTCATGACTAAGAGACAAGTGATGTTGTTCACATCTTGTTAATACTCTATCCAAATTTTTTAAGGCATCATCAAATGTATCTCCATACATAGTAAAGTCATCCATGTATACCTCCACATAGTAATTTTTTAGGTCTACAAAAATTGCTAATACAGCTCTTTGAAAGGTTGCTGGAGCATTACATAGTCCAAATGGTAATACCATGTAAGCAAAGGTACCCCATGGACAAGTAAATGTATTTTTTTCCTAATCCTCAGCAGCAATTTTGATTTGATTGTATCCACTAAATCCATCCAAGAAGGAAAAGTATTGTTTACCTAAAAGGTTGTCTAAGACTTGATCTATGAATGGTAAGGAAAAATAATATCTCAGGGTGGTTTTTTTTAGTTCCCTATAGTCAACACAAATTCTGTATTTTCCATTCTTTTTAGGGACAATTACAAGAGGAGACACCCACTAGCTATCTAACATAGGGTAGATAAAACCTACTTGTAAT
Source organism: Torreya grandis (assembly GCA_037957365.1). NCBI lineage: Eukaryota > Viridiplantae > Streptophyta > Pinopsida > Cupressales > Taxaceae > Torreya > Torreya grandis. The sequence goes on along the minus strand of JARHVA010001727.1, from coordinate 3,022,309 downwards.
AGTTTTTCAATTTATTATTTGACTATATCCCTTAAGGTTGGATTAATCCTTCTCTAAAGTTGCCTAACTGGTCTAATATTTTTAGTATAAATGTGATGGGTGCAAATACTTGGATGAATTCCCTTCACATCTCTATAGTCTCAAGAAAATGCTTTAGTATGATCCTTCAGAACATCAAACAGTTTGACTTCTTCATCATTCTTTAACCAGCTATTAATACTCAAAAAAAAATTGGTTGAATCTCAACATGTTTGGTTCCAGGATATGATGAACTGATTTGTTGAAAGGGTTCCATTAAGGTGTTTAGTGGATAGGCATTTGGTAACAATATATGATATGTAGCAACATCTCTGAAAGTTTCTAGAGGCAAAATGCTGGACAAAGGATAATAGGAAGAGTTATGATACTTATCTTGTTGTAGGTCAAACTCCTCATTACTATTGTTTTCCAAAAATTCTTCACCATCTCCTGATATCTTTAAATTTGATGCTACAGATCCTTTCTCTCCCCAAGAGAAATCATGTTCCTTCAGATTGAAGTTATCTTCACTTGCAAAGAATTGGTGTGGTTTCAAAACTAACTGTGATGGTTTTGGAACTAAATTTGATAGTTTTAGAACTAATCCTAACTATTCCAATGATGATTGATGTTCATTTAATGAAGGATCAACCATATCATCTATTTCCCATACATGATCTTGTAATGTTATCATAGCCAAAGAAGACAGATTTTGCTCATTAATATCAAGATTATCAACCCATAATTTCACTTGATTATCAATAAAAGGTCATGCAGATGGATATAAGTAAATTTTCTTATAATTCTTACCATTTGAAATAGTCATATCACCTGACCTATAATCAACTAAGGTAGCAAATGTAGCTAACCATTGTCTCCCCAAAATAATGGGATAACCAAGTGTTTTACCTTTTGGCTGCAATATAAGCAAGTCAACTGGATATTCCCATGATTCCACCATTACTGCCACATCTTTAATAACTCCTAGTTTTGCTACAGACTGATCTACCATCTACAATATGGTATTAGTAGGTTGTATGCCTATTAATGGTAATGTTTTCAAAGTGTCCACTGTCATTACATTGATAGCTACACCCAAATCAATCAAAAAGTTATGTATATCTTTATTTCTTATAGAAACAGAAATAATAGGGCTTCTAATATCTCCATATTTAGGTAGTAAGAGTTTTCCTGGTAATAAATCAGCAAGTTTCCCATCTACTTGAATAGTCCTAGGGTATTGATTCTTTCTTCTAGGTTTTTTAAAACATAACAATTTGATTAACTTGTTCAAATCTAAAATACCCTTAATTACTTATAACAATAGTATTTCAATATTCAATTTTCTTAGTTCCTAAACCAATTTAGATTCCTTAAGTTTTATGGTTTCTTTAAGTCTTTTTGCAAATAGAATCTCAATAGAATTTCTTTCTAGTTCCTTATCTTTTTCTTTGTCATCTTCCTTAGGTGTAACTGTGCTAAGGGTTTTAGCTTCTTCTGTCATCTCAGTGATTATAACAGTTGAACTGCTAACTATTTTCCAGATCTGATTTGAATGTTTTTACAATCCATTGTATTTAAATCAACTAATTTTTCTAGTTCTGTTTCGTATACAGGAGTTGTTTATTTGTTTCTTGGGTTTGCTACTAGTTGTGCTAGCATTTGAGTTTGGACTATGTTTTCAATCTGTAGATTTTGTGATAGAGGTCCCATTATGGCTTGTTAGTTCTGATTTGGATATGTGTTTCCTTGCACATAGTTGCTAGGGCTCCATCTAGGTTGTGGCCAAGCATAGGGATTTCCTTGACCAGCCTAAGGTTGCTGATGTCCTTGAGTATACCAAGATTGAATTGCCCAATCCTGAGGATGCCATGTGGGTTGAGGGACCCAAGGTGGCTGTCCCTAACTTTGTGGTACTATTTGAGCTACCCATGGCATCATACAGGTATTAGGAGCTGGTCTTGGCATAAACTATCCTTGGTTAAGTTATCTCTAAATAAAATTTAATTCTTCTATGGTGGATGACCTATTGGTTTGTTTGATCTAATTTTTTATGAGTGAAAGAAGAGAACAAATGTGAGTATCATGTTCTTTATATTCAAAGACAAGACAGACTTCCATTTTATCCAAAGGACATTCCCTTATTGCATGCTTCTTCTTACATCTAGGACAATACATGGCTAATGGTTCAAGTTGGGCATTTGCTTTAGCTTGCAATCCATCCATGGTGGAGGTTAATTAAACTAATATGTCTATTTTAAAGTTTTCCAATTCATCCATCAATTTGTTCATATCTAGATTTGAGATTTTAACTATCTTCCCTTTTTAGGTCCACCCCTTATTCTTGAATAGTTTCTACAAATTTATATGATTTCATCCATTCTTAATTGAGTAATGTTTCCTCTGCCAATTACATCAAGGGTTTCCCTAGATTCATCATCCAGACCTTTGAGAAAAATGGCTTTACTTAAATCTTTTTGAAGTACAAATCCACATCTTTTACTCACAAAGAGGAATCTGTCCAAATAATCTTCCATATTTTTGTCTTCTTCCTATTGGATTTTCAAAAATTATTCCTTTTGATTTCTTTCTCTACAATAATCTTGATATTTGTCTAGGAAGATAGTTTTCATTTGTTCCCAATTGGTAATAAAATTAGATGTTAATCCCATAAACCTCCTCATTGCTGCATGTTTCAAGGTAGATGGAAATAACTTCAATTTTTGATTATCTGTCTTGTAATCATAAGTCTAACATAGTACTTTAAACTCAAACAAAAATTGGTCAGGATCCTTAGATGACATTCCTCTAAATGTGGGCAAGTGTGCAGGTGAAATGTTTTTCATAGTAGTTTTATCATCCTCGATTTGAATGGGATAGGTAAAGGTACTCTCAGGTTCTCTTCCAGCTTCTCGTGCCATCTCTCTAGTATTTTCTAATCTCTTTTCCCAATCAATGTGGTATGTTGTCTATTTTGGGGATGGTGAAAAGTTAGGAGTAGGGGGTTGACTACTCAATTGAGAATCAAAACTTTCCCTCAATGGATCTTGAGAAATAATCCTCCTCCCTAAGGTTTTACTTGGTTTTGGTGACTGATCCAAAATTTCCAAAGATGGCAATTTTGCTTCTTGTCTTGTAGGAGATAATGGTGCCTCCAATTCTTGCTCAATGTCCTTTCTTAAACTAGAGGATGATGGAAATTCTTGTTTAGATATTTTGGGGAGAAATCTACTCTTGGAATCTTTTGGTCTACTCATAAATTAGGGAAATTTTCTTTAATTACTAAATGAATGATTGTTTCTCTTGTTGACACCTAATTAGAAAATTCCAACTAGTGTTCCCCAGCAATGGCACCAAAAATGATGGGTGTCATCATACCCTTCATTTAATCAACTTTCTGTTGATGTCATATTTAACCAGGGTTGTGTCTAAAGCTATATGCAACAAAAAGAACCGTAGCAATTTAGTAATTGAATGGAGGTATTTGTATATTTTTTTTATTTTGGGGGGTTTTTAATGTCTTAAATATTTCTTAGTTAAAACCTTATTGGAATCAAACTATGCAAATCTACCAGAAATAAACACACATTGCAAAAATGAAATAGATTGCTGGAAATAAACACACATTGCATAAATGAAATTGATTATTGGAAACAAACACACATTGCAGAAATGAAATAGATTACTGGAAACAAACACACATTTAGAAATGAAATAGATTGCTGAAAATAAACACACATTGCAAAAATAAAATTTAATCTAAAACGCCTGCAGGAACAAATTTATAACAAATATTAACTTTAAGGAGTTGGAAGCATTTATAAATTTAACAAATTTACCTATTTACTTTTGCAAATATGAATATAAATATTGACAAAAATGAAGACCCTGGTTCTTTGGAGGAGTGGGCCCTTGCTCCGCCTAGAATAGGATTTGAACAATTTAATTTGCTTTCAAAACAGAAATGGCTATTTCATTGATAAAATGTTCTATATTACAAATGTACTAATATATCCTTTATCTCTCTATTCTTCAATGATTTTCTCTATCTTCTATATTCTATATCTATCTTATTTTTACTAAATTCCCAGGTCTATATATATAAATGCTTTGATGGCTTTAACTATTTTATAGATATGATAGAACTGAATTGTGCCCAGAATAGATGTTGAATCAAGATGTGGCTGGATGTCTAGCTGTGTGATAAATAACTTGATTCTGCAAGTTTGAAAAATTGGGAATCTATTCCTAATTTAATGGGATCATTGATCTGACAGATCACCGGCTATTTGGAATAGATCCTCATTAGTTCCATATCTAGCTGTAAAAGTTCTGAAGCTTATCTGTAGGAGTACCAAAGCTAAATATAGAGTTTCAGAGCTAAGTCCAAAAATGTGACAACTTGAAATGGTATGGTGGAGTTTTGAAACTAACTGTGATGGTTTTAGAACAAATTTTGCAGGTTTTAGAACTAACTATGATGATTTTGGAATAGATTTTATAGGTTCTAAAACTAATCTGAATTGAGTCCAATGTTTCCAAAAACATGCAATCCACTTCATACTTGTTCTTTAGCCTGATGATGACCTATTTTATTGCAAAACTAGAATTTTCCAACACACTTGTTAGGAATGGCCAAAATGAGGACTACAAATAGGAGAGTACAAAAGTAACTCCTCTACAAAAGGTGGACAAGGCACACCAAGAATAGTCAGTAACTCCTCCATGAAAGGTGGTGACAAGGTGTTAAGAATAGAGAAGTAACTCCCATCAAGGGAGTTACTTATGACACCTATGACACATCTATGACACACACCTCTACATAAGCTAGCCTATCCCACAAATGTAGGAAAACTCCATGTATGCACAAGAAATACAATTTCCCTAATTAATAAAATAGGGAAAAATAAAAACCTACACTAATACCCCCCCCCATAAGCGCAGCTTAGGTGAGAAGTGTGGAAATATAAAATGGGTCTCGATAACTAGGCTTGATGAGGTACCCATGTACAAATGCAATCTCCCATAAGATAGAGAAAAGGAGAAAACCCGTAGGAAAAAAACTCCCCCCAAAAGAGAGACATAAAAGAAAAGAAGAGGCTAGAAGGCCCCCCTGAAGATGATGATGTTGAAGATGTAGACCACACCCCAAGAAGAGCTCATAGATGAAAGAAATTGCTCTTAGTGAAAGGTTTGGTGAAGATGTCTACAACCTGCTCTAAAGACTGGCAAAATATCAAGTCAATGACCTGACTATGAATAAGCTCTCGAATGAAATGCATGTGAATCTATATGTGCTTGGTCCGCTAGTGCTGAACCGGATTCTTGAAAATCTATATGGTACTCTGATTGTCACAATAAATGATGGTGGGTTGCTTGATAGGAATGCCAAACTTAAAAAGATTCCCTTGAAGCCAAATAGCCTCAGTAGCTACATTAACATCTCCCCTATACTCTGCCTCTATGGATGACATAGTAATAGAATTCTGCTTCTTGCTAGACCAACTGATAGGACCAAAACCTAGAGAGAAATTGTAACCAAAAGTGGACTTGCGAGTATGTGAATCACCAGCACAGTCTGAATCTATATATCTAACAAAGTCAACCTCTATGCCAAATCTATAATGAATCCCATATCTATGTGAACCCTGTATGTAATGCAAGATCCTCTTAGTTGCTTTCCAATGTAGTTCATGGGGTTCCTACATGAATCTAGAAACTAGTCCCACTATATATGAAATGTCAGGCCTGGTGTGAGTCAAGTCGATGAGACTACTAACAAGTTGTCGATATCGAGTGGCATCAACCAATGGTGAAGAACAATCAGTCTCAAGCTTGACTCTTGATAGAAAGGGAGTCAGAGATGGCTTGCAATCAGCCATGTGAAACTGAGCCAATAAGTCAAGAGCATACTTAGGTTGTGCAAGAGAAATCCCTAAATCTAACTATGAGATCTTGATGCCAAGGAAGTAGTGCAACAGACCCAAGTTTATCATGTCAATTCTATCCTAGAGAGATGCCTTCACTACTGCAATAGTCGATGAAGAACTCTCGGTGATTAAAAGGTCATCAACATATAGAACCAAAATCAAGAGTGAATCATCCTGCCGCAAGAAGTAGACATTGGGATCAAAATGGCACCTAGTGAAACTTGCTGTGAGAAGCAAGGAATCCATCTTGGCGTGCCAAGCCCAAGGGGCCTATTTGAGGCCATAGATAGATTTCCTAAGTCTGCATACTAAGGAAGAATCTTGAACAAATCTTGGTGGCTACTCCATGTAGATCTCCTCCTCTAATTTTCCATGAAGAAATGCACTCTTCACATCCATCTGATGCACATCCCAACTATGTGCTGCGGTAATAGCCAAGGTGAGTTAAATAGAAGTAATCTTTGCAATGGGTGTAAAGGTCTCTGAGTAGTTAATGCTTGCCACCTGTGAGAAACCCTTAGCGACCAATTGCACCTTATACTTATCAATCGACCTATCTACTACAAACTTGGTCTGATATATCCACCTACATCAAACCATCTTTCTTCCCTTAGGAAGTGATGTCAAGTCCCAAGTGTGATTTTTGATTAAGGAAGAATATTCTTCCTCCATAGCACTATCCCACTCAGGTACCCCTAATGCCTCTCAAAAAGTCTATAGATCTGAAACTGAAGTAAAGAAGGCATGTGGATCTCTCTAAAAATCCCCCCTAGTATGTTTGTCATCTATAGGATCTCCTGCCCAAGTATCAACACTCTCAAGTGTCTGTCTGGCCTAAAGTGGCCCGAAAGTGGGCGAGTCAGGTGCTAACTCCTCATCCTCTGACTGACTAGAGGTGGATGACACTACATCACTGTCCTCATTGTCTGAACTCAAAGAAGAAGAAGATGACTCTGGCTCAAGAACCTACTATGGCTGATCTGAATTTGATGAGGAATCATCATGAAGAAGTAGATCTGATGAGAGAGAAGAAGTGTCAAGTGTTAAGTCTTTAGGACTCTCCTAAAAATGGACACTTCTCTTGCTGAACAACTCATGTGTGATTGGATCTAGAAGGCAATATCCCTTAATACCATCTGGATATCCTATAAAGATGTAAGGCTTGGACTGATGTTCCATAGCTTTGCATTTCTTCTTCAGAATGTGGGCCATGGTTGGGGATCTAAAAACTCTAAGGTGCTCAACTTCAAGTTTCCTTTTATGCCAAGCTTCAAAGGGTGTTATCCCTTTCAAAGCTTTGTGAGGAACCCTATTCTAAATGTAGCAAGCGCAATTGATAGCTTCGGCCCAATACTGTGGTGTTAGGGATTTGGAGTGAATCATACAGCTACCCATCTCTTTCAAGAACTTATTCTTGCATTCTGCAACTCTATTCTGTGAAGGACTATAAGTGAATGTGCACTGCAAATCAATCCCCTCTATAGTGCAAAACTAATCAAACTTGATGCAGACATACTCCACTCCATTATCATTTCGAAGAACCTTGATGGATTTCTCAATCTATTTCTCAACAAGAGCCTTGAAGTCTAGAAAAATTTCAAACACTTCAGACTTTTTTTTGAGAAAATATATCCAAGTGTACCTAGAGAAATCATCACTGTGGACTAACTCCAAAGGTTGTGAAGCCCTCCAAGCTTTGCCTTTGTCAAATTTTGCTTCAGGATGCTTCCCAAGGGAGCACCCCTTGCAAAGTCCTTTTGAAAATTGGACACGAGGCAAGCCAATGACCATGTCATTTTTGCAAAGTTGTCACGATAGCGGTAGTTAAGGTTGCCAAACCGCTCATGTCATAATTTGCTAACTCCATTTGAATGAGTCAGCAATGTTGTAGGAGAAGAATCTGATGCAAAATATGAAAAGGTGTATAACATGGCTTGGTGATTTGCCCTTCCCACTGCCACTGTAGTATCACTATGCAACTCCTTGATAGACACTGAATCTGGTGAAAACTCAACTCTCATGCCCCGACCAATGTGAGTGATTTGGTACACTAATAGGAGATTGGTTGAAAGAAAAGGAACACTTAGAACATTATTGAATGTTCCTCCTTCCATTTCAATTGACCCTCTCACTGCAATGAAAATTGATGTGTCATCACCCAAACTAATTGAAGTCATGCTACAAGGCTCTAAAGATGAAAACTCAACTAGTGAAGAGCCCATGTGGTGAGAAGCACCCAAGTCGATGACCCATGAAGATGTGGAAGCTATTGTAGCTACAAGGGCCTTGCCCTTTTCTTTCTCTTTTCCTTGGTCTTTTGCCTTAGTAGAATCTTGGGTAGATGAATTCTGCTTGATGGACTCAGGAACACCTATGTTGTTCTTCTCTAGAAGATGAGTTAGGTGGTCTATTTGTTTCTTCATGCACTTGTGTTCATCATGCCTTGGATTTTTAAAATAGGCACATTTAACCTTCTCCTTCTTAGGTTTAGCATTAGAGGATGAAGTCTCAGTGTTGTTTTTGGTAGGATTATTGTTTTCTTTCTTTTTCTCCTGGTCCTTATTCTTTTTCTTCTTCTCCTTTGTTGAAGTCTTATCCTTACCATTTTCAGCTATCAAAGCTTGGGGTTGAGTAGACTTCATTGTGCCCATCTGAATTAGCTTATCTTGTTCCCTAGTCAAGTCGGCATGAATGAATCCAAAGAAGGCATTTTCCATGCAATGCCAAGGGCACTTTTAGTGGCATGAAAAGTGGAGATAAAGACTGAATAGCTTGGACCTAACTTTGTGAGAATAGAAAGTATAAGTTGATCATCTTTCTTCTCTATCCCACATTCTTTCAGTTGCAATCTAAGGGCCTTAAACTTAGTGAAGAAGTCCTGTAGGGTGTCAAAGTTGCTAAGACTTAGACTTATGAGTTCATTTTCGAGCTCATGACCTCTCATCTCATCAAGCTTCCCAAACAACTTTTCTAAGGTGTCTCATATGTCATTAGGATTTTAGGAGGATCCTAAGTGGAAGAAAAATTTTGGAGACACAGACAAGCTCAGTAATCCAAAGGCTTCATCACTACGATTGTACCACTTGACCTTTTCAACGTCTGTGTTGGGTTCTACTTCTGTACCCATTGTGATCTTATACAACCCTTTACTTCTAAGAATGATTGACATTTTAACTTTACATTCATGATAGTTGAAGGGTGTTAGGGGTTTAAGTTGAAAAGAATCTATTCTTAGCTGAAATTAGGTGAAGTTGTGTTGATTGCAAGTTGTGAATGTATGCAGAAAGGAGAATGAAAGTGAAGTTTACAAGTTATGAAAAGCAATCACACCCCCCCAAAATATTGAGCCCCCCCCCCAAATATGCACGTGCATGCTCAAAAGACGTCGGACTCAGCTGAAAATGCATCTTAGAGCAATTAGTGCAACACTAAAGCAAACAAGACGTCAGACTCAACCGAAAATGCATCTCGAGAGACCTAAATTTTTGGCACTTTATAAGCTAGTGCATTTTTGAAAAATAACAAGTCTATGCTATGAAGAATTGAATTACAAGCACTTTTTCAAAAAATGGAACCCAAAACTGAGCTATCGTTTGCAAGATTTTAAAGTTACAATTTTCCCATAAACTAGTGTTTTTGCAAAAAAAAGAACTAAAACATTAAAAAAATGTCTGTTATGGGGAGAGAAAGTGGCCTTCCAACCACTCATTAGATTCGGCATGAAATGATAAATCCAAATGAGGTTTGTGTGAGGGGGAATTGGCCTCCTACCAACCCAGGCCTCACCCTTCGTCTTTGTAGGTCGAAGATACAAGTTGAAATTAAACCTCTAAAAATTATCAAACTATCTAAAAAAATTTATTATTCAGTCAAATTGACTGATTTTTGTTTTATCAAGCCAATTTTTCACTAAAAAAATAAATCAATGATAGTTTGGACATAATGGCAAGTGTTCTAGGGTGCCACATGGGACGCCAAGTAGGAAGGGGCGTCCAAAAGCAACACACAAAATTTATCTTGTACAAAAGACAAAAAAAAGACCTGTTGGAGGGTGTCGTATGGCCTGTCTGAGGGAAGAACTAAAGTGATTTTCTGGAGACTGAGGCTTGGCTGAAGACTTCACCAAAAATGAGGCGTAGAAGCTGATTTTTGAACAGCATACAACAGCAAATGGCATCCCAAAAGAAAATGCAGTTTTGAAATTATATATTTGTTTTGCAAAAAACAAAAAAGGCAGACCTGGGTGCCATACAAATGACTACTGGAACTGACTGCAACTTGCTGGAACTTGCTGGAAAGGAGGTTGGTGCAAAAGTGAAGCCAGAAGCTAGGCGCTTTGCTGGAAGACTGCGATTGGAGGGCGCTGGAAAGACTGAAACGTGGCAGCAAAAGTGGTGTTGGCACTGATGTTGTTGAAGGACATAAGCTTAGAACCTGGACTAGAAGAGTGTTGCTGACTAGAAGAGCTTAGAGTTGCTCCTCCCTCTGCACCCTAAAGTGAAGGCAACCAAAAAACACCCAAAGGCCAAGGATTTCCAAGGAAACTACCCAGAATTGATATTTTTTTTATTTTTGATCAAATCTAAAAATAAAAAATGAACTCCACTCCTCTTGATTTCAAAATAAGCTAAAAGCATAATTACCCACAAGATTACCAAGAAAAGCTCGGATACCATATCGGAGTTGTTGCCAGAATCTAGATAACGCGAGTGCAATGAAGACGTGATCACACAAGATAAACAAGTGCACACCACAAGATGCTAAAGCAATTTGACAATAACAAGAAGATAAATTTCACAAGACAAAATGGAGAAAACCAAATCTAAATTAGCATGGAATGGCCAAAATGAGGACTACAAATAGGAGAGTACGAAAGTAACTCCTCCACAAAAGGTGGACAAGGCACACCAAGAATAGTCAGTAACTCCTCCATGAAAGGTGGTGACAAGGTGCTAAGAATAGAGAAGTAACTCCCATCAAGGGAGATACTTATGACATTCTTATGACACATCTATGACACACACCTCTACATAAGCTAGCCTATCCCACAAATGTAGGAAAACTCCATGTATGCACAAAAAATACAATTTTCCTAATTAATAAAATAGGGAAAAATAAAAACCTACACTAATAAAGACAAAAGATTAGTTGAGGTGGAAATGGATGACTCCAAACTAGTAATTTTGTCCATGAGCATTTTGATTAGATCAGGTTGGGGTTGAGAAGTTGCATAATTAAAAGGTACATTTTGTTAGGTTTAGCTTGCAACAATGTATGAATATGTAGTAGATGGTACCAAAGAAGCCACATACTAATAAGTGGTGTTAAGTGGTTGAGATGGTGGTACATAATAATTTTTTGGTATGAAAGGTTGGGTGGAGGGTGGTATGTAACCTTGTGGGTTAGAGATATACTAGTGAGTTTTCATAGGCACTTGTTGAGGAAAAGACATGGTTGGTATGGTTGAGGTAGGAGGAAATCAGGTAGGTTGAGGTTGGGTAGTTACCCTTGTGTTGATTGAGGGAAGGTTTTAAGGTATAGAGAGTACTAGGTTTTGAAGCAAGACTATGGTCAAGGGATTGGTTGCAATCAAAGGGAAAATAAGAGCCATAATGGAAGATAATGCCACCGTAGATGGGGTGTAGATTACTAATGGTAAAGTTGAACCCACATGGGGTGTGACAGGAGGTTTTTAGTTGGGAAGTGGAAGGTTGGTTTGATTTTGAGTGGATGGGGTGTTGGAAGAAGCATAATTCAATGGTTAGGTTGAAGTGGTACCTACCATGAGGTGGGATGGCATACCAAGAGAATGATCGAAAGAAGGAACTGAAGCAGGGGGGTACAGTGAGGTAAGGTATTGAGGTAATGTTGTAAAGTAACTAAATTATTATCAAGAAAGGTATTAAAGTCTAGATCTCCTTTAGATATGGTTGGGATTCTGGAAGGAGAAGGTGGTGGAGGAGAATGGTGAGCTAAAGCATGAGGATATTTGTAAACATCTGAGGTATAATTCATGGATGAAGAAGAAGGTGGTGGTTGGTTGTCTTGATTTCTCATTTGGTGTCTGGTTAAAACCATCTAATAAAATAGGGAATGTTATTGTGATACTCACACCTCAAATAGAGAGAAAACCCAAAATAATTTCAAAGCAATCAATACATACACTAGGAAGTGCCTTTTAATGTTAGGATTACTTTTAAATCACTTTTGGCTTATGCCTTAAAGAGTGTGATAAGGGACATTGGCTTGTAAAATTGGTACTAAAGAGGAAGTCTATGGATGGTTTTAGGTTATTTATGCACTTAGAAGGAAGATCTATGTTGAACTTCAGTACATGGCTTGGTGTTGGGGCCTACCCCCTCACTTCACAATCCCACAATGATAAGGGTATCGGGTGCTTAGCCAAGATATATTGAGTCTAGAGTTTATACTCAACTAGAGGGTTGATTTGGTTATCCCCTTGGTGGTGAAATCCAAGTGGGATAGTTAGGATGGGGTAAGGTTTCCACCAGGTGATGAAATCCTAATTAATCCTTGTCTCAAATATTGTTTTGATGTGTAAATTATTTTTTGGTTCGGTTTTGTGTGTGATAATAAGTGGGAATGCTACAATAAGATTACTTTACCTCTTAAGTTACTAGGTGAACTAAAATTAGAAAGAAATCAATGAATGAGAATGGATAATTTTTAAGCCAAAAAGAAATGATTTCATTTGATGAGGAAACAATTAAGGAAGAAAGAGAACTAGTGTCCCATTAGGCATGCCAAAATGTTTTAATTTATTTCCTTCATTTCTCAGTTCTAAAAAATAGATAAAAGAAAGTGAGTATTAGGGTGTGTGGATGAATACATAGTATAACGTGCATGTTGATCCAGATGAATGTGGTAACTCCTCTTTGGATAGGGAGGATAACCTACAAATCACAAGAAGACTAGAAGAGTGTTTTGTTAGATGGTAGGTTGAGTGGATTGCCTAGCATATGCTAGATCGAAGAAGCACAAGGCTTTTTAGGAGGTTGTCAGTCCACTTTTAAAATAATTAAGTAAAAAATGATATAATAAATATACTTGAATTCAAATGATAAGAAAGTAGATATGCAATAATATAAATAACATACCTGATAAAACACATGATGTACAAGTGTACTAAGGTCAAGTCTAGAGAATCAGAGTAGATTCTAAAGACAAGTTATGAATAGAAATAGGGGTTTGATTAACTGAAGGGGGAGAAAACAACAATCTATTATTTTATATGATAGTGATCATTGGTGGTCAAAGTGACTAGTGATGGATGGATCTGATTAGTGATGGTTAAGTAATCAATGATAATTAATGTGACCGATGATGATTGCAACAACCATCAATGGTTTCCTATGGATGCCTATGGAGGATTAAAAGGATGGTGAAGATGTGGTAACTGAGGGGTAGAACGAAGGATATGGGCACTATGGAGAAGGAAGTATGTACAGATATACTAATCAAGATATAAAACTTAAATGATAGAAAAAAATGCTAAAACAAGTAAATTATACCTGTATGATGCCAAGTGGATGATAGCTGAAACCGAAAGAGAGTTGAACAAAATAACAATACACCTACCTTCAAAAGTCATGTAGATAGAGCTTCATGGTCTTAGATTCCTGCACAAAGAGAAAAAGAGAATTTGGATGTAAATTATTAGATCCAAAACCCCTCTAAGATCCCTTGTATTTATAATAAAAACTTGTCTAAGTGAGGAGGGAAGCTTTGAGGGAAAGTTGCTAAGTTAGGAGGATAAAGATGCATGTTTTCATTCATTTTTAAAAGCTAGTTTTAAAGCAATTTTCCATTTTGGAGGATGTTATTCTCAAATAAAGTTGTAAATGCTTTTAAATCTTAAGGTAAGGTTTATAACCACAACCTTCGATGGTTAGGGCCAACCATCGATGGTTACCCTGATCGGCAATGATCGAGAGATCATGACTTAATTAGTGAAAAGGGTTTGACTTAAGTGATATGTTCAGAGGGTATTTTGACATAATGAAGTCATTGATAAGTAATAATAGGTTAGGTGGGTTCCATAGGTCAAGATGACATCAAAAACTATCATTTTACAATTTTCAAGTGTTTACAACATGCCTTGTATGCTTATTTTCCAGTTTGAGCAACATGTGCCCATGTCCATTGATTTATTGGCCCTTTGGCCACTCTTGTATGATTTTTAATTCTTGTTTTGTATGTTTTTTCTTGATTAATTTTCCTATTTATAATTCCATGATCCATATCATGCATTTCCTTGCTTTCTTGAATGCCATGATGGACATCGTGCTCTATCCCTCCTTGCTAACAACTAATAACTAACACTTTAGATTATAGTTTAGTATATTTCACATGTTATTAAATTGTTATATCTATCTAGGCATATCCCTATTAATATAACAATATCTCAATATGAACCTTGTTATATCTCAATATATCTTGTCAATTATCATTTTAATATCATATATCTATGCAGCATAACACACTTGCAGGACTCTTTCTTCTAAGGGTAGTGATTACAACATCTTCATTCCTACCCTTAGAAGAGGGGGAAACAAACATGGGTTTTTTCACAGGGATCAGAAGCTCTTAACAATCAAAAAATCAATTTTTAGAACACTCAAAATAGAATCTAAACATTAAACTAGGCAAAATAGACTAGGTAGATAGCAGAGAATCCAAAATAGTTACCATATTTGGCCTTGGACAACATTGCCAAAGTTGGACTATGGTTCCAAACAAAAGGGTGTCATATTTTTTTTTCTCCTATATAGACAACAAAAAAATAGTTTTTTCAAAATTAGATAGAAAAGTGAGTTCAATCACAGGTTTGTCAGCTCAGTACAGTCCAAATTCAACATGTTTCAGTATAGTTTTTGCTCAAAGAATCCAAATATGGGGGGAATCATGCATGTCATAATGGATCTCACTTCTAGTTTTAGATTATGTAATTGATATAACTTTCAAATCATAATCCATGTTCTAGACACCAGTGATTGGGGGCAATGTGCACGGCACATTAATCCTCCCCATTTTCTGAGTTTAGTTTATTTTTCAAGAATTTCTCATCAGTTGTGTTCCTTACTCTATCTGTAGGTAGTTAACATCCTTTTTCAAGTTTGGATTTTGTATAATCTTAACTTATTAAGTACCTAATTTCCTGATTTGGATTCCACATAAGCCTGTTGCACTAGTTTCGAAGTGGATTTTATACAAGCCTAATTTCCAGCTTTTGAAATGGCCAAGAGTGGCCTAGTTTCTAGCATACATTCAGCTATTCATGCCAACATTATTAGATCATAGTACATTCATGGGCTTTAGGATCCATCTCATATGAAATATATGCCATACTAGTATTACTTCATATCTTCAACTCATGGGGCAACAATGGAGCCAAAGGACTAACTAGCCTTTGTATTCTTGACCCACCTATTCAAAGGGATTGGACGCACAGTCCAAACATTGAATGACATGCACATGATTCATTACCTTCACTTAGTAGGTGATGATGGAGACAAAGTTCCTACTTTTTCATTTTTGAGCCACTTTTAGGGAATTGAGCACTCAGCTCTATTTGTGATATTATTTTTGGTATAGCACACACCCAACACAATCTAACATCACAACAAGTTTTGTACTGGTTCACGTACCCAATGAGGTGTATTCATTACTTTCTCTCCCTCTCTCTCTTACCCAAATTTTGTATGTTCTTATTTTAGATATAATATATCTAGTAAGGACTGATCAACTTTATTTTTTTCATTATAAATTCACACTTCACACTGTGCTCTCTATATGCATATCCAAGATCACAAAGCTTCATGATCTTCACCTTTATAGGTAAGTTCAAGTATGCTTTGTATTTTTCCTTTATCCTAGTATTTTGATTTCATAAATAACTAGAATAAAGTAGGGGCAAATGTAGTCAAATAAAATGAAAATTTTGGTAACATAAGTGTGGCTAATGACACCCAATCCATAGGTCCATCTTGTTTGCTCTCATGACCCTCATATGCATGTTTTCACTGATTCCCAGTCATCCATAGCCTCCCAAACTAAACCCTTGTAGAATTATATTTATCTTTTCATGATTAATCAATCCCCCTAGGTCCTATCAACCATGGACAACAACAATCAAAATTGGACTACAGTGTTCAAACCCAGGGTGTCTTATTTCTGCTATTGTTGTCTAAGTACATTTTGGCCTCTAATGGTCATATTATTCTGAATCCTTATCCTATTTCATGTCAGCCTAATGTGAATTCATTTAACCCAAAATCATAAATCCCCTATAAAAGGCCATTGGAAGTCCATTTATAAAAGTTGGCACTCATTTACAAGAGAGAAACAAGAATACAAGCAAGACCACTCAAGCATTTTTCCCTATTATCTGCATACAACCATCCAATAGTATTTCAAGCTTATTCAAACCTTTACACCAATCCCTAGTCATTTCAAGTACACCCAATTTTGCATTTACTTGCATTTTCATCACACTATTGCACCAAACACTTCAATGGGAGAACTATATATAACTTGATCCCTCCTTAGAGTATTGGTATGTAGGTAGCATGCCCACACATGGGGTGTGAAGTGCATCCAGTGTATCCTTTACACACTAACCCCTCCTCTCTTTTCTCTAAATTTTACATTCAAGTTCAAGTAAAAATATGACCTAGGGTATTGATGACTAAATTAGGTGCACAACAAGCTCCGCAAACTTTTAGGCTTTGATATTTAAGGTAGGGTCACACAGACCTGATGCACAAAACCCATAAAGCTTAGATCACTAGGACAATAGCACTAAGATAATATTATATCACCATAACCTAGGATGTCCCACTTTTAGCACTCTTATCCAATCAAGAAATGAACTCTAGATTCCTATTTGTGATAGTCTCCCAAGCCTACACATACATTTATAGACCCTATCTCAGTTAGAACAACATAGAGTTAGATAAGTTTGATTTTCTCTCTCTCATTACAATTTTTAGAAAAGCCCTAACTATAATCAAATTTCATAAATTATTATCCTAATTATTGTACATTATTTACTAATTTTATCTACTCAAACTTTTTTATTAAATAGCAATGAAATTCCATTGTTCCTAAAAATAATAAATCAACCCTCAATGGGTGCCATAAGGATAGGTGGATCATGAAACATGCACTTTAACTCCTTTAAGGCCACCTAAACCTCAAGGGCACACAAGAATGAGGCATTATTACACAAGAGACACATGAAGAGTATCAAATTATGTACATACTCCTCAAAAAATCAATTTAGAAATTTGAGGCTTCTAAGGAAAGACCAAAACTTAATCAAGTTGAACTTGGGAGGCATATAGAGGATTGATTTTATCTTGTCGTGATCCACTTCAATGCCTCACTATAAAATGAGGAAGCAGAGGAGATTTCTATTAAAAATGCCAAAATGCACTTCTCAGGTTGAGACTAATGTGAAACTCCATGAAAAATAATATGATTATGAGGTCTCTCACATGATCCTCTTATTTCTAGGATTTTCCAAATAGGTCATCAACAAAACTCTTGATGGTCTTGTGTATGAGATCATGAAACAAATGGGTCATGGTGCATTAATATATCACCCCAATGTTATTTAGACCAAAGAGTATGACAATGTACCATAGGGGTTGTGAATTCCATCTTTTGCTACTCTTTAGGTGTAATTTGACCCTAATTTTACCCTAAGAATCCATCCATGAGAGACATCATCTAAAAACTAGCTGTGAAATTGATAATCTGGTCAATCAAAGGAGGAAACTTATCTTTTGGGTTAGCTTGATTGATATCGTGGAAGTCAATAAAAATATGCACAACTTCATTATTTTTGAGAATAGGGATGATGTTTAAAATCCACTAAGGATAATCAATATATTTGATGAAGCTCATATGGTTGAGTTTATCAATCTCCACCATGACTAATTGGGAGACATTAACAACTATCATTTACTATTTGTGGGGACTAGGATGGGCCCCATCCTCCATAATTAGGTTATGAAGGATGAAATTAGGGTCCATGCCCTACATATATGTGTATTACCAAGTAAATACATCTAAAAACTCATGTAATAATGTGATTATGACATCTTATTCCTCTATAGAGAGACTGACACTAATCTTAATGATATTTGGATGTGTAAAGGTGTTGGGGTTGAAATCGATGGACCCTTTAAATTCTAAGGCATTTCCTTTCTTGAAATAATAAATGGAAGGGGGAGTTATTCATATAAATCATTAGGCTCAACAATCATGTTTCAAAGCTTGGGAACATTAGGGTTGAGACTATTATTTATGAACAAGATATCTAAACCTAGATGAGTGTGATGGTGGTGATGTTTTCAAAACACCATCATGAGATTATTATAAGCTTTGATCTCCTTGAATAAGTTGATTGACATGATGTGGATGAAATAACACTCAAGATCTAAATAGACAAGTTTAGAAGCATCAATATGGGAAACATTAAGAGTATGATGCCACAACAGGGAAGTTGTGATGAGGGAAGAGGTTTGACAGTCATGGACATGTCTCAAAAGAGGTCTCTTAAGAGAGAAGATACACCTTGATGTCCAAAATAGAAAAAGGGTGATGAGGAACACATAATCAAAAGAGGATTGAACACCAATTAATAGTTTATAATATCAAACCATTCATCATTGAGAAATAAATAATCATCAACTGGTGCCTTGGGTGATACAATAAGGACCTATGAGGAGATAGCTAAAACCTAGTTAGAGGGTTTTGTATTACCATATAACCACACATAGGGATCTTAATTAGCTTCTAAGGTATACATCTCACCTTCATGAATAAATTGGAGAAAAAAATGTTACCAATGTAATGACCTACATGAAATCAGTCCAAGGATGTTCGAGGATCATGTTGTATGAGATATCTATGTCTAGCACACATAACTCAATCCTAACCATCTTGGGTTTGAACTTGACCCAAATGTTTATAGTACCCACTAATGTGATTGTGTAATTTTTGAAACCAATATAGTTTTGGTGAGATCATAAATATTCCTAAAACTAATACACCACTTTTTGAACACTTTCAAAGTCGTGATGTTAAATGTAACATCCTTATTGATGATGCATATATTGATGTGGTAATCATCAATTTCAAGTACATGTTGACTATTTTGACCACAATTCAAAATAGGTCAACCCCCTATAATTTAAAACTTGTATAGGGGTCTATTAAGATGTAATATGTTGTTTCATGGTCCTATTTGATGTCATTTAATGTGTTATTAACCTTGGTCATAGTCAAATCTAGTCCTAGGTCATTTCATGTCACTATAGGGTTATATTTGAACCTTTAATGAAGGTTGTATAGTTTCCATTGGTACAAAAGTGTTAAAAATATATTCCTCAACATCACCTATGTCATATTATTGTCATTAATAACTAAAAAAATTGTAGGTATTAAGTCAGATCAAGAAAACCATTAGAAAAGAGGAGGTTTTGGGAAATTGTATGCCCTATGTAGGTGATTTGGCATGTGTGGAAGGTTGTAAAATGACTCTTCATATCCTTGAGTTAAATTCCATGTTTTATCTACTTTAGAAGTCTCAAAAATGGCCTGAAACCATTCTACTCCTTCATCACTCTTCTTCGCATACAAAATTAGGCAATAGGTTTTCTCATGTTATGGATAACAAGAGTTATTTCAGGTAAAATTCATCTATGAGGTGTTATTAAACTTATTCCAATTCCATTTAATCATAGGATTTCAAATATTTTTTTCCTATGCTTTATGAACCATTCTTTAGAAGTTGACTACTTTTTTATGCATGTTAATCCCCATACCTTGCAGGTTTTTTCCTTGTTTGAGATGGTTCATATAAATCACTTGATGTAATTATTTTTAAGATATTTTTACATCATTATTTCATGGTTTAAATATTTTTTTTCATGTGTGGAGGTGAGTTGATGAGCCAAACATCTCAGTTTTCTATTGGGAGCTCCATTACTAAGTTGTAGGCATATTCATCAACTACAGGGGTTTTCCTTTCATATAGTGGTTTAAATAAAAATTGGATATAATGTTTTAACATCTAAAATCATATTTAAATCACTTTCCTTCCAATCTTAATTTCTCAAGGTCATGTATTGATCAAGAATATAGTCATGTTTCACGAAATCAAGTTTCCTATAAGTACCCATCTATATCTAGGTCAATGAGAGTTATTTAATATTTCATAGTAGTCATGGATATGTAATGATAAGTTTTAATATGTTTTTAACACACTCTTTAATAATTATCAATCAAGTTGAGCTCTCAAATTGTATATGATGGCCTGTGACAACTAATTCAGATTATATACATAGTCATGCAGTCTAATGTGCACCTACAGGTGACCTAAAGGAGAATAATCATGTTGAAATGGAAAATTGGATCTAGTTTCAAGTCCTTCATGGTTAAAATTATTCATTTGAATACTTTGAGAAGGTCTAGAACTAGTTGGAGAACCATACACTATGCATATTATCTATGTCTCTATTTACTACCCTGAATACTACATATACACCTACAAGTGGCTCTCATAGAGGCTTGAAGGTATTTAATGCTATTATTTAGATGTGTTGGATACCTTAATAGAGTTTTATAATGTTTAATGCGTCATAAAAATCATGATGGAGTCCATATGATGATAAACAAACTTGCAACTATTTCCATAGTTTGAGAGAACCACTTCAAGGACAAGTTACCTTAAAAAGTCCAAAATGGAGATGTTTCCTTATTTTGATACTTTCATAGTTTCATGGTAGGAGGTATAGATAATAATAATTGACTCCATAATGTATCCCTTATATAGGAGTGACACCTTAAAAAATAAAGTGAGGGTTTGATCAAAGGAGTATGATTTTATGAGGCCTCCATTCTAAACAATCTTACACTGTAGAAAGTCAGTGTTCTCTGTAGTATCTTGAACTTCCAAGAGACCTTACAGTCCAAGGTAGAATGTTAAAGGCAAATCTCTATGATAAATGGTCCTATTGAAGTGATAAGGACACTAGTGGCTAAAAGGACATTTAAAGAGGTTGAGGTACAATATATTGATCTATACCATCATCTACATGTGCAACCTTACCTTCAGAAAAGGTCCACCTACAGTTTGACTATAGGTACTTGTAAGTTTATGGTGTGAATTAAGAGATGAAACCCTGAAAACATGAAATATATATAAGTTGTATTTTGTTCCAATACTTCAAAGAGAACCTATAAGGTGTAACTCAAGGTCCAAGTGTTGAAATGCAATCTTTAAGGCCTTTTCACTCTAAGAATGGTCAACTATAGGTTAGTTGTAGGGCGATAATGCATGTTAAAACTAACAGGTTATATGTGGGTTTAGCATAAAGCATGGTGTTCATAAATTCAACCATGATATGTGCCTAAAGGACTTCAATAAGGTATTAGTAAAGTTATACTAGGTCTAATGTTGCAATACACACCTATAAGCATATCTCTCTCTTGAGCAAATAACATAGTCATAGCTGATTGTAGGTTAGGCTAGGAAAATGGAGGTGAGTATACATTGAATAATTTGGAAAATATTTGGATGATAATCACGTTTTAAAGGGCCCTAAAATTATTTATATACCATCCCATGAGATTCCCATATCATGGAAATAGAGCATGGAGGGTTCTAACACACAACTTGTAGTCAACACATAAACCCTGCATAATTAGTGGGTTTGAGTAGTCTACCAGGAAATTTTTGAACAATTGTAGAAGCTATTGATGTGATCCAACACTATAATTTTTTATAGAGGATATCTATAACTTTAATAAGTCATTCATACCTTTTTTTTCCTAAGATAATAGGGGAAATTACCTCTGTTCTATCTCAGATAGAGGACATTCCCAGGGAGTCAAACCCTAAAAGTTTGTCATAATAAAGGTAATAAGGTAAGTATTAAATAACTTCAAGGAGATGAAATGATTTGTATTGAACATGGATAAACATGAATGTAGCTTCATAGGTGCTAGAAACTATACAAAGTGCCCCTAAGCAATGAAACACTAATAAGACCTACTAGGCCTAAATCCCTCAAGGGGGTATAATATAATTTTTAAAACTATAAGAACCATCCAAATAGTTGGAAAATATTCATGAGGAGTTATAAGGTGTTTTATATCCATTAAGTTTCATAGACACACCACAGTTTGGTCAAACATGACCCTTTTCACCTCAAGCTTGTATAAAATGTAGGGAAAAGCTCAAGAGGCTAAGTTTGGAAGCTCATATTGTACAAATGCTTAGCATGGGAATTGAAGAAGCTATAATATTTTGTAGAAGGTCCTAAATAATGTTTTAGTAAAAAAAATTTGAGGACTAAACATCATAGTTTTATGAATAATCCTTAAGGTTCTGAACTACTTAAAACCATCTAAAACCCTTATTAATGACACAATGGGAAAGATAAAGAAGAAAAGGCATCTAGATGAGCTATTTTGGTCATATAAGTGATTTTAACAAAGTAGAAGACTCCAGAGGACTCCTTCCCATAAAATTGGCTTATACCCTACAGATAGGGTAAACAACTAGTTTTATTGATCATTTCTGATGTTTTATAGGTATAGAAAAGTTTCAAAGCATGAGGATCACTTTGGGAGATATAATGTGACCTAATATAATTCCTCATGTCCATTTATTACTTCATAAAGTTACATAATTACCTCTACAAGCACTTTTACTTCAAGTAACCCAAACTAGCATATTAAATGAAGAGTGATCACCAAGTGAGAAGGTGATAACTCCAATTTTAAGGATTTTTAAGGTCTTCTTGATGGATCTAAGGAACATAGTACTCTTTATAGGTTTCACATCATCCCCTTTATGGATTGGTTTGAGAAACTAAATGCTACCTTGGTGCCAAGTGTGAAGGATGAGTGAAAGAAAGGTGATTATGATGATAGATAGTGAGAACGCTTATCCAAAATAATATTGATGATTAAGGACATATCCAATGCATGTTGGAGCCTGTGTCTAACCCCCCCCCCCTTCACAATTCAATGATGTCATCTATTCTTAGTATACCTTGGAGTGCTCATAATGGGTTAAATGATGAAGGTAGTTTCCAAATAGGTAGTTGAAGAGTCCTACAATAGATTTGAGGAGTTTCATGTTTGGAGAGACATTTATCCATAGAGACCTTGAAATGTATATTTAATATTCCATTATCCTTAAAATTAAATTATCTCTTCTCTTGACAATTGGATTTATGACTCTTTAGATTCATCTTTCTCTCTCTTTTCTCACATTCTGTAAGTACTAACCATTTTGGCGCTTATAGACTAATTCTACACAATGTATGGCAAAGCCTTTTTGGTTTGATGTTGTACTTTGCCTTTCAATAATATATTAAATCTTGATTTTAGTTCAAAAACATCTTGTCTAAGTTTTCAAAGTGATGTATGGGGAGGTCTAGTGATAAGATTTTATCCTTGCTTCTCTTTGTCCTTTCATGTTTGGTGCAAGAAGTTCTCATTCTAATAGGTCATATAGAGTGTAGCTAGTGTGTTTGTCTCCCTTAAAGTGTGAAAGTGTAATTTTAGTATAAAAATTGATCTCTGGTCTACTTACCTTGAATTGTCTCATGAATATCACCTCTATATTGGAACACTAATGTTAGAAAACTTTAGGACTTGAAACCTAGTGTTGTAGGTCTTATTTCTTAGTGAAAAAAGTATGATGGTATTGTGGAAATCATTATGGTTTATCACCCCCTTAGGGTATCTTTATTTTATGCATAACTATATCTTTTTTCCCACAAATAATTAGTTAGTTTAGGTGATAAACACTTCAAGGTCAATTCAAGGAGCTAGCACTTAAATCTAGAGGTCTACCTCTACTATAGGCAACACATATGCGTAAAAGTATTCCAATGTTTCCAAAATATTAGAGTAGGCTTTGAAAATATCCTATAGGATTGAATATTTTGTGTTAATAGTTTGGGCATGCTTGATAGGACCTATTGTCCTAAAGATAACTTATCAAGGTGAATGTTGGTCTTGACAACATCAATTACATATAGTGTGCTAATCAATATTTGGTGACTCCATTCAAGGTAGAATCTAGTTTTAGACCATTATTTTGTCATATATTTGTTATCATAATTAATGGTCCATACTAGTTCATCTTCTTGTAGAGTTTTCAATCCCATCAATCCACCTCTTCAACATGAACTTCCTCTTGAATTTCAACACCCTCATCCTATTATGCCCTTTGAAAAGCAAGAGGAATTTTCTATCCAAGAGGACCAAGAGAGTGAGGAATAAATTTAAGAAAACATGGATAAGTATCATGCATTCTGAACCTTTAACAATGAAAATCCAATCCATCTTGATACCTATGATGAAATTACCCCTAATGATACAAAGAGTGTTCCTACATTCAATGGAGAAGACCATGTCACTTGTAGTGAGCACATTAGAGACATATCAAATTTCTATAGTTTTCACAATGTCACTAAGGTCAATATTTACATTAGAATCCTTTCCATGTCCCTTAGATGAAAAACACTTGATTGGTATAGGACTTTTCCCAATGGTTGCATTACAACATGGGATGACTTTGGAGTGTTGATAACTTCAATATTTAAGGTGAAGAGTGACCACACTTCACTCATACATAATATCAATGTGATCCAAAGACCCCTGAAGGAGATAATACATGATATTAATGAGAGGTTCCAAAATACTTGGCATAGGTTGCCTCCTCCCATAAGACCACATTTTAGCTTAGTTTTTTCTACATACTTGAGGGTCATTTGTACTAATATTGCCATCATGCTATAATCCATTTATGCTTTCTCTCCTTTTGAATCATATAACATTGCCATTATAGTTAATAATGGCCTCATTCATGTAGGAAATTTGCCTCTAAAATTTCCTATGCCTTTTATACCTAATTTTCTCGCTACTACCCTAAACATTTCCCAAGTTCCTAATACAAATGCTAAGTCAAAATCTACTCCTAGGAAGGCAAATGATGCCATGGATAAAGATACACATGTTCAATTATTAGAAGCTAAAATTAGGTGAGAGAGAATGTAAAAAGTGTGAATCAAAACCCCTATCTCTATCATTATAAACATGGTCAACAATATGGGCAAGGGAGAGGTCAAGGGTAGCCTAATTTCAATAGGCATTCCAATGCATAGAATCCTAATTCTACCTCCAACACAAGAGAAATGGCATCAGTGCATAGCAATCTGATCCAAGGATAAGAGTGGAAAAAATGCCAATTCATGGATGCAAATGAAGGTTTAGAAAAATCTCTACTTGCTTAAGGAGGAGTCACTCCTCTACTATCAATAAAAGATGAAGTCCTAATGCAAGCAATCAAAGGTTGGTAGCCTTAAGGAGAAAGCTTCACTAGCTTATTACTTGAAGACACTTATGTGATTAACCAAGTAAATTCTATTGTAGAAAATACAATAGATAAGGGAAACTCTCTATGTGATGTTAATGGTGTTCCTACAACATCAATTAGTCCTCCTACAAGGCAACAAATCATGGTTTCAAGCATGGCAGTCCCTAACATTCATACACCTCCTCCAAGTCAAAATGTTAGAAGGTCTATTCAAAGTAATTAAATACCCCAAGTTTCAAGAACTTCCTTTCCTTTAAGGAATCAATAAAATTTATTAATTTCTTATCTAAACATTATAGATTCATTAAAGAGTGATAAGGCATCCATTCCCCTTTAGGATGTCCTTCATATGCTTAGCCAAAAGGAGCTTTTGCAAAAATAGTTGTCCACTATCCATGTTAATCCTCCATCATCAATAAATGGTCATGGTTGTGTATCTATTAATAATTCCATTAAAAACATTGTGGAACCATATACCAAAGTTTATAAACCTCTACCTTTATACCTCACTCTCATTATGGGAGATAAACTAGTTCATAATTACATAGTTGATAGTGGAGCCTCTACATCAGTGATGATTAAAGTTATGGCTAACAAATTGGGCCTAGATTATGAACCACATAACAAAGGGGTTATTCAATTAGATGGTACACCTATAAAATTAGTAGGAGTGATCAAAGGGTTGAAGGTTTTCTTGCATGATTTTCCTAGTTTTCCCATCAGTCAAGACATTGTTGTTGTTGACTTGGTTGTTCATTTTGTAATCTACCTTTCAAGAGATTTCACAGCTAAGAGAAAAGGATACCTCTTAGTTTATTGGTATTTATTATATTTAAAAATAATATATGGAAAAAAAGTGACCATAAAGACTCAATAAATTTCTATATTTCACATTGAGCCCTATGTAGAAGCAAGTACTAACTTGAATTGTGTCAACAACAAGAAAGAAGAGTCTATTGTAGATGATGGTGCTTCCTCTAAGATTTAATACATATATAAATTGTTTCTAGATGTGAATTATGTAGATGATTATGTAGGTACTCAACCTAAAATGAAATGCAATCTTCAAGACCTTTTCACTCTAAGAATGGTCATCTACGGGTTGACTGTAGGGCGATAATGCAAGTTAAACCTAACAGGTTATATTTCAGTTTAACATAAAACATGGTGTGCATAAATTCAACCATGATATGTGCCTAAAGGACTTCAATAAGGTCTTAGTGAAATTATACTAGGTCTAATGTTGCAATACACACCTACAAGCATATCTCTCTCTTGAGCAAATAACATAGTCATAGTTGATTGCAGGTTAGGCTAGGAAAATGGAGGTGAGAATACATTAAATAATTTGGAAAATATTTGGATGATAATCACGTTTTAAAGGGCCCTAAAATTATCTATATACCATCCCATGAGATTCCCATCATGGAAATAGAGCATGGAGGGTTCTAACACACAACTTGTAGTCAACACATAAACCCTGCATAATATGTGGGTTTGAGTAGTCTACCATGGATTTTTGAACAATTGGAGAAGCTATTGATGTGATCCAACACTATAATTTTTAATAGAGTATATCTATAACTTTAATAAGTCATTCATGCCTTTTTTTTCCTAAGATAATAGGGGAAATTACCTCTGTTCTATCTCAGATAGAGGGCATTCCCAGGGAGTCAAACCCTAAAAGTTTGTCATAAGAAATTTAATAATTTAAGTATTAAATAACTTCAAGGAGATGAAAGGATTTTTATTGAACATGGATAAACATGAATGTAGCTTCATAGGTGCTAGAAACTATACAAAGTGCCCCTAAGCAATGAAACACTGATAAGACCTACTAGGCCTAAATCCCTCAAGGGGGTATAATATCATTCTTAACACTATAAGAACCTTCCAAATAGTTTTAAAATATTCATAAGGAGTTATAAGGTGTTTTAGATCCATTAAGTTGCATAGACCCACCACAGTTTGGTCAAACATGACCCTTTTCACCTCAAGCTTGTATAGAATGTAGGGGAAAGCTCAAGAGGCTATGTTTGGAAGCTCATATTTTTACAAATGCTTAGCATTGGAGTTGAAGAAGCTAGGATATGTTTGAGAAGGTCCTAAATAATTTTTTAGTAAAATAAATTTGAGGACTAAGCATCATAGTTTTATGAATAATCCTTAAGGTTCTGAACTACTTAAAACCATCTAAAACCCTTATTAATGACACAATGGGAAAGATAAAGAAGAAAGGGCATCTAGATGAGATATTTTGGTCATATAAGTGAGTTTAAAAAAGTAGCAGACTCTAGAGGTTTCCTTCCCATAAAATTGACTTATACCCTATAAATAGGGTAAACAACTAGTTTTATTGATCATTTTTGATGTTTTACAGGTATAGAAAAGTTTCAAAGAATGAGGATCAATTTTGGAGATATAATGGGACCTAATATAATTCCTCATGTCCATTTATTACTTCATAAAGTCACATAATTACCTTTTCAAGAACTTTTACTTCAAGTAACCCAAACTAGCATATTAAATGAAGAGTGATCATCAAGTGAGAAGGTGATAACTCCAATTCTAAGGATTTTTAAGGTATTATTGATGGATCTAGGGATAATAGTACTCTTGATATGTGTCACATCATCCCCTGTATGGATTGGTTTGATAAACTAAATGCTACCTAGGTGCCAAGTGTGAAGGATGAGTGAAAGAAGGGTGATTATGATGATAGATAGTGAGAACGCTTATCCAAAATAATATTAATGATTAAGGACATATCCAATGCATTTTGGAGCCTATGCCTAACCCCCCCTTCACAATTCAATAATTTTATCTATTCTTAGTCTACCTTGGAGTGCTCATAATGGGTCAAATGATGAAGGTAGTTTCCAAATAGGTAGTTGAAGAGTCCTACACTAGATTTGAGGAGTTTCATGTTTGGAGAGACATTTATCCATAGAGACCTTTAAATTTATATTTAATATTCCAATATCCTTAAAATTTAATTCTCTCTCTTCTCTTGACAATTGGATTTATGACTCTTTAGATTCATCTTTCTCTCTCCTTTCTCACATTTTGTAAGTACTAACCATTTTGGCTCTTATAGACTAATTCTACAAATGTATGGGAAATCCCTTTTGGTTTGATGTTGTACTTTGCCTTTTAATAATATATTAAATATTTATATTAGTTAAAAAACATCTTGTCTAAGTTTTCAAAGTGATGTATGGGGAGGTCTAGTGATAAGATTTTATCCTTGCTTCTCTTTGTCCTTTCATGTTTGGTGGAAGGATTTATCATTATAATATGTCATATAGAGTGTAGCTAGTGTGTTTGTCTCCCTTAAAGTGTGAAAGTGTAATTTTAGTATAAAAATTGATCTATGGTCTACTTACCTTGAATTGTCTCATGCATATCACCTCTATATTGAAACATTAATGTTAGAAAACTTTAGGACTTGAAACTTAGTGTTGTAGGTCTTATTTCTTAGTGAAAAAAGTATGATGGTATTGTGGAAATCATTATGGTTTATCACCCTCTTAGGGTATCTTTATTTTATGCATACTTATATCTTTTTTCCCACAAATAATTATTTAGTTTAGGTGATAAACACTTCAAGGTCAATTCAAGGAACTAGCACTTAAACCTAGAGGTCTACCTCTACTATAGGCAACCCATACGCCTAAAAGTATTCCAATGTTTCCAAAATATTAGAGTAATCTTTGAAGATATCCTATAGGATTAAATATTTTGTGTTAATATTTTGGGCATGCTTGATAGGACCTATTGTCCTAAAGATAACTTATTAAGGTGAATGTTGGTCTTGACAACATCAATTACATATAGTGTGCTAATCAATATTTGGTGACTCCATTCAAGGTAGAATCTAGTTTTAGACCATTATTTTGTCATATATCTATTATCATACTTAATGGTCCTTACTAGTTCATCTTCTTGTAGAGTTTTCAATCCCATCAATCCACCTCTTCAACATGAACTTTCTCTTGAAGTTCAACACCCTCAGCCTATTATGCCCTTTAAATAGCAAGAGGAATTTTCTATCCAAGAGGACCAAGAGAGTGAGGAATAACTTGAAGAAAACATGGATAGGTATAATGCATTCTGAACCTTTAATAATGAAAATCCAATCCATCTTGATACCTATGATGAAATTACCCCTAATGATACAAAGAGTGTTCCTACATTCAATGGAGAAGACCATGTCACTTGTAGTGAGCACTATAGAGACATATCAAATTTCTACAATTTTTGCAATGTCACTAAGGTCAATATTTACATTAGAATCCTTTCCATGTCCCTTAGATGAAAAACACTTGATTGGTATAGGACTTTTCCCAATGGTTGCATTACAACATGGGATGACTTTGGAGTGTTGATAACTTCAATATTTAAGGTGAAGAGTGACCACACTTCACTCATACATAACCTCAATGTGATCCAAAGATCCCCCCAAGGATATAATGCATTATATTAATGAGAGGTTCAAAAATACTTGGCATAGGTTTCCTCCTCCCATGAGACCACTTTCTAGCTTTGTTTTCTCTACATACTTGAGGGTCATTTCTACTGATATTGCCATCATGTTATAATCCATTTATGCTTTCTCTCTTTTTGAATCATATAACCTTGCCATTAGAGTTAAGAATGGCCTCATTCAAGTAGGAAAGTTACCTCCAAAATTTCCTATTCCTTTATACCTAATTTTCTCGCTACTACCCTAAACATTTCCCAAGTTCCTAATACAAATGCTAAGTCAAAATCTACTCCTAGGAAGGCAAATGATGCCATGGATAAAGATACACATGTTCAATTATTAGAAGCTAAAATTAGGTGAGAGAGAATGTAAAAAGTGTGAATCAAAACCCCTATCTCTATCATTATAAATATGATTAAAAATATGGGAAAGGGAGAGGTCAAGGGTAGCCTAATTTCAACAGGCATTCTAATGCATACAATCCTAATTCTACCTCCAACATAAGAGAAATGGTATCAGTGCATAGCAATCTGATCCAAGGAGAATAGTGGAAAAAAGGATAATTCATGGATGAAAATGAAGGTTTAGAAAAATCTCTACTTGCTTAAGTAGGAGTCACTCCTCTAATATCAATAGAAGATGAAGTCCTAATGCAAGAAATCAAAGGTTGGTAGCCTCAAGGAGAAAGCTTCACTAGCTTATTACTTGAAGACACTTTTGTGATTAACCAAGTAAAATCTATTGTATAAAATTCAAGAGATAAGATAAAGGCTCTATGTGATGTTAATGGTGTTCCTACAACATCAATTAGTCCTGCTAAAAGGTAGCAAAGCATGGTTGCAAGCATGGCAGTCCCTAACATTCATACACCTCCTCTAAGTCAAAATGTTGGAAGGTCTATTCAAATTAAATAAATACCCCAAGTTTCAAGAACTTCATTTCCTTCAAGGAATCAATAAAATTTATTAATTTATTATCTAAACATTATATATTCATTAAAGAGTGATAAGGCATCCATTCGCCTTTAGGATGTCCTTCATATGCTTAGCCAAAAGGAGCTTTTGCAAAAATAGGTGTCCACTATCCATGTTAATTCTCCATCACTAAATAATTTGTCATGGTTGTGTATCTATCAATAATTCCATTAAAAACATTGTGGAACCATATACCAAAGTTTATAAACCTCCACCTTTATACCTCACTCTCATTATGGGAGATAAACTAGTTCATAATTACATAGTTGATAGTGGAGCCTCTACATTAGTTATGATTAAAGTTGTGGCTAAAAAATTGGGCCTAGAGTATGAACCACATAAATAAGGGTTGATTCAATTATATGGTACACCTATAAAATTAGTAGGAGTGATCAAAGGGTTGAAGGTTTTCTTGCATGATTTTCCTAGTTTTCCCATCAGTCAAGACATTGTTGTTGTTGACTTGCTTGTTCATTTTGTAATCTACCTTTCATGAGATTTCATAGCTAAGAGAGAATGCTACCTCTTAGTTTATTGGTATTTATTATATTTAAAAATAATATATGGAAAAAAAGTGACCATAAACACTCAATAAATTTCTATATTTCACATTGAGCCCTATGTAGAAGCAAGTACTAACTTGAATTATGTCAACAACGAGAAAGAAGAGTCTATTTTAGATGATGGTGCTTCCTCTAAGATTTAATACATATCTAAATTGTTTCTAGATTATAATGGTGCAAATTCTTATGTAGGTGCTCAACCTAAAATGAAATGTAATCTTCAAAACCTTTTCACTCTAAGAATGGTCATCTATAGGTTGACTATAGGGCAATAATGCAAGATGAACCTAACAGGTTATATGTGGGTTTAACATAAATCATGGTGTGCATAAATTCAACCATGATATGTGCCTAAAGGGCTTCAATAAGGTCTTATTGAAATTATACTAGGTCTAATGTTGCAATACACACCTACAAGCATATCTCTCTCTTGAGCAAATAACATAGTCATAGTTGATTGCAGGTTAGGCTAGGAAAATGGAGGTGAGTATACATTGAATAATTTGGAAAATATTTGGATGATAATCACGTTTTAAAGGGCCCTAAAATTATTTATATACCATTCCATGAGATTCCCATATCATGGAAATAAAGCATGGAGGGTTCTAACACACAACTTGTAGTCAACACATAAACCCTGCATAATTAGTGGGTTTGAGTAGTCTACCAGGAAATTTTTGAACAATTGGAGAAGCTATTGATGTGATCCAACACTATAAATTTTTATAGAGGATATCTATAAATTTAATAAGTCATTCATACCTTTTTTTTCCTAAGATAATAGGGGAAATTACCTATGTTCTATCTCAAATAGAGGGCATTCCCAGGGAGACAAACCCTACAAGTTTGTCATAAGAAAGGTAATAAGGTAAGTATTAAATAAATTCAAGGAGATGAAAGGATTTGTATTGAACATGGATAAACATGAATGTAGCTTCATATGTGTTAGAAACTATACAAAGTACCCCTAAGCAATGGAACACTAATAAGACCTACTAGGCCTAAATCCCTCAAGGGAGTATAATATCAATTTTAACACTATAAGAACCTTCCAGATAGTTGTAAAATCTTCATGAGGAGTTATAAGGTGTTTAAGATCCATTAAGTTGCATAAACCCATAATAGTTTGGTCAAACATGACCCTTTTCACCTCAAGCTTGTATAGAATGTAGGGATAAGGTCAAGAGGCTAAGTTTGGAAGCTCATATTTGTAAAAATGCTTAGCATGGGAGTTGAAGAAGCTAGGATATGTTGGAGAAGGTCCTAAATAATTTTTTAGTAAAAAAAATTTGAGGACTAAGCATCATAGTTTTATGAATAATCCTTAAGGTTCTGAACTACTTAAAACCATCTAAAACCCTTATTAATGACACAATGGGAAAGATAAAGAAGAAAAGGCATCTAGATGAGATATTTTGGTCATATAAGTGATTTTAACAAAGTAGCAGACTCCAGAGGTCTCCTTCCCATAAAATTGGCTTATACCCTACAGATAGGGTAAACAACTAGTTTTATTGATCATTTTTGATGTTTTACAGGTATAGAAAAGTTTCAAAGCATGAGGATCACTTTGGGAGATATAATGGGACCTAATATAATTCCTCATGTCCATTTATTACTTCATAAAGTCACATAATTACCTCTACAAGCACTTTTACTTCAAGTAGCCCAAACTAGCATATTAAATGAAGAGTGATCACCAAGTGAGAAGGTGATAACTCCAATTCTAATGATTTTTAAGGTCTTCTTGATGGATCTAAGGACAATATTACTCTTTATAAGTGTCACATCATCCCTTGTATGGATTATTTTGAGAAACTAAATGTTACCTTGGTGCCAAGTGTGAAGGATGAGTGAAAGAAGGGTGATTATGATGATAGATAGTGAGAACGCTTATCCAAAATAATATTGATGATTAAGGACATATCCAATGCACGTTGGATCCTGTGTCTAACCCCCCCTTCATAATTCAATGATGTCATCTATTCTTAGTCTACCTTGGAGTGCTCATAATGGGTCAAATGATGAAGGTAGTTTCCAAATAGGTAGTTGAAGAGTCCTACACTAGATTTGAGGAGTTTCATGTTTGGAGAGAAATTTATCCATAGAGACCTTGAAATGTATATTTAATATTCCATTATCCTTAAAATTTAATTCTCTCTCTTCTCTTGACAATTGGATTTATGACTCTTAATATTCATCTTTCTCTCTCCTTTCTCACATTTTGTAAGTACTAACCATTTTGGCTCTTATAGACTAATTCTACACAATGTATGGCAAAGCCTTTTTGGTTTGATGTTGTACTTTGCCTTTCAATAATATATGAAATCTTGATTTTAGTTCAAAAACATCTTGTCTAAGTTTTCAAAGTGATGTATGTGGAGGTCTAGTGATAATATTTTATCCTTGCTTCTCTTTGTCCTTTCATGTTTGGTGCAAGAAGTTCTCATTCTAATAGGTCATATAGAGTGTAGCTAGTGTGTTTGTCTCCCTTAAAGTGTGAAAGTGTAATTTTAGTACAAAAATTGATCTCTGGTCTACTTACCTTGAATTGTCTCATGCCTATCACCTCTATATTGAAACACTAATGTTAGAAAACTTTAGGACTTGAAACTTAGTGTTGTATGTCTTATTTCTTAGTGAAAAAAGTATGATTGTATTTTGGAAATAATTAAGGCTTATCACCCCCTTAGGGTATCTTTATTTTATGCATACTTCTATCTTTTTTCCCACAAATAATTATTTAGTTTAGGTGATAAACACTTCAAGGTCAATTCAAGGAGCTAACACTTAAACCTAGAGGTCTACCTCTACTATAGGCAACCCATACACCTAAAAGTATTCCAATGTTTCCAAAATATTAGAGTAGGCTTTGAAAATATCATATAGGATTGAATATTTTGTGTTAATAGTATGGGAATGCTTGATAGGACCTATTGTCCTAAAGATAACTTATCAAGGTGAATGTTGGTCTTGACAACATCAATTACATATAGTGTGCTAATCAATATTTGGTGACTCCATTCAAGGTAGAATCTAGTTTTAGACCATTATTTTGTCATTTATCTATTATCATAATTAATGGTCCTTACTATTTCATCTTCTTGTAGAGTTTTCAATCCCATCAATCCACCTCTTCAACATGAACTTCCTCTTGAAGTTCAACACCCTCAGCCTATTATGCCCTTTGAAGAGCAAGAGGAATTTTCTATCCAAGAGGACCAAGAGAGTGAGGAATAACTTGAAGAAAACATGGATAGGTATAATGCATTCTGAACCTTTAATAATGAAAACCCAATCCATCTTGATACCTATGATGAAATTACCCCTAATGATACAAAGAGTGTTCCTACATTCAATGGAGAAGACCATGTCACTTGTAGTGAGGACATTAGAGACATATCAAATTTATATAGTTTTCACAATGTCACTAAGGTCAATATTTACATTAGAATCCTTTCCATGTCCCTTAGATGAAAAACACTTGATTGGTATAGGACTTTTCCCAATGGTTGCATTACAACATGGGATGACTTTAGAGTGTTGATAACTTCAATATTTAAGGTGAAGAGTGACCACACTTCACTCATACATAATCTCAATGTGATCCAAAGATACCCCTAAGGAGATAATGCATGATATTAATGAGAGGTTCCAAAATACTTGGCATAGGTTGCCTCCTCCCATGAGACCACTTTCTAGCTTTGTTTTTTCTACATACTTGAGGGTCATTTGTACTGATATTGCCATCATGCTATAATCCATTTATGCTTTCTCTCTTTTTGAATCATATAACCTTGCCATTAGAGTTAATAATTGCCTCATTCAAGCAGGAAAGCTGCCTCCAAAATTTCCTATGCCTTTTATACCTAATTTTCTTGCTACTACCCTAAACATTTCCCAAGTTCCTAATACAAATGCTAAGTCAAACTCTACTCCTAGGAAGGCAAATGATGCCATAGATAAAGATACACATGTTCAATTATTAGAAGCTAAAACTAGGTGAGAGAAAATGTAAAAAGTGTGAATCAAAACCCCTATCTCTATCATTATAAATATGGTCAACAATATGGGCAAGGGAGAGGTCAAGGGTAGCCTAATTTCAACAGGCATTCCAATGCATACAATCCTAATTCGACCTCCAACACAAGAGAAATGGCATCAATGCATAGCAATCTAATCCAAGGAGAAGAGTGGAAAAAAGGCCAATTCATGGATGCAAATGAAGGTTTATAAAAATCTCTACTTGCTTAAGGAGGAGTCACTCCTCTACTATCAATAGAAGATGAAGTCCTACTGCAAGCAATCAAAGGTTGGTAGCCTCAAGGAAAAAGCTTCACTAGCTTATTACTTGAAGACACTTATGTGATTAACCAAGTAAATTACATTGTATAAAATAAAAGAGATAAGAGAAAGGCTCTATGTGATGTTAATGGTGTTCCTACCAACATAAATTAGTCATCCTACAAGGCAGAAAAGCATGGTTGCAAGCATGGCAGTCCCTAACATTCATACACCTCCTCCAAGTCAAAATGTTGGAAGGTCTATTCAAAGTATTTAAATACCCCAAGGTTCAAGAACTTCCTTTCCTTCAAGGAATCAATAAAATTTAGTAATTCCTTAGCTAATCATTATAGATTCATTAAAGAGTGATAAGGCATCCTTTCGCCTTTAGGATGTCCTTCATATGCTTTGCCAAAAGGAGCTTTTGCAAAAATAGTTGTCCACTATCCATGTTAATCCTCCATCATCAATAAATGGTCATGGTTGTGTATCTAATAATAATTCCATTAAAAACATTGTGGAACCATATACCAAAGTTTATAAACCTCCACTTTTATACCTCACTCTCATTATGGGAGATAAACTAGTTCATAATTACATAGTTGATAGTGGATCCTCTACATCAGTGATGATTAAAGTTGTGGATAATAAATTGGGCCTAGAGTATGAACCACATAACAAATGGGTTATTAAATTATATGGTACACCTATAAAATTATTAGGAGTGATCAAAGGGTTGAAATTTTTCTTTCATGATTTTCCTAGTTTTCCCATCAGTCAAGACATTGTTGTTGTTGACTTGCTTGTTCATTTTGTAATCTACCTTTCAAGAGATTTCACAACTAAGAGAGAAGGATACCTCTCAATTTATTGGTATTTATTATATTTAAAAATAAGATATGGAAAAAAAAAGGACCATAAATATTCAATAAATTTCTATATTTCACATTGAGCCCTATGTAGAAGCAAGTACTAACTTGAATTGTGTCAACAACGAGAAAGAAGAGTCTATTGTAGATGATGGTGTTTCCTCTAAACTTGAATACATATATAAATTACTTTTAGATGAGAATTGTGTAGATGATTATGTAGGTGATCAACCTAAAATGAATCATTTGTAAAGGTGATGGAACTAAATGAAAGTAAGCTTGATACTCCCAAACATCAAGCACATCATGCACAAGAGGATGGAAAGATTAAAGCAGTTGTCATCACTCCTAATCTATAATTTGAGGAACATCAATAATATAGGACATAGATAAATTTATTTAAAAAACCAATCAAGGCATTTGGAGGGTAGAAGAGACAATTCATGAAATCCTAAAGTATTCCACTTGCAGGCATGAGAAGACATAAGGATGGTAAGTCATTCCATCATCTACATAGTCAAGAGTTGGATGACAATTTGCTTTCATGGAGTGATAAAAATTCAAGAGGAACCATATTTTAACCTATTTTAAGTATGTTAATATGACCTTCACCTAAAGAGTGAGGTCTTGTGAATATTAGGACAAGTGTGTGCCTTTCTTTTAGTTGTGTGTATGTTCCATAAGTGTTCTTGAGAACACATGTTTGTTTCCTTTGGTGTGCCTTGTTTTTTTTGTCTTCATTTATTTTTTGGTGTGGTTTAAAATTAAATTTGAGTATAAAACTTGTTCATAGATTACTCCATAACCCAATGAATTGGAATAGGCTAATCGTCTTCGCATAGCAAGCATACCACCCCTAGGAAATTGCCAAGAATGTTGACTATTTTGACCACAAGTTAAAATAGGTCAACCCCCTATAGTTAAAAAATTGTATAGGTTTATATTATGATGTAATAGGTTGTTTCATGGTCCTATTTTATTTCATTTAATGTGTTATTACCCTTGGTTAGATTCAAATCTAGTCCTCGGTCATTTCATGTCACTATAGGGTCATATTTGAGCCTTTAATGAAGGTTGTATGGTTTCCATTATTATAAAAGTGTTCCAAACTATCACTCAATGTCACCTATGTAAAATTATTATCAGTCATGTTAGTAATAACTAAAAAACTTGTAGGTATTTAGTTAGATCAAGAAAATAGTTAGAAAAGAGGAGGTTTTGTAGTTATATGGCCTATGTAGGTGCTTTGGCACATGTGAAAGTTTGTAAAATGACTCTTAAAATTTATTGAGTTAACTTACACATTTTATCTAATTTATAAGTCTTAAAAATTTCCTAAAACCATTCTAATCCTTCATCACTCTTTTTGGCATACAAAATTGGTCAACAAGTTTTCTCATGGTACAGATAACATAAGTTATTTCAAGTCAAATTCCTTTTTGGGGTGTTATTACACTTATTCCATTTCCATTTCATGTAAATATTTCAAATACTAGTTGCCTATGGTTAATGAACCATTCTTTATAAGTTGATTACTCTTTTTTGCCTGCTAATCCCCATATCCTATAGGTTTTCTCCTTTTTTGAGAAATTCCATACAAATAACTTGATGTAATTATTTCTAGGAGATTTTTGCATCCTTATTTCATGGTTTCCATCTTTTTTTGCATATGTGGAAGTGAGTTAATGAGCCAAACATCTCAGTTTACTAGTGGGAGCTTGAATGTTATGTTGCAGGCATATTCATCAACTACAAGGGTTTTCCTTTCCTATAGTGGTTTCAAAAAAATGTGGATATGATGTTTTCACCTCTTAGATATTATTTAAATCACCTTCCTTCAAATCTCAATTTCTCAAGGTCATATATTGATCAAGAATACATTCATGTTTCACACAGTCAAGTTCCCTATAAGTACCCATCTATATCCAAGTTAATGAGAGTTATTAAAGATTTAATAGTAGTCATGGAAATGTAATGATAATTTTAAATAGGTTTTTAACACACTCTTGATGAATGATCAATCAAGTTGAGCTTTCAAATGGCATATGATAGACTATGATAACCAACTCAAATTATATACACAGTCCTATAGTCTAATGTGCACCTAGATGTGCTATACAAGAGAATAATCATTTTTAAATGGAACATTGGATCTAGTTTCAAGTCCTTCATGATTAAAAGGATTCATTTAAATACTTTTTTAAGGTCTAGAACTGGTTAAAGAACCATACACTATGCATATTGTCCATATCTTTATTCACTACATTATATATTGCATATGCATCTATAGGTGGCTCTCACAGAGGCTTGAAGGTTTTACATGATAGTATTTAGATGTTTTGGAGACCTTAATAGAGTTTTATAATGTTTAATGGGTCATAAAAATCATGATGGAGTCCATATGATGATAAACAAACTTGCAAATGTATCCATAGTTTGAGAGAACCACTTCAGGGACAAGTTACCTTAAAAACTCTAAAACATAGATGTTGCCTTGTTTTGATCCTTTCATAGTTTAATGGAAGGAGGTATAGATAAGAATAAGTGAATCCATCATGTTTCCCTCATATAGGAATGAGACCTTGTAAAAGAAAGTGAGTGTTTGACCAAAGGAGTATGATGTTAGGAGGCCTCCATTCTAAACATTTTTACACTATAGAAAGTGTTCTTATCAATATCTTGAACTTCCAAGTGAACTTATAATCCAAGGTAGAATGCTAAAGGCACAAATCCATGATAAATTTTCCTATTGAGGTGAAAAGGACACTAGTAGATCAAAGGACATTAAAATAGGTTGAGGTACAGGATCTTGACCTATACCATCATCTATAGGTGCACTCTTGCTTTCAAAAAAGGTTCACCTATAGCCTGACTATAGGTACTTAAGTTCATGGTGTGAACTAAGATATGAAACCCTACAAACATGAAACACTTGAAGGTTTGAGTTGGTTCTATGACTTAAAATAGATCTTATGAGGTGAAACTCAAGGTCTAAGAGTTGAAATGCAATCTTTAAGACCTTTTGCCTCTAATAATGGTCATCTACAGGTTGATTGTAGGGTGACAATGTAGGTTGATCCCAATAGGTTATATGTGGGTCTAACTTGAAGTATGGTGTGGAAAAATTCAACCATGAGATGAGACTAAATGACTTCAAGAATGTTTTAGTGAAATGATATTATATCTCTAAGAATCTAAATGGAACCACTAGTTTTTGGTAGGGTACTAAAGCAACCACTAAGAGGCTAGAAGGCTTAGGGGTTATATGGGATATAAGAGATCTATAGTGGTTATCCAGTTTGCCATATTTCACCAGGATATAGATAAACTTGCAAGCCAAGTTGGGGCTAGCATGAACAAACACACAAAGTATGCAAATTACTCTAATAGGTCCAACCACAGTAAGGTAAGTAGTTAAGACTAGATTATGGATTTCATAAACAAAGCAAGAACAACAACACTAAATGGAGAGAGATAAAAAATAACTAAAAAAGAGGCATATATGCCCACCCAAATCCACCAAATGATCTAAAAATAATCTTTTTTTATTGTTTGGATTCATATTGGCCCTTTTAGACACGTTCTACCTAAGCCATGACCTAGGTCACAGCTTTGGTGAAGGAAATGTGTGAAATTTCCTTCACACAAGCCATGTACTAGGTCAAACAGGGCCCTAAGCTAGTCAACAAGCTCTTAGGAGTCCCTAGGGGGTCTTTAGAAGGTATTTCTTGTGTGTAAAAGGGTCAATATGGACTAGTGATGTATGAGGGGTAGGAATATGATGCAAGAGAGGTCCAAGCAAGTAGAGGATGTCTCAAATTAGGATGACTAGGGTTGATAGTTTATACATGAGTTGATGTGTAATCATAGGGAGGAGTAGGGTCATGAGAAATATGATTACATATGCCTTTAAGGTACACGCAGTCAGTGTTTGAATGAAAAAGAGTGTTGTGTAGTACCTAGAATCCATACAAAAGTAAATGAAAGAAATAACTAAAAAGATAAAAGAAAAGTTACCTACACTTACTAGATAAGGATGGCAATAGAAGAAGTTGATGATGCAATATATGAGTGAGAGTATAAATGCTACATAATCCAAAATCCAACTCCATCTCTAACTCTAAATCCAACTCTAGCTCCTACAAAAAAGGGACACAAGTGATATCAAATCAAATCATACTATCTAGAATGACATTCACTAGGGCATCAAGCCTAGTGTTTTCCCTATAAGGGATATGGGTGAACTAGACATCCTTGAAGAAAGAGAAAAAATATTGCACTACCTTGAAGAGGGGGAGAAACTTAGAGCTAAGGATGGCCCAGACACTGATGAGTGGAGACATAGTTAAAAGTGAGTTAGATAATAACTACACAACACATGCCTAACTCACCGGCATTAGTCAAGGTGCCAATGATTGTGTGATACTCAGTAGTATTGTTCATTTCATTAGTAAAGAAGAAACCATCTATAATAAGCTCATGTCCCCATTGATCATTGATAACCCAAGCTGTAGCTATTGGTTTTGGGTTAACCTGATAGCCACCATTAGTGTGAATCACCATTAAGAGGTGCACCATCATGGAGGTTGAGGATAAAGGACTAATGATTACAAAAAGGTGATCTCAAAGTGAATTGGTGTAAGTAAGTTTCATAAGGGAAACAAATAATGAAATCAATCCATAATCATAATGGTTGACCAACATTAGGTATGGCGAGAGGTAACAAGGGAAATTTGGGGAAGTTTGGAAAAGATGAAGACCAACTAGTAAGACTAGATCAAGTCCTGAACCACCACAGCTATCTAACAACCTTACCTAAAACTATAATGAATAAGAAATAGAGGGATTTATAATAGATCAACTATAGAAAATTAGAAAAATAATAAACTAAAAGAAGCACAGTAAGTAACTTCTATCCCTGGGTGCCCACGAGATGGGACATGGGCCCAAGAGGTCAATAGGGACCCAGAAGGGGTCCCCAAAACCAAAATAGGGTGAGTGTAGGCCTAAAGAAGCTTTAGATTTAAAAATGGAAACAACAAATGTGCTCAAAATGTCCCAAAACCTCTAAGATGGAGGTTTCATTGTCTAAAACACAAAAATGTGTAAAATACCCAAAAAACCAAAAAAAAGGGGGCTAAAAGAGGAAAAAGATAGAAAATAGGCCATTTTCACTCTTATTTTCACTTTAACACAGTTATAGGAGAGATCACGAGCAACTAAATCCTAATTGGAGCATACAAAGGCATGTGAAAGCATCAAAGATAGACAAGATGGTCTGGGTAAGTCCTATGAATAAATTTTGTCAAATATATTCATTTTTTAGGGGTTTGGGAGGCCCTAAATGAATTTTGACTCATTTCAGATGATTCAACAGATGAATAGGGTGAAACAAAGAGTCAAACTAATGGGCTTGGTGATACAAAAAAATTAGGACCTACAGGGGTCTAAAAAAATCTTTATAGAGGGAGAAATAAGGAGCCCTGGAGCTCCCTAGGGCATCCCAATGCCGGCCATGGCCTAGCCTACCCAGGCCATAACTTTACCCAAAATTTTGAGGCCTTGGTCATAAAGGGTCCAAAACAAGCCCCTAGAGAGCTTGATGGAGCCTGAAAGGTCTTGGAAGGGGTCGAAATAAGAAGGGAGGAGAAAAAAGAGATATAAAAAACAGAGTATTTTTCTAATTTTTTAATTGCTTTTACTCACTTTTTGGCCAGTTGACTAATCCATTTGCCTATTTGTTTTCTTGTGTAGACATGTGGAGGAGTTAACCTACTAGAGGAGGAAAGACCTTCATAGGTGTGAGAGAGGCCAACATAGTGAGATTAGAGGTATGAGGTGACCAATCAAGAGAGAGTTTCAACATGGCTGGCTAAAGAAGTAGACACTCTACCAGTGGTAGACCAAGATCATCTACAGAGTGAAAGACTTTGGTGACTAGTACATATACCCTCACTGCATTACTCTAAAGACTTGTTGAATGCCTTAGTGACCATATAGGTACCTGAGAGGCATGTATTCTAGCTGAGGTCTAAGCTACAGGCCATCTTAAGCATTAAGGATGTTTATAGACTCTATAGGGTGGGGTTGACGGGCAGAGAGATAGAGTTATCCCTGGTGCAGGATATAGCAATAGTAGAGATCTACATGTTCAAGTGAATTGATATAGCCCAATCTACTCATGTCTTAGGCCTATGAGAGGCTCTTACTGACATGGTTGAGGATGCCATATGATAGTGAGATGTACCCTACACTAGAGAAGGGCATATGGCTACATAGAGAGGGCAGGGGTCATATGGAGTATAGACATATCACCTACATCTAGTCTATAACATGGCTATGTTGGGGTAGATCCCACTTAGGATAGGAGAATCTCTAGACAAAGATGATATCACATCTATGGATAGGATTTTGCAAGGTGAGGGAGACAAACACATCTACCTACTAGGTAGTCAGAGTATAAGATGACTACCACTTTCATGGATAGGAGTGCTCTATTATCTAGAACAATAAACATGCTCTGATGAGCTAAGGGAGGACATAGATTTTATTGGGGCAAGTATACCCTAGGTGGATTGTAGCAATAATTAGATCACATACTTGTGCACATGTTATCCTTGCCTCACAAGTGAATTGATATAACCAGTACCCAATCTACTCATGTCTTAGGCCTATGAGAGGCTCTTACAATAACATGGTTGAGGATGCCATATGATAGTGAGATGTACCCTACACTAGAGAAGGGCATAACACTGGCTACATTTGCACTTGTAGAGAATCTATTTCTTGGCTTGTATCCCTCTTCAAGCAGGGGCCATATGTAGTGAAGAACTTGAACCACCCACTGAATTGCTTAGATATAGAATGATTATCAACCTACATCTAATATCCCTATAGGTCTATAACATGGCCAAATGATGTTGGGGTAGATCCTTTTAGCTCACAAATTAGGATAGGAGAATCTCTAAGGTCACACAAAGATCATATCATCATCTATCCTGAGATAGGATGTATTGCAAGGTGAGGGAGACAAACACATCCTAGGCCAGCTAAGGATGAGCCTACACATCCAAGGACCCAATATGAGCCTAGTAGGTAGTTGAGGTAGAGACTGCCGACATGAGCCGGTATCCATTCTGCCGACGTCGGCAAGGAAACAATAGAGAGGGACCACACACAATAAGAGACCATCACCACCAAGAGAAGCATGACCTAAAGGTTCGCCATGAAGATTCTTCCCTCTCTCTCTCGGCCACCTCTCCAACCAGTCAGTAACACGCTGCCAGTTCACCAAGTACAATACTCCAAGTAGATCTCCTGCTCTCTGCTACTACCTGCAAATCACTAGACCTACTCACCATGTAGAGTTGTCCTTGCCTCATTTTTTAAATATCAATTCATCTTGATACTCATCACTTAACAAGAGTAGATAGTCTATTATATAGTGACTAGTCTACATATACTCGCTCTATGTGTGTGTACGCCGGCCGATCTATGACCGACATGACCTACCGACACCAGCGTGGACCTATTTCTGCACTGAGGGCTCCATTTATGTGTGTGTAAGAGACCAGACTAGTTGGACTAGACCTGAGGTGGACCTATTACTAAGGGATTTATTCCCTAATGTGGTAGGGACACCACTGATAGAATGGGTACCTCATTTATCAATAAGGGTAGAGCCACATACTTAGTTTTATAATGTGGGTGCACGAGCCTTACTCAAGCTGGCAAGGGTAAGAGATATGATTCCACATCTAAAGTATGAGTTATCACAGCATGAGGCATCGATATCAAAACACAAGGCAACTACAGTGGATACCAAGGCAAGACTAGTGAGAGTAGAGGCTGATATCAATTGATTATAGGTTGAGCTAGCTCGAGAGCATACCAGAAGAGCTAAAGCACCTAAAGCAAGGTTAGAGTGGCTAGTTTTACTAAAAGAGATTGTAGTTCAACTATTCAAGAGGTAGAGATTGAGATCTCCACCTAGAGTATGACTATCATAGATTCTTCTTAGTCATAGGTTGACTAGGCACACATATATAGCCATGCATGTGGCAATTTTTGGGGACTATGAGCCCATGTGATATACCTAGAGAAAAATATGTATTTTTGGAAATATATATATATAGTGGTTTTCTCATTATTAGCACATGTGTGTATATTATTTTATGTGTGATGTGTATGCTTCATCTAATATAGACTACTAGATACATGTGATTAGACATAAGGAATTACTAATAAAAAAACCATGTCTACACACATATAGTAGTGACACATAGGTCAGTGGTGATATAAGAGAGCGAAAGCTTACCTTACCACCATAGGAAACTTTCTTGAAGGGCCATGTGGCCCCTATGCATGAAATGTCTTGAGGCATTACCAATTGATCAGGTGTTGTAGGGGTTCACCTTCAAGGGTTGA
Source organism: Torreya grandis (assembly GCA_037957365.1). Lineage (NCBI taxonomy): Eukaryota > Viridiplantae > Streptophyta > Pinopsida > Cupressales > Taxaceae > Torreya > Torreya grandis. The sequence continues at coordinate 2,977,329 of JARHVA010001727.1, read as the reverse complement.
GAGATGAAAATCCCCATTTTTTAGAGAGGTGGTGATGACAAAAGGGCCAAACCAATTGTGCATGAGTTTACCCTTCTTATAGTGCTCCTTATCAAAATTAAGGAATGTATCACCCATCTTGAACTAATGAGGGTGCACCGATTTCTTGAATTATTGGCATTGATAGGTTAGTTATACTCAAGAGCGAACAAGCATTGCTCATATAACTATTCAAGATCAACAAGGCAAGCGATGCATTTTTCCTCATCAAAAAGGGAACTGAACATGTTAACCCACAATAAAGGTATTAAGACCTCTAATGGAAGAACAACCTTGGACTCATACATAAGAGAGTATGGGGTTGCCCCTATGGCTATTTGAAAGCTAGTCTGATAGGCCCAAAGGTTAGGATAGAGCATGAGATGTCAGTATCTCTTGGACTAGGTAATAATATAGAGAAACATATTTTTTAAAGTTTTATTTTAAGATTCTACTTGCCCATTTCCCTAGGGGTAATGCATAGAGGATAAATATAGCTTAAAACCAAAGCATTTAGTGAGATCATGCATCTCAGGGCTTTAGAAGCCCAACCTATTATTATTCATAATCATAGCAGGAACCCCAAACCTATAAATAAGTTTGTTTAAGAAAAGCATGGCAATGGTCTTCCCACACATTCTACTAAAAGGCATGGCCTCAACCCACTTTGTAAAATAGTTAGTGGTAGTGATGAACCAATGATGGCCATCAAAAGAGGTAGGTTTGAACTTGTCAACGAAGTCGAGAGCCTAAATTGAGAAGGGCTAAATGAATGAAACAAAGTGTAAGAGGTCAACTAGGGAATTGATATCATCCCCTATGACTTGACACATCTTACACTTATTAGTATAATAGATTGCATCCTTAATAAGAGTAGACCAGTAGTAACCCATCCTAATAATACACTGAGTGGTGGCTTGCCCTCTCAAATGGCCACAAAAAATTCTCTCGTTAGACTCCTCAAGTATGAGAGGGATGTCCTTGAGGGTGAGGCACTACATCAACACACCATTGAGACCCTCTTAAACAAGACACTACCAATGATGACATAACAGATGGTGAGCTTATGAATTTGATAACATTCTTGTGAAGATGTAGTGTTACAATAAGATTGGTCTATAGAATAATGTCCTAATACCAATCACACATCAGAGACCTCAACATGATCGACCAAGTAGACCATCTCATCAGGAAAGGCATCATAAACTAGATCCACATTCAAGCTAGGAGTGGCCACTCAATGAGTTGTTTAACCATAGCTAAACCATTCGTGTACTTTTGTTAACAATGTAGAGGTCAAACTCCTAAAGAATCATGATCCACCTTATAGTCCTACCAATAAGATGAGTCTTATTGAGAAAGTAGCAAAGTAGACCAAACTAGATAATCATGTTGGTAGTATGACCTAGCATGTAATGCCATAACTTATTTTTGGCAAAGACACAAGAGAGGAATTGATTCTTAATAAGAAAATAGTTGAATTTATGGCTAACCAGTGTGTGAGAGATGTAGTAAACGACTCTCTCCCTATTAGTGTCATCCTTTTGGCATAACATACCCCCAATAGAAATATTAGTTATAGAGTGTATAAGATGAACTCACACCCCTCAATGGGTTCCATGAAGATGGGAGGATTATGAATCAAACGCTTTAATTCCTCAAAATCTACTTAGACTTCAACATACCACAAGAATAGAGTGTCTTTATGCAAGAGACATGTGAGGGGTATGGATTTGTGAGCATAATCCTCCAAGAAATGTCTAAGCAAGTTGAGTATTCCTAGGAAGGACTACAACTGGATGAGGTTCTATGGGGGAGGCATCTCAAGGATCACCTTGATATTATCTGGATCCAATTCAATACCCCTCTTCGAGATAAGGAAGTTGAGAAGCTTTATAGTTAAAATGCCAAAAATGCACTTCTTTGGGTTGAGACTGATGTGATATTCTCAAAGATGCTCAAAGATGATTCTAAGGTCTCACACATGCTCATCCCACTTGTAGGATTTGTTGAGGATATCGTCGACATAATACTTAACTATATTTTAGATAAGGTCATGAAAATTGTGGGTCATGGAATGTTAATAAGTGGCCCCAATGTTATTTAAACCAAAATGCATGATGATGTAGCATAAGGTACCCCATGGGGTAGTGAATGTCATTTTGTGCTAATCTTTGGGTACAATCCAGACTTAGTTGTACCTAGAGAAGCCATCCATGAGGGATATGATCTCAAAAATAAAGGTGGAATAAACAATCTAGTCTATCAAAGGAGTAGGAAAGTTATCCTTTGGGCAGGCCATATTGAGATCCCAAAAGTTGATGCAAATATAAAATAACCCCACTCTTTTTTAGAATAGGGATAATGTTGGAAATCCATCAATAATAGTCAACAGCTTAGATAAAACCAATTTAGATGAGTTTCTTGATCTCTGTTTTGACCAACTAAGAGATTTTAAGAGCCATGGGCCATTACTTTTGGTAAACAGGCCAAGTCTTGTTATCCATAATGAGGTTATGGATGACTATGTTAGGATCCATGCCCTTTATATCAACGTATTCCAAAGTGAATAAGTATAAAAATTCATGAAAGAATGTGACTAAAACATCCCATTCTTCAGTAGCAAGGTTAGTGATGATCTTGATGATCTTAGGCCTTGCTAAAGTGCCAAGGTTAATATCTATGGATCCTTCAACATCCATAGCATTACCTTCCTCAAAACACTTAGGTGCAAGAGGGATCGACTCATATAACACTTCAAGTTTAATTTCTAAGACATTCACCATAGGAAGGCCTAGGGTTGGTCCATCTGTGAGATAAATTTCCAAACCAAGGTGATCAAGGGGATAATGATACTTACAGAAAGCCTACATGAGCTTGGTGTAAGCCTCTCTCCTTGAATAGGTTGCATGTTATAACATGAATGAAATAACACTTGAGATTGGGCTTGGCCATCTTAGCGGTCTTAGTGGGAGATGCATGGAAAGAGCCTACAATTCGATGGGTGAAGTGTGACATAAGGGAAAGCTCAACATCTAGAGAAACATCCTAGAAAAGATATCTTAAAGGATATTGGCTAACTTGGTGTTATAGATTGAAAGAGGGATTTAGATAACACGTGTTGAACTCCAAATGAATGAACACTAATCAGTATTCAACTAGATCAAAACATTCATCCTTGAGGAAATGAAACTCAGAAATAAGGGGTGTATGAGAATATATAGACCCCCATGAGGAGCTAATGAAAACTCGAGTTAGGTATGGATAAACATCAGAATCCACTAAGAAGTACATGGATGTAGTCGTTATGTAAAAGAATAGACCCTTGCATAATAAGTTATCTGGTATGAATTCAATTGACATGTTTGCATATCTAGTGTTAACCACACTTGAGACTATCTAGATTGCTTGAAACTTATAATTTTTAGAAAAACCCTAGTTGTCACAAAAATATTGTCAATACAAGCTAAATAGCCCAAATTTCCATGTCATCATATGAATTATTGAGAGAAGAGGGTGCATAACCAACCCTAATTTTTCATGTGCATCTAATATTATTAGATTAATAAATTATTTCCTCTCAAGAAGGAATATATCAATGGAATTTGATAATATGAAGAAACCTTTTAGTTTTTAGGGATAGGATGATACACTTAGGTGTTTTTGTGTTTATTTCTTTTACTTGCATTATTTTGGGTCTAAAACTATTTTGTTTGTCAAAAACACATCAAAATAAATCATAAACCAATCACATTTTTTTACACCCCTTTGATCTAAGAGGTGTTATTCTATCCATTTGGTGTCACACTTTTAGCCTTAGACTTTTTCTAAAAACACTTGTGTGTATGTCACTTGTTTGAATAGGGCATTGTTACACTACCTATTTCATCCTAAAGGTTTGCCTTAGATTGTTGAGTCCAAACCATCATTATATCATTTATTTAAAAGAGCATTGTTACTCTACTGAAATCATTTCAAACCACTTCTCATTTTTTAAACCAAGTTCAAAACTATTATTATATCTCTCTTATTTCAAATGGGCAGTTATGATGCCCATTTTGGTTTAGATCTTTTGCCTTAGAACATTCAAGTCCATTCACATTAAATCTAAAGCTCAACATTTCAAAGTGCAAATCCTAAACTAATCAGGTTCATGCCAAAGCCTCATCTAATTTGGGCTTAGGTTGTCTACCTTTTGTGCTTGGATTGTGTTACTTGGGTTGATTTCCTATTTGATCTAAAAAAACCCTTGCCTAGACCTAACACTTATTGTTTATTGTGTACCTTGTTTAAATCATCCTTTTGAGCCAAGTTATTGCCATGTACTTTGTTTGAAGTTTTTTCTGCCCAATTTTTGAGTGTCCTAGTTCCATTATTCCATTAGTTTTCATGAATTAAATACTGAGTCTTAAGTGAGGCAATTACTAAGTGTTGCCCAAGCCAATTATTGGGCATTGCCCAAGCTAATTACCTTAGTTTAGTTTGATTTTGAGTTCTTATTTGATTTTTGTGTTTTTTATTCTATCCTTATGTTTAGCATTATTATAAATGCCTTTGGGTGAGTCATCGTTATCTCTTGATCCTAGTTCACAATTTTTCTAATTTATTTAAACACTCTTGTTACTGATTATAACCACTTGTGGGCAAATCAGTATTTTATCCATAAACAGGTTTGAGTCTTTTTTTTTACTTTTGATACTGATTATAACTACCTTTGGGCAAATCAGTATCATTTTGTTAGAATGGTCTCACATTTGTTTTGTTCTAACTTTGCCTAGTTTAGTTGTTTTCCCCTTTGTGTCTCTTTTACAGAGCCAAAGGTCCTTTATTTTTAGACCTCGTTTGTTTGTTACCTTTAGACCCTTTTTTTCATGAGGCCTATCTATAGATCCACACATGCCTTATTACACAATAGTGAGACTATGTATAATATGGACTATGAGAACTTTATGACTATGTCCCTTTTATTCAAGTGTCGTATGATGACATAATTTATGAGATAGATCTCAATCTATCTTATAACATTCTATATGTTGAATAAAGGCATGACCCTTTTATTTAAAAGTCATATAGTGATGTAGCTTATCATATGGATCTCGATCTATATTATAACATTCCATATGTTGAACAAATACATGACCCTTTTATTCAAGAGTTGTATAATGATGTAGCTTATGATATAGATCTCTATCCATATCATATCATTCCATACATTGAACAAAGGCATGACCCTGTAATATAGTATTTGGTGGCACTGACTTCTTGTCTAGGCCCTCATCCTTTGGCTTGTGTTAGAAACTAAACTTCACAATGCCCATTCATTATCATTCTTGGCCATCATCCTTTAGCCTGTGTTAGCAACCAAGCTTTACAACACCCATTCATTACCATTTCAGACCCTCATCCTTTAGCCTACATTAGTAACCAAGATCTGTAGCTCCCATTCATTACCAATCTAGGCCCTCATCCTTCAACCTACATTAGCAACCAAGCTTTATAGCGCAAATTCATTATCATTATAGGTCCTTTCAAATATGATAGCTCATTATCCCAACAAATTTGTGCAATTATAACTAGGCAGATCATAGTTACCATCCTAGACCCACATCCAACCTTTGTTGAGCCCATATTTGATGAGACTATTTACAAAGAGCTCATTATTGAATCACAGGTCATTCCCCATCCATTTCCAACCTTCCCCCACCTTAAAAAATCCAAGTCAATCTTTGAGTTACAATATATCTAGTCATCACCTCTCAAAGATCCATTTTTTAAGGACCAAAATGTGTTCAAAATTGATATTTTGCAACCAAGTGTAAGCCAAGGCCAAGAGAACCAACCAATCCCATGATGTTTTTATTGAAACACCTATTTGTGATGAGTTAACCGATGTTGAATTACCCTTTGACCCTTTCCCTTTGATTAAGAAGTCTCACTTTGACAAGCCATTATTTGTTGAGTCACCTCCTAATGATTATAATTACCTTTAGGCAAATCATTATTTTGACCATTTTCCTATTTTTAAGGAGTCTCACTTTAACAAGCCAGTCTCTATGGAGTTTCCTGTTGACCATTTTACTTTTGTTGAGAAGCCTCACTTTGACAAGATAGTCTTTGTGAAGTCTTTCTTAGCTGAGCCTATTTATCAAGAGCCCACTGTTAAACCATAGGCCATTACACATCCAATACTAAACATTCAACATAATATCTTTGGTGCCACACCAGATAAAGGATCAACATCAAATTTAGGTTCTATTTTTGAATTGATACCAAATTTAGCATCAAAAATAGAATCAACATCAGATTTAGAGTCCCTTAATTTAGACTCAACTTTAGAATCAAAATACATTCGTAGTTATTACAACATTGGTTATACATGCCTTCTAGATCAATTTGAATGCATTTGTGATCCTTCCATAATTTTTTAGGATGATTACTTTAGCCTCGATACAAGTTCTCCTACTATTTTTTATGAGGATTGTGATGACTCTTCCTATTATATTACCATTCCACATGCCATTAACATCAATCAACCTAACCATTATATTGGCATCCACCTCCCAAAAGTGTTGATTGGGACTGATAGAATCATAATTTGTTGAATTTCATACATGGTGACATATTAGCTACATAATATTAGGGGGACCAAGACCACATTCATGCAAAAGAAAAATAATCTCCTAGTGAAACCTTTTCAAAGGTGTGAAGGGTAAATCCAAGTCCAAACTCAGCATCTTCTAATGAAACTTTGTTTGAGGCTCTAGAAGACAATCAAAGTCAAAAGTCAATGTCCCTTAGTGAAACCTTCTCAAAGGCACTATGGGACAATCAAGAAAACTTTATTGGTGAAAACCTCTTTGAGGTTCTAATAGTTGAGCACAACATTTATTTGATTCTTAATGAAGACATTATCAAAGATAAAATTATTATAACTTACATTTTACATCATAATCAGATGGTAGCATCTCTCAGGTCCAAACAACAAAAAAATATAGTGGTCTTATCAAGAGCATATTTAAAAGTCTCTGGGCCCACCATAACTAAAATTATTTTGAATCTAGAATCAATAATATTGTGTGTGCCTAAAAATCTTGATCTTCATTTATTTCCCAAAAATTATACATTCCATTAGGATCCATCTCCCCATTGACACATCAGACCTTTTAGCCAATGTTTATCCATATTTACCTTCCCTAGCCGCACCTTCCTTTACAAAAGATACGAATACATCTTGTCTCAAAGTTTTTAGGAAATAAAATCAAAATCCAATAAAGATCATAATAGCATTATTAGAAGCCAGATCAACAATAGGTTCTTGATAGAGAAGCTATTTAGAAGAGGTTTGGGCTAGTAATTTATAATAATTGACTATTCTGGTTGTATCATATGTTGATCACGACGTGCATCTCCACTTCAATAGGAATAATAGAACCATTTACCTTTCCTTTCCATTTGCCTTACCGTGCCATTTACCTCACCTTATCGTTATTTCATACCTTTCTATTTACCTTGCCTTTTTCATTTTCCTCAACTTACCATTCTACCATGCCCTTAACCTTCACCTGGTAATTATTTTTACCTAACCCCACATATCATGTTTAGTCTTGGTTTTAATTCATTTATACTTCAGGTACATTCAATGGTTGATGAAAAATTTAATTCAAATAGTTTTTTTTTAAATTAAGCATTTGAATGGTAGTATATGAAAGCAATATGATAGTGTTCATAGCAATTGCATCCTTCATTTATTGCTACATTTCATTATGGGTGCCACTGATTATAACCACCTTTAAGAAAATTAGTATCCCATTGGGAATGCCATTATCTGATCAATAAGAATCAAAGAGGGGAGATTAGTACCATGTTAGTTTGATCAAAATCACGCAAAAACATATTAATGAAACTTACACCTCAAACTTAGACACTCAAAGAGCAAGAGAACTATACAAATAACTATCAAATGAAGACAAAACAAACAATTTTACCTTCCATGAGAGTAAGAATTGTATGTTAGAAATGAATTGATGTGCTTAGTTGTGTGATCAAAGAATCTTTGACAATGGTGCTTGCTCCTTATATCATCTCTCCTTGTCACCTTGGTAATATTGGGTTTTGATTTAGCTTGGCTTTGGCTTGGCATGTGAAGCTCTCCTATAGGCAATTCTACATTAATTATTTTCACTAAATATCTTCTTTTATAGGTGTATTAGCATTTATATTTATAGGTCTCAGAACTAGCTCTAACCCTAGGGAGGTTAGGTTTAGAATTAACCTTGGTTGAGTCAGTCTAAACCTAGAATGAGTTAGGCTAACTTTGGGTTGGGTCAAAGATAATCATGAGGGCCATGGGTCAAGAATGATTATGTCTCCCACTTAATTATTGATATTTTACAAGTGGATTGACAACTCATAGAAGATATTTTGGTTGAATTTATGAATTTACAAAAATATAAATTCATTAATTCTCCATGATCCACTTGTCCACTTGTCATGAGAGTTGAGTAATAAATTTAATTAATGAATTTAGAAAATAGGAAATTCTAAAATCTATGGATTTTAGATATTTATGTGATGTCATGATGATGTCATAAAATCTAGATTTATGAATTTTTAAAAATAAAAATTTATTAATTAGCCATGGACTTTTCAATTATTCATTTATTGGGGGTTTATCAATTAAGCAATTTTAACTAGGTTAATTGCATTTCATGAATTTATGTAAGCTTATCCCTCACCCTTGGTCGAAATCATTAATTTACTAGGCCACAATTTGACTAGGGATGAGTCAGAGAGAGGTTATTTTGTGTACAGGTTAATGCCCCAATTAGGGATGCATTGATGTGATTTAGCGCACTTACATCCAATACACAGATGAATTTGGGATGAACAGTGATTTATAGGCTTAATTTACATTATTTGCAAGAAATTAGTCTAATGTCCATTTAGACATGGATGAGGCCAAAAAGGAGTGTCTACAATTTATACTTGTATATATGCAAGTCTTATGACTGGTATGTAAATAGGAATAAATAGGGAAAATTTATTCAATTGAATGTTCTTAGAATATTCTTTGGTATTTTTGTTGGGTGTAGCTAGGTGAGGAATGAATGAGGCTTAATCTTGTATTTATATCAATACCTTTGGATTAATAAATCACATTAAAGAACTTAAACTGACCATTAGGATATGTTTCATTTACAAATTGTATGCCTTTAGGGCACTGAACACTTGCATCGGTACAAGACAGTAATGTTGATGTTACTATCTGACCTGGATGTTAGTGTTTAGGGAGAAATAAAATGGGTACAGGTTCATAACTTTAAAAGTTGGAAGATAAAAAAAAATTAAAAATTCTTAGAAAGATAGAATACTTGGGTAATCAATATAAGATTGGTTGAACTAAGATATATACACTAAAGGGCACAAAGACAGAGTAGACGTGAGACTTGCAAAATCAAGAAAGGTAAAAAACTAAGAAGAACAACCAAGATCTAATTTTTCCAAGTTTAGAAGACTGAGGTGTTATATAATCACAAAATATCATCTACAGGTTTTTAATTCCCATGGGTGTGGTAGACATTATTTTTAGAGTCCAATAACTTAGAACATGGGGAAGGATAAAGATGAATTTCCAAGGTTTGTTCACGCATTTTCATTCTGAAGGTGAATTGTGCAAATTGCATGCAAAGTATCCACAACTATTTAATTTTTAATAGATAAATAATATTCTCAAAAGAAGGTAGAAAGGTTTGTAGCACAATTATCTTCCTTAAAATTATAGTCAACAAATATGTCTACATAGCCTAATATATAGAAGATTGTTGATAACCATTCTTTAATCACCTAAAAATGGCATTTGGATGCTAAGAGTGTTTCTTGAGACAAACTAGTCCTATCTTATCCTTAGACCTATCTTAGAGCCTTCATCACACTTTTATAGTATTTATATGGACCACAAACGTCCCTAGTCAGCCAATATATAGTCCCAGACCTTCATTCCAAGATCCTAGCCCTTCATACCCAGTAGCTTGCTAGTTGGACATTATCACCACATTAAGGACATTAGAGCCATATGGAGCTAATGTCCCTAACATGGTGTTATTTTCCCTTGCCCTAACTCTCATGAATGGATATATTTTTAAATGTGTAACCCTCCTAAGGTCAGTTAAATACATTTTATTATCCACACAAGCTACGAAACACTATAAATACAAGACTATTAGACCTCTATCCACTATATGTAAAATAGAAGCAAAAATACTATTCAAATAAGAAACAAGTTGAGCAAAATCAATGTTATTAATCCCTATTCTACCCTACTTCTACATACTACCATCTACAACTGCCCTAAGCCCATATTTCAAAGATTTCCAATCTCAAGCACACTCAAGGCATTCAAGACCATTATCATTATATCATTCACTTGCACTTACACCAAACACTAGGTAGGAGAATTACATTAGGCTTGATCCCTCCTCTGAGTATTGGTATGTAGGAAAATCTCTTCACATCAAGATGTTGAAGATGTCTAGCCTATCTTACTAAAAACCACACATTTTCAACTTATGCCATACTTTCAAGGAGGATTAGGTTTTGTAACATAAATCAACTATTATAAGCATAATATAGACTTTTATATTTCATGCACATATGAATAGAACCCAAGAACACAGGCGTAGGTGCACCCAAAATTTAGGACAATCCTACACAGAGGACACTAGTGCTATTTTCAAGACACTAGAGCCACATGGTGTTATTGTCCAAGTGGGTATCTACTATCCAGGGGATATCTGACTTAGGGATCTTGTTGATGACACCTAACTGTAGCCTAGTTTTTAACACTTAGATCTTTTGTGATAGGTATTTTCTAGATAAGTCTCTATTTGAACATATTTATTGTTATTTTTAGAAAGTTAAAGCAAATTAAATTATAGCATTACAAAGCAATGGTTATTTATTACATATTATTTCACTGATTTAGACAACTTGGCTCTTTAATCTAACTTATGATTTTCACTATTAAAACCCTAAAAGGTTAAAACACATTCAATCTTTTTTAGAGTAATTCTAAAAGGAATACTATGAAAAATGGAACATGATCATGCCATTTAACTTATGTTAAGGGATGATAATAAGGGAAAGGATAATTTAGTAGTATATGCACTATCCTGAAGAGATGAGTCCATAGAGGCATTTTTATGCACAATGCCCATATGACAGGTAGATTAGGTGGTTGAGGTAAAATCTTAATGGGAGAATAACACTGATATATAGGCTCTAATTTAAAATCTCCAAAATTATTCTAGTGTCTTAGACAAATTTATGTGAAATATAATTCCCTATGGTATAAAGATAGTTGGTATATATTTAATAATTTTACCCTCAAGCATAAGATCCTCATAGAGCTCCATGCATCTCCAGTAAGGGAATTTAAGATTCTTTAAAATTTATGATAGAGTCCTAAAATATTTATTTTTGGAAGGCTCAAGGGGTATATCATTACATTAATGGTGTATCAAAAAAACAAGGGTTGGATAATTATGAGCCTATGTTTTCTTCAACTCTCATATATTCCTAGCCAAAGGTGGTAAGAGGTTTCCATGTATTTTATAATAGGGTTTTCTAGGTTGGAAATAAAAATGTCATCATATTAATTCTAGATAGGATCACCAAATATGCCCATATTTTTTCCTTTTCATAATGGTTTTTATAAATTATAACCAAATTTTCTATTCTAGATGCAATTCAAAAGATCAATGGTACCCTCAAGATCATAGTAAGTAATCATGATCCTATCTTTATTAGTAATTTTTGGATTGATTCATTTTCATTTTTGGGTACTTAATTGGCTCATAGATTTTCATGTCATCCTATACTTGATGGAAAAAAAAGGGGGTCAAAAAATACTTAGCAGCTTATCTATATTGTTTTGCATCAGATAAACAAGAGAGATATACATTTATTGGATACTACTCATAAAATGGTGGTATAGCATTTTCTTCCAACCTCATCCAAATTATCTCCATTTGTGGCACTATTGGGTAACATCCCCCATCCATCACATCATCCTTGAGGGTACAACCAAAGTTTTGATCTATTGAAGAATACATTCAACACTAGTAGGAGGTATTAACTATTCTAAGAGAGAACTTAACCATGGCACATAACCAAATGAAGTAGCAAAAAAATCAACACCATAGTGATATACATTTTAAAGTAGGTGATTAGGTCTTTGTGCATCCAAAACTATATAATAAAATTTTATTAAAGTAACAAAAAAAGATAACAAACCTTATCCTAAGTAGTAAGACCCTTATCAGATCCTGTAAAAAAATTGGTGTTGCATATAAGTTAAATTTATCTTAGTCTACATGCATGCATCGAGTATTTCATATCTCCTTATTGAAGAAGGTAATTAGACAAAGAGTATCCACACAAACTAAGTTATCAGTAATGGATCAGGTGGGTAGATTCATTATAGAACATGAGGAGATACTTCACACATACACTAAGAGGCTAAAAACAAGGGAGATTATGAAGTATTTTATCAAGTGGAATTATGTGAGCAATGAGGATGAAAAATGGTAGGATTAAGTATTCCTCCAGTAGTATCCAGAGTTATTCAACATTGAGGGCAATGTTGTTTTGAAATGGATGGGAATGTTATCCCCTTAACATATGAAGTGCATAGGGATATGTGTCATCGATCTATGGCTACAATAATCTTTTACCTTATCATGTCATGATTTTCTATGTTCTCATATTGTTAGTAGAGTCGACCTATAAAATATCCATGGTATAAGTAGGGTATATATAGGAGATAGAGGTTAGTACCTGAGCATCATATTATGAATCCTATTCTTATTATAAGGTTGTGGAGGTTTCCCCCTTGAAGTGGCTTAATATTATATTTCTAATATTTTCCTCTATTGTCAACTCTTGGTTTGGATGTGCACTCTTCTACTCTTAATTATGTGATCTATTGTTATTGCTTCATTCTTGATAATTATATATGCATCCATTATTGTGAATTGGCTTTATCTTTCTAAATGGTTTCATTAAATTCCCTAGGGTCTTCTTTCTCTTAACTATGATCCACTATGTTGTCTCATGTCCCTACTTCCTCTTCCATGTGTTGCATCCACATTATACATTGAATAACTACAATCAATTTTTAGGACTCAAATAATAAGTTTTAATTATTATTTCGTAGTTTTAAATATCCATTAATATACCACAATATCAAGGTCTAGAAAACCTTGAGTGGGACTAGTATGATTGTCAAAATAATTCATCATATTTAGAAAAAATGGTGCAATGGGAATGTGAATGTGCAAAAAAAAAATTAAAAATATATATATAGTGTTTTCATTAAAAATGTATTTTCAAATCAATGCTCAATTTTGAAAGGGTAATTTGATTTCATTTTACTAAAAAAATCTTATTTTCATTAGTAAAACATGATGCTTAAAATTTTAGTGGGATTAGAAAAACATGCTTACGATAGATGAGATATGACACCTCCACTTGCAATAATCAATAGGAAAACAATATAATTTGCACTAAAAAGAGTTTGCCCTCTTTGAATTTGTGTGTTATGTTAATGAGCAAAAATAAATATGTTCTCAATGTAATTTGTCGTAGGTGCATAAAAAAACATAGTCTAATGCAATCCCAAACACAATTGCATTTATTATTGCATCGTTGTTTAAGTGACTATTGGAGGGAAGATCAACTTCATTTTTTTTGGAATGGTAGGTAACCTTGATGACTCAAGACTTGATGTTAATGTGTGTCACCACTAATAGCCCCTTTTTTGGTGGAGTATCATTTATTTGATAGATTCTCCAAGTTAGTGAAGAAATTTGCATTATCAAATACTATTGATGCAATATGTGTTAGGCCATATGAAAGTTCTGAAAAAGTGACACTTTTTTGACACAAAAACCTCAAAATATATTAGTGAGATTAATAAATGATGTGGAGAGGGTTAAAATAAGTATCTTGAATATAAAGAGATTTAGAGAGAATCATCAAATTTTGAAACAAAAATCAGGGGTTTGTGATAACACTGTGAGAACTTTGAAAACTTGTGGCAAATTAAGGACTTTGCAATTTTCATCAAGTTTTGTTTTGTAGGTGTCGGAATCATAGTGAGTGTGGTTCTAAGAAGTGTCAAACAGATACAGAGTTTTGTTTAGGTATCAAGTATGTTCAATAGATTGTTGTGAACAATAACTATTACTAAATATTTTTTCAAATGATCTCTAGATACATAAATGCACTAAGATACACATATATCTATAAAAGACTTAAATAGAAATTAAGACCCAATTAACGTGCACAATAACATTAAATGATTGAAAAAATAAACAAAAATAAAACTACAAGATAAGAAGACATCTAAACAAATCAATATCACACCACCCACTTAAAATAATCATTATATTTATGAACTCTAAAAATATATAAATATATTTTGACAAAAATTACTATAAAACCATTAAAATAAAAGAGAAGAGAAAGAAACATCACAACAAAGAACAAAATACATTAATAACACCTACTTTAACCCAATACCCAACACATATCTAAGAACCCTACAAGTATACTTGAATCGATAAAGGTGACATGACCTTAGGCTTTTTTAATGTGAAAAACCGTCACAAAAACATTGCTTCAAAGTTGACGTGCACGGCACATTTAAACGTGTTTCCAATTAAGTAAGGTTAAGGGACTTCGAGAATAATAGGAATCTAGGACGGAGGTTCCTTAGATATTGAACTGTAAAATAAGGATCCTTAAACATTACGTAGGTTTAATTTAGACTGTAGGTTTAATTTAAAATATCTAAATGATAGTGCTTGTCATTATTACCGACTTTCATGCTTATCTATAAGTCGGAAAAGTCTACCCGTGACCCGCCGTATTGAATGCATTTAAGTCTGAAGTTTACCTGTCGACATGGAATTTAAGGCGGCTCGATCTCTTAAATGTAGGGTGCCCAACTTCAGTCCCACTACCAAGTAGAGACTGATCAGTTGCCGTAATTCTTATTCGTGAATCTATCTTCCTTGTCAAGATTCAATCTTCCGGTATTAACAGTGGCGATGGCGAGAGCAACGCCTGTTATACTTGCCTTCATGGTGGCGCTGTGCGTAATCTGTTTGCAAGGCGAGTACATAGTTTTATTTTGCTGCATTTGATGATGAACGGGATTTTCTTATTTTTCATTTTAGTAGTAACAGTGGTGTTAGTGTTGTGTGCAGGAGAGGGAGTGCGAGGGGCGGCCACGTTCGAGATCCGAAACGAGTGCCCCTTCACCGTGTGGGCGGCGGGGACGCCGGTGGGCGGAGGAAAACGCCTTCAAACAGGCGAATCGTGGTCTGTTCGTGTGCCATCGGGAACAAAACTGGGAAGATTTTGGGGACGCACCGGTTGCAGCTTTGACGGGAGTGGGCGCGGCAGATGCACAACCGGTGACTGCGGGGGGTTACTCAACTGTCAAGGGTGGGGTAACGTCCCTGCTACTCTGGCCGAGTACGCCCTTAACCAGTGGAATAACCTCGACTTCTTTGACATCTCCCTCGTCGATGGATTCAATCTGCGCATGTCCATCGTTCCCTCCAACTCCCAATGCAAGAAAATCGCCTGCATCAGCGATATAAATTCCAAATGTCCCAACGAATTGCGAGTGCCGGATGGATGCAAAAGCGCCTGCGCTGCTTTTAATAAGCCACAGTACTGTTGCGTGGACGCTTATCTGGACAATTGCCCTCCCACCGACTATTCTCGTTTCTTCAAGAAAGAATGCCCTGATGCCTACAGCTACGCAAGAGACGACGCTACCAGCACCTTCACTTGTCCCAGCGATTCTACCAACTACAAGGTTGTATTCTGCCCCAAAGCCAATGCCTCTCCTTACCAGGATGAAGATCCCCTCCCACATTTCGTAGCATAAAATGTATTATTGTATTCTACGTATAAGTAGTCATGTAGCTATAGCTGTAGCTGTAGCTGTATGTATTATCATGAATAAGAGACGGGGCAACCTCTCGCTATTCGCAGGGTTCTAAGCCTTGCAAAAGTGCGCATCCTTTCATGTTATCATCTTTTACCAAATATGTATTGACTGGTTCAAAAACAAAGTCCACCGTGTGCATTTTCTTTTGAGTTGATTGTGCCAAACAAAGACTTCGTGGATATGGCTGATCTTGGACTCCTCGTACGCAACTTTACCACTATTCAATATTAAATTAATCATGAGATCAACACTAGAACCTACTATCTATTTATTTATATATATATATATATATATATAATTATAGTTATGGTTGTGGTTATAGTTATAAGATTAGTGGGCCTACATTTGATTTGGGAGATATCATAGTTTTCATTTTCACTTTGTTAATCTGTCAACAATATTTTTATCTTTTTGTCAATCCGTTAATAATATTTTCATCTCTACTTTATGTCTTTGTTATAAATATATTATTTACTGATGAGATTTAAATATAAATTGCTCTAAACAGATACATCTACTTTAACCATCACATTACACCTTAGAGGACCATTTATTATTTTACATTTTTTTAAAATTATATTAATAAAACACAAATATTTTAAAACACTTCATTAATCATATAAATTAAAAAATTAAAAAATTAGAAAATCAACTGAAATTATTACTTACTTCATAATCTAATTCAAAGTAAGCCAAACTTCACAAAAAAAATAATCAACTTAAATTAATACTTCATAATTTAGTTCAAAATAATCCAAACTTTACTAATCCATCAAATTTGTGCCATAATCATATAAACATTAAGTAAAATATTCCTTACTTTTAAACTTACAACTCAACATTTAAACCTATAATACACAACATAAATTTGTAAAAATACTTATAGAGTAAATTTACATGTTACATTGCAAAACACCTTCACTATATTATGTATATTTGACTAATGCATATTTAATTATAGAAAAGTGAATAGTTACACATTGGAAAGTCCATGTTAACCCCACATTCAACAATAATGTCTAAAAAGCAGAAAAAATACACTAAATACAATCTATTTAAAACATTTTTTTTCTAATTATTAAATATATTTTTAGATGTTTATTCAATTATGTCATAGACCTAAGATTTAAAAATATGTGAATCAATATTTTTATTTGTGGTACAAACCTTGTAATCTTATTTACAACTCACATGCCTTAACGAATATGTTGTTTCCTTCTTTGGGCTTTCTTCTAGTAGCACCCCCTTTCTCCCTAAAACTTTGTTATCCCTATCTCTATCATTGTAGAATGTTGTGTATAGCTTTATCCTTGAATAGGTTGGCAAGCATCCCAAATACCTCAACGATGCTCTTCTAATATTTTTTTATAAATTTTGATGATTTGATGGAGGGTGGGAGAACACGGGCTCAAATGGGGAGGCATGCTTGATCGTGAGGGGGAAGTTGCAAAGAGAAGAGAGGATGACAACTAAGAGATTCCAAAAGGTCAACACCATCTCAGGTCTCTTATTCTACCATGAAGGTCCCTAGTCTACGCACCTAGTACCATATGCAATAAGGGTTTAGGTATGAAAACTTTGTAGAAAAATGGCAATATCAGTAAAAATTCTTTTTCCAATATGTTTTTTGTCTTGGATGTTGAGACTTCATACCCTCTTCCAAAGCTCTTATTTTAGCAAAGCTTAGGACTTTAGAATTATCGTGGCAATATCAATGCCTTGTGATGAAAAAGAGAAAACAAAGGGTTGGGCAAGGGATTTGTGAGTAACCTTTGAGGTTGCAAACATAGGCATCATTGGGTAAGAAAACTTTGTAGGGAAATTGAAATATCTAACAAAAATTATTTTTCCATTATGTTTTTTTGGATGTTGAGACTTCATACCTTCTTCTAAAGCTCTTATTTTGGCATAGCCTATGACTTTGGAATTATGGTGGAAATATCAATGCCTTGTGATGAAAAAGAGAAAATAAAAGGTTGGATAAGGGATTTGTGAGTAACCTTTGAGATCGCAAACATAGGCATCATTAATGGAGTTGGAGTTTCAAATGTAGGTTGTGTCTATGGCAATGTTCATAGAGATTGAGGAAACAAGGTCATAGGTATTAGAGTGAAGAATTTTGCATGCACATAGATCTCTCTTATGAAATGAAAAAAGTATAAGTTACGTATTTATTGTTGGTCTCTATAATCTTTGTTCTCATGACCTCTTTTCCATACTTCCATCTCTTTTTTACAACAATGTTTGGAAATGAAATTTTGACAAGACTTTATAACTGAAATAATGAAATTATGCATATATATAATTGCAATGTTCTAAGATATTTCAATTATTTCTTATGAGCTTAGTGAAAATAACATTAAATTCTAAAGACAATTCTTTGAACACAAAAGATAATTTTGTTTCCCTTCAATAATAAATTCGCCAATCAAATGAGAACTGTTAGTCATGTCTCATATATTAAAATTCAATAGATATGTGGTACAATTAACTACTACTCAATATGCAATGTTTAAATACTTAAAAGTTCAGGTTATATAGAGAAAAGTATAAGAAGGATATATGTATGGATAAAACATATCTAACTATGAAATGTTTAGATTCATGGCACATATCATATCATTGTGGATATTATGTCATTGTAAGCATCTAAAAGAACTCTTATTTATCTATATAAATTAATTATTAAAATCTAAGTACATTTGATCAATTTCTTTTGGTACAATATACATGTATAATTTATTTGGAGTTTTTTTTTTTTTTTTAATTATTATTTTTTCTAATATATAAGATATAAGATAAATTATTTTAAAAATTAATTAAAAATAAATATCTATAAAATATTTTTGTTACTTATGAAATATAAATATTACTAAAAAAAAAACATTAAATAATCATCTCCAAAATAACCAAATCGAATAGCTTTTACACATCTTTATTATGAAAGACAAGAACAAACTAAACTTCAATGCAAGTGAAACTCCATTACAAATCTATATAATATTGTTGACTTTAGAGAAAATAGTGATTTGATATTCCCCTATTCCCATTGTTGAAGTTGCCTCACCTTGATTTTTGGAGTGTTTCATGGGGAGCCTTATTATTTCGGGCATGGATGATTCATGTACCCTATTAGTGGTTGTTAGAGGGTCGTGTTCATTTTTAAAAATTTCCAATTACCAATTTAAAAAAATTACTTGAACTTACATATATATGATTTATTTATTCTTCACAAATTTAATTAAACAGAAAACTTATATACCTTTGATATTATTAAATATTATTTATTTATTTAAATCAAAGTTCTTCAAATTAATATCTAATTCTTAGTATTAGACAAGTATTATTGTTTTCCTCTACAGATATTAATTAATATTGGGAAACACATTTAGCAAATGCCATTTCTTTCCTGTGAAAATGGAAACATTTTTTCAATGTCCAAATGCAATTTTTCATTATTTTATTAATTTCCTAGTTGAGCGTAACCAACGACTAAAACAGTTTTGTTGTGACCAATGAAATGTATGCGTCCGATCTAATGAAACAGCGTCCACTGAATAGTTTTGGTTTAACTTAATTTCTTAGCGGATTAGAGTTATGTAACCTGCACATTTTATATTTGTTTAATTTATTTAACTTTCTCAGAATGTCAATGATATGGGGATTAAAAATAAGATGGCACCTTCATGCTATTGAAAGCAATGCCACCAAGATGACATGGCAGTTCCCTTCTTCCATCCTTTTCCTCGACCAATTTGCTTTCTCTTTTGTCTATGTTCCTTTCAGGTCAAAATGCTCTTAGGGCTGGAGTTTTTCTGAGTATGTTTTCTATGTTTCAAATTAGCAGAGAAAATGCCTCATATTTGATGCCAGAACAAAATGCCAGATTACAGAAGAAACATTAAGAATACCACACAATTGTAAGATTACAAACTATGATAGGTTATCTTATTTATTCTTACTAATTTGTGTTATTTTTAAGACATTCATAGCAATTTCTACAGGGGCAATATTTTGTGATCTGCGCTCTCTTTTCACCTCACCAATTAATCAGTACAGGAATGAGGGCCTTTTAATAAGTGAAGGGCTAAGGGTATTTTTATCTGGCTAAATATGGTGGAGAAAAGAGCTCTTTCTGATAAATTATCCGTAGAGAACAAGCATATAGAGAAGTTCAGAGGTTGGGACTTTTTCTTATTTTATACCTAATTTCATTTAATAACAAATTTGGTGACTTGTCCTATTCCTTAAACTAAACTTGATAGTCAAATTTAGTGCAGTATCTATAGGTTGATCTGATGCTCATTTAATTTTACATTTAGTTTGTTTTCGACCATGTAAGAGAATCTTGGAGCATGGGTTTTGTTGAAGGTGTTGACAGATGGTTTCTATGTGGAATTTATAGTTGGGAGATGCAAAATTCAGCTGAGGATCGGATGTGAAGGCAGGGCTGGTTTGATGTCCATATGGTATTTGAAAGCTCTTTTTTGGTACAATGAATACTAAACAGTATGCACCTCTATTCGTTGCATCACTCAATATCTTCAACTATTATAGGTCCAAATAAAATATATACTTGCATTATTCATGTGCATTTATAACTAAACTTCTTAAAAATGAGGGTTTCCTTATTCTCAATTATTATGTCTTGGATTTGTATTCTTTTGAAACTATTTTTTAAAGCATCACAATTTAATTATTGAATGTGTGGAAAATTAAGTCCATTGGATCCAATTTGCATATATGATGGTTAAAATTATGGAACGATAAACTGGTATCATTCTTATTCAAATATTGAAAGTCTATTATCGAATGTGATTGTATTTGTGTGACTATATATATTACATATTTATCCAATACAAAATTCACCTGCCAATTACTATTAACATGTACTCTGGGCACAACACAACTCTTATTGTTCACTTGGTTTGGTCCCACACGAAAATAAAATAAAATGTACAATTTCTCCAATCTAAAGATGGGATATAAATATTTATAAATGTTCTCTCTATCCTATTATAAAAATGAAAAAAGTGGTTAGAAATTTCATAAATTTTATTTTACATATTATTTTCAATTCCTTGCGTTTAGTCCAAGGTTGAAAGGTTTGGAAGGTGTGCATAAGACTTAAAAATAAATAGATAAATAAATTGAGATACCAAATAAAGCCACATTTAAGGAACCGTATTTTTTAATAGTTGATTATTGATGTGGACATAAATTTAAATATATATTATTTTTTTAATTTTTTTACAAATAAAAATGTCTCATTAGGTCTTTATACTAAAAATATATGTCTTGATACTATTTAATTATTTATTTATTTTAATATAATTTTTGAATATTATTATTTTACATTTTTTTCATATGATTTTTATTGAGAAATATTTTCATTGTAATAATGGTTGGTTGGAGATAACGGTCTTTTTTCGGCCTTTAGTTGCTAAGTGTATTATAAATGTGGGTATAGTTTTTAAGAAGAAAGGTTGTAGATCATAATTTGAATAGTTAAGAGTAGAAGTGGAGACTTTGATGCTCAATGGTGCCCAATAGATGATAGAAGACCTTCTTTCTCATCGAAAAAGAAAAAGAACTACAACTTGTGGTTAGATGCCCTCTCTATATCAGTACATTGGAGTTTCAAAAGGAATTAACCTTTATTTAGTCCCTCTTATAGATTGGCTATTGATATATTTATACTTCTTTACTATTAGCTTGCTATGATTTTAGTGTGATTTCTTTTAAAGTTTATGTAGGTGTTGCTTCTTGATTGTTTTGGATTTTGTGAACTGACATTATTTCTCATGTGGATATGTGGGCCTTGTCAACGTATATAAAAAATCCAGGTCCCTTTCAGAAAACCCTCCTTTACCATATATATATATATATATATATATATATGGATGGTTAGTTGGAAATTGTCAGAGTTTATATTTCTTCTTGAAATTTATAATATTTATGTTTTGGATTCGTGTACTTTGACCATTTATATTTTATATATTTTGTGGGTGTAATTAAAATTAAAAATAAACATAATTAATATAATATATTAAATATATTAATTTGAAAATAATTGAGAAATATCAATATCAATCTCCCTATTTTGAATTTATGATATACCATATTGATTAATGACTCCATTAATCAACAACTAACTAGTAATAGATGCCCTCAATCTAGCTTCACCAGTATTTTGGGCTCAAAAATATATTTTTAGGAAAAACAAATAAATTCCAAACAACACTTTATGCTTAAGATATTATGATATATAGATCAATTTTTCAAATAAGAGAAAAATATCCATATGATAGTAAAATGGACATAAAATTTAACATTAACATTCTCATATGACAATCTAATGGATGTCAAATTTATAGTCAGTCATTAATTAGTCACTTCTCATGGACATTGAATTCAACCACCACCACCCTTATTTCCATTATAAGTTATGTCTATTGATGTAACTATCGATATATAATAATATACATACTTTTAATTAAAGATTATAAAATCATAGTAAAAAATGTTTAATTAATTACATAATTTATTATAGATAAATTAAAAATGAGTAATATAAGGCTCTTAGCTTGATCTTGCATTATGATATAGATTTATCCCAACTTCATTATCTTGAATTTCTAAAATAACGAAATTTGTGATATCTAATTATGATTTATGATTTCTTGTAAAGGAATACAAAGTGATTTTAAGAACTTACATCATAAATTATTGAATAATATAATTTAATTATTCATCATATTTTTAAATTTTATTTTATAAACAAATGGATCTAAGTCAAACTTAACGAAATCTACTTATACAACATTGCAAATTTAGAATGATATATAAATTTTATTTAAATTTATAAATAATCTTCAACATCAAACAATGTAAAATATTTCCAAATAGTAAAATGAAGCAAACTTAAAATAACAAATGAAAACAAAGATTGCTTGCATAATGATTTGAATGATTATGGAAGAGTAAGGTTATTTCTAGAATTATTAAGCTATATCTAAAATATATAAAATAATTTTACAATTAAATTAAAATATCATAGTGTGTGTGTTTTTTTTTTTTTTGTTACAAATAAGACATTAAAAATTAAAATATTTACATTATTTTAAATATAGGTAATAGTGATTAAACCATATAAAATATAAAAATTATGTAAATTAATGAAATGTTATATTTTAAATGTAGATTATATTTACATATATTTTTAATTTTATAAAAATAAAAATTATATTTTTGAATGTTTAAATACATATTGTTTATGTTTCGTATATATAAAGTTAGGTTGAGTGGTCGATCTCTCTTCTTCATATCTTTTTCAAAATATAATGTTTTTCCAAGATTTTTTGGATAAATGTTTCAGTAACATAGATGTAAAGTTTTCTTATATTTTTATAAATATTTAATTGTTTATTAGTTTTAATGATCAATTCAAAATATATATATATATATATATATATATATATATATATATATATTGATATTTCATCATTAAAACAAGGATGTTGAAAGTGGTTAGTATTTTTTTTTTTTAAATTTTCATACACATTCTTGTAATTTTCCTAATACCTTACCAAAAAAATAGTACTTTATTTTATAAATAATTATATTTGATTAAGTAAATCAAAATGTAATATTCGAAGCTATATTAACTTCTTCGAAAAGGGTGAACATGAAATCTGTTATTCTCATTTTCAATTTGGAAGTAGGGAACCAGATATTCTCTCCTTGCTGCATAACTCCACAAAAAAAACAAAGCTTTTAAATCCTAGTAATATTTTTTTGAGACCCAAAGAGAGGCCCCTCTTTTAGAGAGCCCCTCTTGGGAGATGCCCCTATTTCTTTGTATTGGTAGAGTAGAGTCTATCTATCTATCTCTCTCTCTATCTATCTCTCTATCTTAATATCCAGTATATAGTTGTTAGGGGGGACTAAAGAATCTCCTCTATAAACTAAACTAAACCACTACTCTCCTCAGGTTGTAGTTGTAGTTTAGTTTAGAGAGGAGAGTGCCTCTACTCTCTAAACTAAACCTATATATGAACTCAACGAGACTCAACGAGACTCAACTCAACTCAACTCAACTTCATGTGACATATATAATCTACTTTGGTACAAAGAGGTCTAAAGGAAGTTAAGATAGGCCTAGTATCACTCTATACAGTATAGTACAGAGAAGGAAATAAGGTACATAGTTTAGATAGAATAGAGGTCTTTTGGAAAGGGAAGGGACAGAACTAGTATCACTCTCTACAGAAAAGTAAGGGAGCTCTAAAGTCAAGGCCCAGTCTCACTCTAAGAAGGAAGGGAGCGACGACAGGTCATACAATTCTCAACATGTCCAAAAAAAGGGTCTTTTTTGACAGAAATAGGAGGGGAACCCTTGTCAAGTCGAAACGCATTTTTTTTGGCTTATCTATTTCTTCTTATCTTAACAGTAGGATAGGATAGGATAGGATTGGATTGGCTGGTTTCCCCCATAGATCTAAACCTCCCTATTATCTATGAGACTGGGGTTCGAATCCCCTTCAATCGGTAGGCATGGAGCAAACGTGACTCCCTTATTTCAGACCATGCAGAAACACCCTCTGATTCCTCCCTCCAGAATCAAGCCAATATGGAGGGAGTCACTCCCCAGAGAGGTTTCAAAGGAACCAGCTTTCCTTGTCGGTGAACAAGTACTGATTCTTCCTCTCTAGTATAGCGAGCTTGTATTGTAATTTATGAGCTCTCTAGAAATACTATAGAGGAGTCACTTCCCAGAAAGGTTTCAGTCCCCTTTGTTCTCTTCTACCGAGCCAAGGGATAGTTCCATGCTGAGGCTCCACCAGGCTATCATTTGTCAATCAGGTGGACAACTCTGCTATACTCAGAGCTGTTGGCTATTAATAGTCTAGTTTTGACTATTCTAGCTGGTACGCTATACAAAATGATGGGACCCACGATCACAGAAACCCACTCCTATCTAGAGTAGAGTAGAGTAGAGTATAGTATAGTAGAGTAGAGTAGATTAGAGTAGAGTAGAGCCCTCTCTAATTCTATTCTATTATATTATATTATATTCTAGTTATTCTATATATAGGCTCTAGATAAGAGGACCTCTAGAGTAGTTACTTTCCCACTCCCAGGTTATATCTAAGAGAGGAGCAACTCTAGAGTTAATTCACTGACCAAGCAGGATTACTTGCTTGGGTTTGACGCTATCTTACCTCTATACTCTACTATACTCTACCTATTCTTTATTTAGATAGGAAGGACTTAGGCCCCTCTACTCTCTTTATCTTGTCTAGGATAGGAGGGAGAGGGTCTTGGATAGGAGGGAAAGGGCCTTGGAGGTTTTGGGGATTTTCTAGCTTGTCTAGGAGGGAGAGGGGCTTGGAGGGAGAGGGGCTTGTCTAGCTTGTCTAGCTTGGATAGGAGGGAGAGGGGCTTGTAGAGGAGGGAGAGGGGCTTAGTCCGAGCCTCCCTCGTCTTAGGCCCTGCCCTCCCTCCCTACCTCCCTCCCTACCTCCCTATATATAGGAGGCAAGCTAGGATCTAAAGGCTTAGGACAGTGTCAGTGAAAGGGCACTCTGTGGTTGGGGGTGACCGGCACCTATACTCAGTAACTGGGGCAGTAGTGGATAGGCCTAAAGGCCAATAGGGAAGTTTAGGAGAGGGATAGTAAGGAGAGGTCTAGGTAAGGGATAATAAGGAGAGGGAGAGGGATAATAGGGTTTAGGGACAGGGTTAGTCTAGAGAGGTGGGGCTTGGGTTGATTAGTAACTACACTCCTATCTAAACTCAACTAACTACTAGATATTAGTTATATCCCCCCTTAAGGGGGGGTATAACTAACCACCTAGATAAACTCAACTACTATCTATTAGTTTAGATAGGAGTTAGTGTTACTAACTCCTATCTAAATGAGACTAACTACTATCTATTAGATTAGTTATCTCCCCCCAGAGGGGGGAGATAACTAACACCTATCTACTATCTATTAGATTAGTTATCTCCCCCCCGGAGGGGGGAGATAACTAACACCTAGATAAACTCAACTACTATCTATTAGTTATATCCCCCCCAAAGGGGGGATATAACTAACTACTAGATAAACTCTACTAATTCCTATAAGGTAAGGAACTCCCCCTCTCTACGAATAGATAGATAGATAACTCTACTAACTCCTCTCCTATAAGGTAAGGAACTCCCCCTCTCTATGAACAGATAGATAGATAGATAACTCTACTAAATCCTATAAGGTAAGGAACTCCCCCTCTATAGAATAGCATACCCCCTCCCCCTCTCTACAAATATATACCCCCTCCCCCTCTCTACGAAAAGAGAATTATAACCCCTACCCCCCGGGGGGGAGCTCCCTTCGGTTGCGGGTGCCTCTACTCTCTAAACTAGATAAAACTCAACCTCTCCTCTCTAAACTACAACTAAACCCCACCTCTCTATACCTTCCCTAAACTCAACTCTACTAATAGATAGATAGATAGATAGGAGAGGCCTAGGGAAGGGATAGTAAGGAGAGGGAGAGGTAAGGGATAGTAAGGTTTAGTAGAGGGAAGGGATAGAGAGGAGAGGGATAGGTAAGGTAAGGGACCTCTCCTCTCAAAACTAAACCTATAAACAACCTCTCTAAACTCTACTCAACTCTATAGATAGAGATAGACAACTCTATCTAGATAGACAACTCTCCTAAACTCTACTATAGAGAGATAGAGAGATAGATATCTAGATATCTAGATAGAGAGATAGATATCTAGAGAGATAGATAGAGAGATATCTATCTAGATATCTAGAGAGATAGATAGAGAGATAGATATCTAGAGAGATAGATATCTATCTAGATAGATAGATAGATAGATAGATAGATAGATAGATAGATAGATAGACTATCTAGTAGTTATATCCCCCCGGAGGGGATATAACTAACACCTATATTAGATAGAGAGATAAATAGAGAGATAGATAGAGAGATAGATAGATAGATAGATCTATTAGTTTTTATAGGTGTTAGTGATACATACTAACACCTCTCTAAACTCTACTAACTCCTATAAGGTAAGGAACACCCCCTCTCTATGAATAGAGAATTATAACCCATACCCCCTGGGGGGATGCCGCTCCCTTCGATCGCGGGGGCCTCTCTTCTATTGGGGCCTCTAGCTTTTAGGAAGGAGAGGGGAGGGGCTTCTAGCTAGATAGATAGATAGAGAGATAGATAGATAGATAGATAGTTACAGGCCCCCTCCACTCCATATAGATAGAGAGATAGATAGATAGTTACTAGCCCCCTCCACTCTAAATGAAGAATTAGACGAGATACTATCAACGAAGGAAAGCTGGGAGGACGTAGTTCGGGAACTGCAGCTTTACAAAGCCATCTTTTCATGATACAAGAGCATGAAAAAGCTCTACTATGACCTTATAATGAGTAAAGTGTTGATTCTTGATAGGGATACAAAAAAAGCTTTTCTGGAAGAAACATCTAGCGAAGCAGTGCCATACGATGAGTCAAACCCTATCTATCCTGTTCTGGATTAGCTCACGAAGGAATTGTGCATTTCGTACAAACTAGCGAGCAGCAAACATTTATATATATGTCTAGAAGACTCTGATAGCAAGAACGTAATCGCACAACTAATATCAATTTTGGGTCAATTTTTGAGAATCTATATGAAGATGGGAACGTCGCTGTTTCTACCTCAAATTTGCTTTTCAGACTTAAGAAAAAGAAACTAAAAGAAAGTAATGGACAAGGCTTGGAAGTACCTGGACTAAAGATTGCGCACCGTAAATCCAGACGTTCGTGGGCACTCCTCTTTGGCTGTGGAGGAATGACACCTGCAAGAAAAAAGAAACTTGGACAAAAAGGTGTTAGACAGATAGGCAGTGGGTTGCCAAGCAAAGGCTTGTTCCCAGAAGTGTAAAAACTTCCTTAAGGGAGGTCAACCCACTGTTTTGATAAGATAAGTGACTGATAAAAGATAGAATGCCAGAATACAGAAGTGACAAAGAAAGTAGAAAGGAAAGAAGAAAACAAAATGATTACCTGAATGAAGGAGTTGGGCTGAAGACAGTCGCCGAGGTCAGAAATGTCGCCGGCGTCGGTTAGCTGATCTGCCGGCGTCGGCTATCCTGCCGACGTCAGTTGGGGAAGTGACCGGCATCGGTCGGGGTTGTGGCCTGTAGTCGGGTTTGAGCAGGGTCTGGTCTGAGTCTTGCTCTGTGGTCTGTCTGTGGACGGGTTTGAGTCTGATGGACGGGTTTGAGTCTGATGGACGGGCTGAGGATGGTCTTAGGCAGAGATACAGGGGAGAGGAAGAGACACAGAGGACAGGGAAGAGGAGGATTCACAGAGGAAGGGGCCTGAGAAGGCTTTGCAGCCTCTCAGGGGGAGGACAGAGGGAGCAAAAGACAATAGAAGATAGATGATTAAACTAAAGAAATAAAATAAAAAAGCCAGACTAGCTTACCTTTAGCCTGCTGAATGAAGAGAGAAGAAGATGTTGCTGGAGCCACGGAAGAGTTGCTGCAAGGAGAAGATACTGATCCAGGGCCTTTTTCACCTGTTGCTGCTGCTGCACGAGGTTAAGACAGAGGAGAGATGAGAGCCAAAGCGCCGAGAGAAGCTGTTTGCGAGCTCAAGAGTCCAGGGGGTGCAACGGATGTAGAAGGGGATAATGAAGGCTGCCGACGCTGGCAGTTTCACCGACGTCGGCCGAAGGGTTGCCGACGTCGGCGGTCGCAGGATGGGCACAGAGGCTAAAAATAGCCTCTGCCCATTCTTGCACGCCGCCGAGCGAGGGGTCATGGGCAGAACGGTCATAAGGATGCCAAAATGGACGAGGGGGGATATAATGGTGAGATTTGGGCTAATAAATGCTAGGGGAAGGTGGAGGGATTCAAGGGAGGATCCAAGGAGGCAAGGGTAGGGTGGAAAGGGGGCCTCATTAAATTAAAAATAGATGTTAATTTCTAATTAATAAGACTTAGGTGGGTTAGGGACCAAGGAGGACTAGGAGGGAGAAAGGACCAAGGGGGAGAACCAAGGTGCAGACACGTTTGCGGTGTCTACATTTGCCCCTTTTTGTCTTGTTGGTTGTTCTAGACGAACTGCAAGATAAAAACAGGAGTTGGTTGCCCCAGAAAAAGGATGAGGTGTTCCCCCCTCAAAGCGATAGTCGAGAGAAGGGAACCGAAGATCGAGTGTCGATTTGACAAAGAAATGGATAGAAGAGAGTGAGTGAAAACGCTGCCATAGTCGTGATTGCGCGTAGTCCACTTCACGAGAGGGTCAGGTCAAATTGTCGCATGTCAAGGGTCAAGGAGTGCCAAAATTGAAGTAACCGGGCCCCATCATTTAGTCATCTGCTGATCGGGTCACTCAATCTAAGCTGAAGCTCCAAATGGTCATCGTGTCCCAGGTATCCAGGGCTCAGGAAGTGCTCCCAGAAACACAAAAAAGTCACAAGTAGTAGGGATCAACTGGCTCGTGATCCTATACTTGTGAGTGGTCAAAAATAGTCTGTGAACAATTCTGCTAACCAGCCGTGGAATAGCATACACGCAAAAAACAACCAAGGCAACATTGGCTTGGAAGTGGGTCGAGGTCGAAGGAGATAGGCATGATCCCCAATGGTCATTGGTCAAGAGGATGGATGGACGAAAGGATGCGGCCGAGCTAACCCCAGAAGACCCCATGTCAACTGAGTGCTGCCTACATAGCCCCTGGTGATAGGGCCTCAGGCCGATGTAGTTCTCCCTAAAAGGGAGGGAGGGTCAGAGGGATTGATTGGTCTTGGTCAAAGGAAATGATTGGTCGTGGTCAAAGGTCTTGGTCAAAGGTGACGAAGTTGGGCGTGATAAGAGTCAAAGAAGAGAAGGTTTGTCCATCAAAGAGACGAACAAATGGGGGTGGTCGAGCTAACCTCATAAGATGTGGTATCTGAGTGCTGCCTACATAGCCCTGGTCCTAGGGCCTCAGACCAATGTAGTTCGGACTAAGAGGGTCAAAATAGTCAGTGATGAGATTGGTCATGTGTTGAAATGACGAGGGTAAGATGAGGATAAAAGGATGCTACAGATGGTGTATTCTGTAGAAGTGGTCGAGAGTCTTTCATCCCTAGCAAGTTTCCATAGTCGCGATGGATGTATGCTAAAAATGAATGAAGGGTCTATTTATGCTTCAGCAAGTATTGGTTTATGCTTAACATAAAATGGGTCTGGTCGGTAGTTTCCATGTGTATTGGTGTCCATGGGAACTATGCGAAAAAGGACAAGGATGATGCCTGATGTCATGTTGAAAATGTCGAGGCTGGGGTGAAAAATGTTGAAGTTGGCTTGGTTTAAGGATGAGTCGACAATTGACATGGCCAAAGTGTGACCAAAGTGTAGAGAAAAGGTGAAAGGCAAATTGCTCTTTCATTGACAAGGACCAGAAAGGAAGCATAGATAGGGGTTATTAGAACAAAAGCCCCGTTCATGCATTGCGTCGTTGACCAGTGTTGAGTTAGAACGGTAATCGAATCACTTTGACATTAAAGTGAGCTCGAAGTCCCTTGAGCCGGTGATAGGAGGAGGATAGGGTAACCCAATGTAAGAGCAGGAATAACCTTGCCCCTTTTATAGGAGACCCTGAGACAACTACAAGCCAATGTCCGTGACTCTTTTTTTTTTTTTTTTTTTTTTTTTTTTTTTTTTTTTTGGCGCAGACTGATCGATGCGGGAAGCCTGCATAGAGATGTCATTTGATGTAATGGTCATGTTGCGAAGCTGATCGATGCGGGAAGCTTCTAAAATAGTGCTGTTTATTGCCAGAGTAGTCATAGCCATCCTTCGAGGGAGTGGTCTATATTTTTGTTTGATAATGTTTGAAAAGTTGGCCTAGCTGTCCTTCAAGGGATCAGTCTAGTAATACAGCAATGATAGTACAGCTGTCCTTCGAGGGATCAGTCTGTCTTTTTTAATTTGACTTGATTTAGAGACCATGGATATGTTTTGACATCGTGATTTGTATATATTGATAGAAATGAGAGTCACGGACAAGACTGTAGAAGCTCAAGGACGCCCCTTTTATTAGGACAAAGCATCACTGCATCCTAAAAGGGTTGTAGAGGACTTGTTAAGGGGGAATAGGGTTGAAAGGGATGAGGATTAAGAGGACGAGGATTGCTCAAGGGATGAGCTCAAGTTACGTGTCAAGCAGACGAGTACTCGACTAGCAGAAGAAAGGTCGAAGATGCAACGCATTAAGAGGCTCAGGTTCTGGCCGTCCGTCGAGGGAAGACAGACGATAAGTCCCTGACCCATACTTGTGCGTGATGATAAAAGGTCCAAGCCAATTGGGGGCGAATTTGCCTCGTTTACTTCGCTCCATATTGGTCACGTGCTGATTCTCTTTGAGGATGAGGTCTCCGATGTTGAAATCTCATTCTCGCAGATTTTTGTCGTAGGCCCGCTTTGTGCGACTTTGGTAGACATGGAGATGATTAAGGGCGGCCAGACGGCGCTCGTCGAGTAACTCAAGTTGAGCTAGGCGATCTTGACGAAAGTCGTCGTTGGAGAGAATGTCATGCAGGGAGATACGAAGAGACGGGATCTGTACTTCGAGAGGTAAGACAACCTCTGTTCCGTACACAAGAGAAAAGGGAGTAGCACCCGTAGAGGTTCGGATACTAGTGCGGTAGGCCCACAAAGCGAAGGGGATATGAACGTGCCAATCCCTTCCTGTATCGTCGACCACCTTCATGAGAATTTTGGTGAGAATTTTGTTGGAAGCCTCGGCCTGCCCATTTGCTTGTGGGTAGTAAGGCGAAGAAAAGCTGAGTTTGATGCCAAATGAGTCGCATAGTTTTTGGACAGTCTTGTTTTTGAAGGACTTGCCATTGTCGGTGATGATTTTGTGAGGGACACCGAAACGACAGATGATGTGGCTGCTGATGAAGTCGACAATTTTGTCGGCTTTTGTGGAGACAAGAGGAATGGCTTCCACCCACTTGGTGAAATACTCAGTGGCAGTGATGATGGACTGATGACGAAGAGACGAGTGAGGGTTGATCTCACCGATGAGATCCAAGCCCCACTGAGAGAAAGGCCAAAAATCCTGAGTGACTTGCAAGGCGTGGCTGGGGAGATGAAGCAGGTTAGAGTGCTGCTGACACTTGATACAACGCTGAACATAATCGCTACAGTCTTGATGAAGGGTGGGCCAATAATAACCCAGGCGAAGGAGGCGCTTGGCAACCGAATTTCCACTGAAGTGTCCACCACAAATCCCGTCGTGGACTTGCTTTACGGCATGAGAAGCTTCAGCGGAGGTTAGACAGCGAAGAAGGAGACCGTCGAAGCCTCGCTTATAAAGAAGACCCCCTAGCATGGTATAGCGAGCTGTGCGCTTGATGAAGGCTCGCCGCGCATTGCTAGAGAGGTTGGGAGGAGTGATAGAAAGAGACAAGTAGTCCACAAGTTGCTTATACCAGTCATCTTGTGGGCTAGAATTGATAGTGTTGATATGGTCGATGTGAGGAGAGATGTATGAAGGCAAAGGTACGCGATGCACTGTGACAAAAAGGCGGGATGATGATGATGAAGACGGGATATGCGAAGCAAGAGAAGCCATGGTGTCGGCAAACTTGTTCGTAGAGCGTGGAACAGTCTGCAAGAGGTAATGGTCGAAAGATGCCAAAAGAGTGTCAGCACGATTCTTATACCTCTGTAAAACTTCGTTTTTACAGAGATACGAACCGTTAACTTGATTAACGACGAGCTGCGAGTCGCCGAAGATGTTGATAGACTTGATGTGGAGGGAAAGGGCAGTCTGAAGTCCCAAAATTAAGGCCTCGTATTCGGCCATATTATTGGTACAATCGAAGTCAAGCTTGAAAGATAGAGGCATGGGCTCCCCGTCGAGTGGGATGAGGATGACTCCCGCACCCCCACCGAGTTGACATTTGGAGCCGTCAAAGAACATAGTCATCAGGTAGATGGTGTCATCGGTGGAAAGGGTAGCGATAGACTCGTCAGGGAACTCACAGTGTGAAGGTTGGTTGTCGGGAAGAGGGGCATCCGCCAGTTGGTAGGAGCTTGATTAAGCCCCCCATAGACAAAGCTGGTTTGGAAGTGAGGAGGACCATAAGGTACGACCGTCCCGATCTGAGGGTCGTAATTAGGACTGAGGTGAAGGCGTCCATACTCTTGCGGAGTTTGGAACATGTCGAGAGTTAACAAGCGATATTCCCCAAGAGATAATCGTTGGAAGATGTCTTCCATGGGGTCTTTGGTTGGCGCTTGAAGAGGAGGGGTGAGGGCAACCGCCGATTGCGAACTGGTCGAAGCTTCCGCAGATGGAGGCGGTGCCGGAGTGGACAGCTTGATGGGAATGAGGACGTCGTTAGGACGATAGGTGGTGTTGCAAGTCTTGAAGGGTGAAGGGTCAACGGGGATGGTGTGGACTTGTCCGTCATGCTCGAACTTCACACAACGGTGCAGGGTGGAGGGTATACAGGCCATGGCACGGATCCAAGGTCGACCCAGTAGAAGGTTATATTGAAACTCTCCTTCGATGATATAGAAGAGCTCCGGGACTGTGCGTGGGCCTACGCAAATGTGGAGGATGACTGTGCCAATGGTCGTGGCGGTGGTGTCGTTGAAAGAGCGTAAGATCGCGTCAGTTTTGGAGACGCAGTTTTGAGGAAGAGCCAGCTGATCAAAGGCGTGGGTAGAGATTATGTTGATGCTAGCGCCGCCATCGATCATAACGCGTTTAATGCGTGTCCGATCAACATAGGCAGTGATGAAGAGGGCGGCGTCCTAATCTTCCGTGTTAGATGTGGGAATCTCAGAATCGCTGAATGTGATGGAAGCGACAGGAGACAAGGAGTGGACGAGGGCAGCGAGTGGTTGGGGGTCCTCGGGTTGGACCTCCGCTGCCTGCAAGGCTTGGATAAGGGCTTGACAGTGCTGAGGCGAGGTTTGGATAAGGTCGTAAAGAGACATCTTCACAGGTGTCTGGTGAAGCTGCTTCAGCATGGAGTCGTGGATTGGCCCGGAAGAGGAAGACGAAGAAGGTTGGGACGCACCAAGGATAGAGATTTTAGGCTTGGGCGCAAGGGGTGGCTTGACGAAGGGATAGGTCCAAGGAATGGCAGCTTTTTCCTTGGCCTTGTCCTTTTGCGATCTAGTGGTTATACGGACAGCATTGATTTCGAAAATGGGAGGCGAAGAAGGGGTCATGTCTTGCTGGTGAGATGTTGACGTGTTTGAAGAAGGTGGACAGGAAGGAGTCGGGGTTTGGTCAAGAGTGTCCTCAAGGAGAAGAGTGTCTTTCTCCATGTGGCGGCGAATGACGGCCTTGAGGGCACAACAAGTCTCGGTGTCGTGTCCTGGTGTACGATGATATAAGCAAATTTTCGTATCGTCGAACCAGGAGGGCTTGGACCCGAGAGGTTGGAAAGGCTTGATGGGCGGAAGAGTTATTTCGAAAGTCTGGAGAAGTCGGCGCAATATCAACGAGTATGAGCCCAATAGAGGGTCCGTGCTATTTGATATGTGCGAGGTTGGTGACTTTTGCTTAGGCGAGGTTAAAAGAGGTTTCCGTACCACCTTATGGGTTGATGGCGCGGTGACAGATGGAGACGGCTCTTTCTTGACGATTGATACCGCCTTTTTAGGAGAGGGACGACTGGAGGTAGGCAGAGGAAGCAAAGGAGGCAACGAGTTTTGGTTGAAGGTCGGAGTGGGAAGGATGCTAGCCAAGGTCGAAGGATGGGGGCCCAAAATGGATGGCAATGGTGACGGAGAAGGAGGCGTTCGTTTCTGCGGTCTGGCAGTCTTCTTCGCCTTGGTCAGAAGACTGCTACTAGTCGAGGTCTGGCCTAAGTCCACCTTCACTTGCGGGTGAGTGAGGGAGGAGATAGGACGAACACCAAATGACTTGATGGGTTTGGACGAGATAGATGCAGGCTTTGGTTTGGACGGGTTTGGTTGAGGTTTGAGAGTCTGGTCTTTGTCAAGAGTCTGACGAGATTCCACCTTAGGAGGATTAGCGGCATGTGATGAGAGGGCGCGGGTATGTTGAAGGGCTTTAAGACGCTCCCACAACACCTGAGGCGTCACTTTCCTCGAAGGGAGAAGTTCGATCTTCTCCACTAACCGGGAAAATGGCTGAGAGGAAGATGTTGATGGTTGCGAGGTTGAAGATGAGATGGGTGTAGTGGTCTTGGACACATGGTGTGGTGAAGTCATGACAGATCTAGATGAAGATGAAGGAGAGACAGGTTCTTCCCTGGGTGGAGAAGAAACCGGGGAGCGAGGCTCCTCCAGCGGGTAAAGGGCAGGGATGACGGTGCCCTCCACTTGCGGCTGAGGAGTAGGAAGGGTCGGGTCCTCCATAGGCTGCAGAAAGGAGGATGGCGAGACTGGTGGTGCTGATAAGGCCGAGGCATCCTCCAAGATGAGAGAGGTCAATGGAGAACTAGCCGGGGAGAGAGGCTCGTCCACATGTGACGGACTGATGGATGGACTAACCTCAAGAGGCTGATTGGGGACGAAAGGAGAGACCGTATTGACTGTTCGAATATTGTGCTCATGATTGTCGTCAATTAAGGTCTGGACATTGTTCTGAGTTGGCGGATGATTGGGGAAAGGTTGTTTGAAGATGTCAATGGCCTGATTAGGGGGTGCATTTGGATTGTCTAAGATGAGATCCCCCTTCTCAAGCATGTCTTGTATTATGTTCTTAAAGGTCTTGCAGTTCTCCGTGTCATGGCCCTTAACACGGTGGAAGCTGCAGAAGTCTTGCTCCCTATACCACGCGGGGATGGCGTGTGAGGGATCGAATTGAAGAGGAGGTCGGGCTTGAGGGAGATTAAGGACCCCCTGTTTAAGAAGCTTTTCCAGCACAGACGCATATGATTCTCCAAGAGGAGTATATCGTCGCTGCAAGTATCTTTGCTGGAATTGCCGAGTAGCGCTCTGAGATGTAGAGGGCTCAGGCTGATTGGTCGAAGAAGATGAAGGTCTGACAACCACGGCATTAGCTGAAGCCTTGGATTTAGAATTGGATGATGATGGCTTGGCAGAAGAAGAGTCATTGGTCTTAGAGCTGGGATTCTTACTCCGCAACTTGACTTTGTTCTCCTCGATGGCACGCAACTCTAGTTTGCGGGCCATTGTGAAGGCCTCGTCAAAAGTGCGGAAGGTTTGAACCCTCAGAGTGGAAGAGATATGTCGGGCACAGGCTTGAGAAAAGAGTTCAATAAGCTCAGCCTGAGGCAAGGAAAAGGAGAGTTGGTTGATAAGGCCTCTCCATCGAGCCACGAAGTCAGCTATGGACTCGTCCTCAAATTGCTGAATAGAATAGAGGTCCGTGATTGAGACTTTCTTGGTTATGTTGATAGAAAAGTGATCGAGGAATAGCTGAGCCAATTGCGTGAATGAGAAGAGGGAATGGCTAGGAAGGGAGCTGTACTAGTCAAGTGCAGCACCCGAGAGAGACATAGGAAACGTGCGTAAGAGTAACGCATCGTCATGGCCAATGAGGTAGCAGGCGTGTCTGAATGCCCGCAAGTGTTGTTGTGGGTCTTCCTTGTTTTAAAAGCGAGAAAACTTCAGAAGCTCCCACTGGCTAGGATATGGTCTGATTGGGACGGAAGGATGGATGGGCTCGTTGCAAATCTGTTCGTATGAAAGAGTGTTGCGCGAGCCGGAAACAGAGGTCTCAAGACTGGTCATCTTGTCCATCAGCATCTTGATGATGTCTGCCGACGGATTGACGGGTTGCGCGCCCCCTAAGTTGTAGGGCGCTTGGAAGAGGTTAGAGGAGGCGTGCGACATAGTCGGTTGTACAATATACGGATGACTAATCGCAGGGGCAGAAGTGAAGGCTAAAGGTGGTTGGTTAGAAGACATAGCTGGGCCCGTTGTTGCCACGAGAGGTTGGATTGTGGTAACGGGGGCCAAGGGATAAGAAGCCACCCTGGTGTTGATAGGGGCCAGGGTAGGCGGGATAGAGACGACAAGGTTTTGAAATGGAGTGGATAGCGGTTGAGCGGGTTGAGGTTGACAAGGGGCCGGAACCCCGGTAGAAGTGGGCCCAATGATAGGGGGAGAGGCCACACCTGGAGGATTGGTCAAAGTCTGGTCAGTGGTCAAAGCGATGGCTTGAGTGTCCGAAGGTTGAACTATGGATGTTGTCGATACAGCTGTAGTCGCGACAAGGGAGGTTGGCATTCCGTAGATCGGATTGCCCAAGGAGTCTCGCGTTCGGCTATGCGCGAGATAGTGTTGCAAAGCCTTGACATTGAGGTCCAAGAATCGCTCGAAGTCTTGGTCCCCTTCTTGGACAATGGGAGTCTGCGGCGGGGTCGGACGGACAGGAGTTCTTTCGGTCTCCGAGTTGAACTCCATTGTAGGCTTGGTCACGGATGGGGTGGACGGAAGTGGTTGACGGCAGACGTGGTCGACAAGAGCCCTGGCTTGGCTACGAGTGAAAACCATGCAAGGCAAAGAAGGTTCAGGTCTCAGGAACTGTGTTGCTCAGTTTCAGAAGACCAGGATGAAGTCTTTGACAGAGAAAGGACAGGTTTCAGGTTGCTGGTTTTGGAAAGAAAAAAAAAGGACAGTGACAGAGACCGACGTCGGTTGAAAAACCGATGTCGGTAGGAAATAAGGCCGACGTCGGTCAGATAACCGATGCCGGTAACAGATGAAGTCGACGTCGGTAGCAGGACCGATGCCGGTGACAGGGGAAGCCGACGCCGGTGGCAGAACCGATGTCGGTGACTGTGTTTTCCAGAGAGCCAAAAGGTTCTTGGAAAAACAAAGAAGAAAACGTCCTCACACACTCAAACAAACAGATGAGAAGAGGAAAACAGAGAAAGACAGACAAGCCTAAGCGATAAATCCTAGGAATTAACCTTAGAAACTTGTGGCTTATGCCTTAGATGAATGTTTGGGGGAGATTGGCTGAAAAATGGGTCCTAGAAGAAGGCGGTCTAAAGATGGTTTCAGGTGTTGTTTTAGGTGCTCAAAGATCTGTGTTAGGGTCTGGTACGTGGCCTGGTGCTAAGGAGCAAGCTCCCCTCACTTCACGATTCCAGTGGTTAGCTGGTCTCGCTTAGCCAAGATATACCTCGCCTAGAGTTTAGACTCCGCCAGAGAACGGAGTGGGCTTCCCCCTTGGTGATGAAATCCAAGTGGGGTCACCAGGACGGGTAAGGTATCCGCTGGGTGATGAAATCCCAGTCGGGCCTTGTCTCAGGTATGTTTTATGTTTGTTTTAGTGCATGTGATTCGGTAGTGTAACATAAAGTGTCTACGGTTTATTCAATATGCGCCTAAGTTACTAGATGTGGACTAATGCAAGCACAAGCAGAAGTGAAAGTGCAATATGTTTTAAGCCCAAGTCGAAATGTGATATTGTTATGAAGACAAGATGGAGAAAGGGATGAGAGTATGAGATTTAGACTAGTCTAGAATGCAAGGAAGAAAGGTTCGTTTTAGTCCTGCTTATAGTGTCATTTGGAATAGAAGAAAGAGACAAGAAGGAAGGAGCCTAAATGCACCTAAATGAATGAAAAGGAACCCAGGAGGAACCTGTGTCCCACCGGGCGTGCCAGAGATGTTTCTACCTCAAATTTGCTTTTCAGACTTAAGAAAAAGAAACTAAAAGAAAGTAATGGACAAGGCTTGGAAGTACCTGGACTAAAGATTGCGCACCGTAAATCCAGACGTTCGTGGGCACTCCTCTTTGGCTGTGGAGGAATGACACCTGCAAGAAAAAAGAAACTTGGACAAAAAGGTGTTAGACAGATAGGCAGTGGGTTGCCAAGCAAAGGCTTGTTCCCAGAAGTGTAAAAACTTCCTTAAGGGAGGTCAACCCACTGTTTTGATAAGATAAGTGACTGATAAAAGACAGAATGCCAGAATACAGAAGTGACAAAGAAAGTATAAAGGAAAGAAGAAAACAAAATGATTACCTGAATGAAGGAGTTGGGCTGAAGACAGTCGCCGAGGTCGGAAATGTCGCCGGCGTCGGTTAGCTGATCTGCCGGCATCGGCTATCCTGCCGACGTCGGTTGGGGAAGTGACCGGCGTCGGTCGGGGTTGTGGCCTGTAGTCGGGTTTGAGCAGGGTCTGGTCTGAGTCTTGCTCTGTGGTCTGTTTGTGGACGGGTTTGAGTCTGATGGACGGGTCTGAGTCTGATGGACGGGCTGAGGATGGTCTTAGGCAGAGATACAGGGGAGAGGAAGAGACACAGAGGACAGGGAAGAGGAGGATTCACAGAGGAAGGGGCCTGAGAAGGCTTTGCAGCCTCTCAGGGGGAGGACAGAGGGAGCAGAAGACAATAGAAGATAGATGATTAAACTAAAGAAATAGAATAAAAAAACCAGACTAGCTTACCTTTAGCCTGCTGAATGAAGAGAGAAGAAGATGTTGCTGGAGCCACGGAAGAGTTGCTGCAAGGAGAAGATACTGATCCAGGGCCTTTTTCACCTGTTGCTGCTACTGCACGAGGTTAAGACAGAGGAGAGATGAGAGCCAAAGCGCCGAGAGAAGCTGTTTGCGAGCTCAAGAGTCCAGGGGGTGCAACGGATGCAGAAGGGGATAATGAAGGCTGCCGACGCCGGCAGTTTCACCAACGTCAGCCGAAGGGTTGCCGACGTCGGCGGTCGCAGGATGGGCACAGAGGCTAAAAATAGCCTCTGCCCATTCTTGCACGCCGCCGAGCGAGGGGTCATGGGCAGAACGGTCATAAGGATGCCAAAATGGACGAGGGGGGATATAATGGTGAGATTTGGGCTAATAAATGCTAGGGGAAGGTGGAGGGATTCAAGGGAGGATCCAAGGAGGCAAGGGTAGGGTGGAAAGGGGGCCTCATTAAATTAAAAATAGATGTTAATTTCTAATTAATAAGACTTAGGTGGGTTAGGGACCAAGGAGGACTAGGAGGGAGAAAGGACCAAGGGGGAGAAAGGACCAAGGGGGAGAACCAAGGTGCAGACACGTTTGCGGTGTCTACAGTCGCCTATATGGGAGGGGCACAACAATGAATGTGGACCTGTGGCTGATTGATTTGCATTTAAAAATGGGCAATTTGGAACTGCCACAACCACTAAAAGGGTTATTCCAACTACTAGAGGGTAATCCTTTGCATGTGGAGACCGGTAATGATTGTCTCTATCTACGATGGAATATTTTGAAGATAGTGTTGGGGGACAAAAAAGGCCCCCCCCGCATTAGAGGGCTCATGCATGAGATAGAGACCCCACTCGAATGCTTGGAAGAGCCGCGGGTGTTGGCAATACTTTTGGAGAGAATAGGTGTATATGAGGTGAAAGGGACAACAGAATACGAGGAAAAAGACTCATCATTAGCCTCAAAGGGAAAGGAGGGAGTCTCGGGCCCCTCTTCAGACCCTGATCGAGTGGGTGCAGAGACAATGAGTGTGGTTTCTATAAAAAATCAGCAAACTGTGCTCCTCCTCCTAATTATTTTGATCCAATCCCTGCTTTTCATCCTATTGCAAGGCGCAATACCTGACCCCTTATTTGACTTTGACTTTGACTTTATTGGAAATGATCCCCATCCCCATATGGGTGGCAACGTCATTGAGCTGGTCCCCGATCATCCTACCAACCCTAATCCCGTTGGTTTCGACCAACAGCCTAAATCCAGAATCGATAGGATAAGGGAGGAGGAACGCACGGTGCATGCTATGCTCCAATAGGAGCACCTTGATTGGGAGTCAGAGCCCCACTCCCTCTCGAATAAACTATAGATATGGAAAGACCGTGGCCTAAAATGAATCTTATTGGGGAAGATCACGAATGGATCTCAGGTCGCCCCACCCCTTTTAGAGGGCCTGACGAAGGGGTTTGCTTATAGATATATAGATATGATATGGCCAGGATGGTTTTTGAGGGGGGGCAGGGGGGCCTCCCCCACCCTATAGATAGATAGAGAGTGAGTGGGGGGGGGGGGTCACCTATCTATCATTATGGGACAGTCGAAACCCCCCCTCTCTATATATATGATTAGTCTATCTCACTATGACTTATAGAATAGGATAGTTAGTCATTGAAGTGGATGGGGATTGGATAGATCTAGTTACACCATATAACTAACTCCATATATAAAAGACCAGCTAAGCATCATCAGCTTGGTCAGCCTTTACCTAATCGACTACCTAATACTACGCGGGCTCATCGAACAAAGCCTCTATAGACTCTCTATAGAGTGGTTTTTCATTACATTCAACACCCCCCATATAGATATTTAGGGCCTACCAAACCCAGTGGATCTTCTCCCCTGGGTCCCTGGTGCATATAGATGGCCTGGCCAAATATCTTGTCTTGTTCTATATAAATAGGGGATAGGTGGAGATATAGAGATAGAGACATGGGCTATCTATATATAGATTGGTTATGATAAGGTCTCTAGATGGGATGAGAATGGTGAATGGAATTCAGGATTTGGCCTGAACTGTTTGGTAGATTCCCATGTGTTATGCACCCGTTCGCCACTTTGTTCTCAACTGTTCGACCCCCCCCACTATCTATAGGGTGCCTCTCCCTTCCAATCAGCCAACCCAACCCCACTCTATGGAGATGGATATGGGGTTGGCATCAAAAGATTTCTCTTTTAATGGTATGTGCTGGGGAAAGAGGTCGCATGGGTCGGAAGCACGGGAGCAACGTTCGACTTGCATGTGTTGAGCATATAGCTAGCGTTCATTCTGAGCCAGGATCAAACTCATTTTTTGAGTATGATTCTTTCTGATACAGTAGGCATTGAACCAACCATATAGGATCGCCTCTCTATAGGGGGCCCATATGGATCTATAGGGCCCCCTATAGATAGGTGACCCCCCCACTCACAACACAATGGCCATAGTGGATTCGCTACTCCATCTATAGAGATGGGCCTATCGAGAGAGGGAGGGCTACGCTCAAGTCTCGATAGACCTAACCCTATAGAGAGAGGGGGGGCTCATGTCTCAATAGACCTGACCCTATAGAGAGAGGGGGGCTCAAGATAAGTATTCGCTACTCCAACTATATAGATGGGGTCTCGATAGACCCGACCCTATAGAGAGAGGGAGGGGCTCAAGTCTCGATAGATTTGACCCTATAGAGAGAGGGGGGCTCACATCTCGATAGACCTGACCCTATAGAGAGAGTGGGGGCTACGCTCAAGATAAGATCTATAGTGAGGGGGGGCTACGCTCAAGATAAGACTATTCTGTAGGGAGGGGGAGGGGGGGCGGGCTACGCTCAAGATAAGATCTATAGGGAGGGGGGAGGCCAAAGAAATATTGGGGGGGAGGGCCAAAAAAACTCTATCTATATCTAGGGGGGTGCCACCATATAAAGTTGAGTTTAAAGTTTAGAGTTTAGAGTTAGTTCTAGTTAGAGTTAGAGTTAGAGTTAGAGTTAATATAGAGGGGGGAGGCCACCCCCAATAGATAGAGCCCATTAAACTCAACTTTATAGGGTTGCCTCCCCCCTCTATGGAACTCTCTCTTTGGCCCAACCCCCAACCATATAGAGTTGAGTTCCCTCTATATATATAGATGGGAGTTTAGTTTCCTATATATAGAGAGGGGAGAGTGCCCTTATATCTATCTGGGAGAGGGGCTAGAATCCCCATTCCCATTCTATAGAGAGGGAGAGGGAGAGGGAGAGGGAGAGGGAGAGGGGGGGAAGGGGAGGGGCTCGGTCTATATTCACTATGGATTTCTATGGTGGCACGGTCTATATTCACTATGTCTATGGGGACCCCCCACCCCATAGATAGATTTAGATTTAAATGTAAATGAGAGAGGGGGGGCTCACTAGTAGATATATAGATAGGGCGTGAGATGGTCTATCTCACTGTATTCTATTATATAAGTAATACGTGAGATGGCCCTATCTATCCACGGTCTAGAGTTGAGTTTAGATATTAAATCTCCCATATCTATTCCACTTCTATTTAGAGGGGGGAGCCAATAAAATAGAGACCGAGCCAAAATCCCATATCTATATATAGGGCTAAATCTATATCTAAATCTAAATCCCATCTCTATACCTATCTATTCTCTGGGGGCCCATCTCTATATATAGGGCTAAATCTATCTATGGGGTGGGGGTGCCACCCCCCTCTATCTCTATCTAATCCATAGTGAATATAGACTGTGCCCCTCCCCTTACCCCCTCTCTATATATAGGGTCTAGCCCATTAAACTCCCCATCTATATAGAGAGGCACTTCATATGGTTGGGGGTTGCCAAAAAAACTCTATACAGTTGGGGGTGGCCTCCCCCCCCTCTCTATATTTGGGTCTAGCCCATTAAACTCTATATGGTGGCCCTGCCTCTATATATATGGGGAGTTTTTTTGGCCCTCTATATTAACTATAACTATAACTATAACTATAACTAACTCTAAACTCCCAATGCCAATCCCCCCCCCACCCCATATCTAAACTAAATATAGACTCTATCTCTATCTCTATCTATAGACTGTCCCCATAGAAATCCATAGTGAATCTAGACCGTGCCACCCCCCCCATATATATATATATATCGTAGCGAATACTATCTAATCCATAGTGAATATAGACTGTGCCCCCCACCCCATATCTAAACTAAATATAGACTGTGGGGGGCACGGTCTAGATTCACTATGGATTTCTATGGGCTATAATCTATCGTGAGATCCATGGTCGCCTATCTATCACTATGGCACTGGTCCATAGTGATAGGCGACCCCCCCACTCATATCATCTATTACCACACCACTATTGTGAGTGGTCTATATATGGCCATATATCTCTATGGGGGTCTCCTATCTATTAGTTATATCACGCCCATTCCCAGATAGATCTGGTGATCGAACATGCATTTGAATTCTCTGGTTATCAAACAGAACATTGAGAAGGAGTGATTCTAGTGGGGTGGGCGTGAGTATATACAAACTCTCCCCCTAGACTAAACTAGAGAGAGAGACCGAGAATAGGGGGTCCTTCAATCTAATCTATCTATCGATCCGTGCCATGTCATCTCATCTTTAGGCTGGGGCCGGGAGAAAACATATCTCCCCTATAGATTATATATATATGGGGGGCGTCGATCTAAATCTCTGTGGTCCAACTGACGTCGCAACGCAACAGGGCCCACGTACATGCATGATAGTACCGTCGGTGCGTTGAATAGAATAAAGTAGTGTATGTATTAATATAAGTGGGTGGGGATTGGAATGTTATTCGTATATGACATATCATTCCCTTGGCTATCACGGGAATTGGAAGGAACCAAAAACGGCGCCTGTCCTTTATTTCATTCATGCTTTTAAAGAAAGAAAAATCGAAAAAGTCTAGTTTCTCTTTATAAGGCAATAATCAACCTCTAGTCATGGGATCTCATAATATCTAACAGTGAGAGTGCCTTTGACAAGACATGATGATGTCACACTAATAGGATGACATACCGCTTTGGAGAGATTCATAAAAGCAGAGGGCATGGGGCAACGAGATAGTTAAATCTTGAGAGATCAACCTCAAGCCATCGATCTCTACCCCATCCAATGGTCTGAGTTATTTTTATTGAAAGGAGTGATGTGGAAATAAAGAGGGGAGTCGGACTATCAAATTGACATCTTAAAGATCGATATGCAGCCATCTATTTATCCATAATCAAAGGTCCAATTCCAGTGATCAAATGTAGAGTTTGAGAGTGGAATAATGATGAATTGGCAATGGTAGTCCATAGATATGTTTGGAAAATGAAAGAAAACCTAAAAATAGGTATGGCATACGGATCCA
Source organism: Torreya grandis (assembly GCA_037957365.1). Classification (NCBI taxonomy): domain Eukaryota; kingdom Viridiplantae; phylum Streptophyta; class Pinopsida; order Cupressales; family Taxaceae; genus Torreya; species Torreya grandis. Next base: position 2,932,472 of record JARHVA010001727.1, on the reverse strand, counting down.
GCTGAATAACTGCAAGTACACAAACTAAGCTATAATTAGAAGAGGTATCCCATACTTGGTATCGACGAAGGAAGACTAAGCAGAGCTTGCAAATGGGAGACCATTTCTCCTATAGAAATCAAGGAGATTCTCAGTTATTGGTGTTATGGAGGTAAAGTCTTGATTTATTACCATCTTCTTCTCTTCCCCTGCTTATCTATACAATGTAATTAGTCATCTTAAAGAGAGGATTTCTTGGACTTCTAAGTCCTCCGAATCCCATTCATATATGAACCTTTGTTATTCTGCTATATATGAATATCATGAACTTTCATCGTAACGAATTGTGATCATGCATATTTTCTGTAACATAGGGGTTGTGGCTCTTCGTTTTCTACCCTTTGGCTCTAACCTTACTATTAAAATTCAGTTTATGGATCGTACCTTGCCTTTCATAGTTTATTATCTTTGTTGTGTTCTTTTCCCTTCTTATATGCTAATAACACTATGTTAAAATAGATAGTAGATCTTTCCACTTTATTATTATGGTTCATCATCACCCTTTTTAATTTATTTTTCTCTTCCTTACCCTTTTCAAGATTTATTTTATTATCAGTAGATTTATCGTTAGAATAGGAAACAAAGCCAACCATCTCTATAGGTTACTTTGCAAGGGTGGTCCCACATTCCCAGAGTAACCCATGTTGTGTTTGAAATGCAGGTGGCCTCAAGCATAAATTTTTGGATATTAATAATTTTGGCACACCCAATGGGACAAAGATTTTGTTTTAGTTGAAAACCTCATGTAAATCCCCCTGATTTACATTCGAGTCCGAGACATTGGTGAGAATTTTAGACCCATCAACTTTTGGAAGCATAAATGCATTCATCTGGAGACTTCATTAATCAAAGTAACTCATAATCAAAGAGGAACAAACCATTGCCTTCATATTGAAGAGAAAAATTAGTTACTTTTTAAAAGGATTTTTTTTTCCAAATATTGTATTTCTACTGTAATGAAATTAGCTTGTTATTACCAACCTAAGAATCCTCCCCTTTGTGTCATGGAATTCTCAGAGGCCACTAAACCTACAACAATGGAATTCCATCCCCAAATTTGTCTTAAAAGTCCTCCTAATATTCACTAGAGATAGTTATATCAACCCAATAGATCACAACAAAATGTGTCAAATTTATGTACACTCCACCATATCAATAAGCCTAATTTAGCTCTTAGTCTACTTGAATCTTGTCTCAAAGGCAAAGCATATGAATGATTCATGTCATTGACTATAGAATTAGTTTCAAGTTGGGATCAATTATGATAAAAACTTCACGATTAGTTCAAGGAGATTGCAGGCATTTTGTCTTTGATAGAACATCTCACAATAATCAATAAAGCACCCATGATGGTCATATCAAATGTTACTCTTGGATTTAAAAATAACTCTACTAAGTGTGACATTCCTATATTATTTAAAAGCTCTGATTTTGATATTTCCTTCATGATTCAATCTCTAAGCTTATAGACTCTTCTTGAGGCTTGTGACATTGTTGTACTAGTTGAAGGATATCTCATACAAGCTGGTCAAATATCTCCCATAACCACAATTGTTGTGTTTCATTATTATTTTTTGTCCCCACTCCACAAAGCTCTCATGAGTAAATCCAAAACCCACCCTAGCCACCCCAAATCCCATCTACAAGATCTAACTCAATGGAAGAAGTGAGAGGCTTGATAGAGAAAATTTAAAGAGAGTTTTGGATTTTAAGAACCAACTGGCTATTCAAAACCTCCAAAAACAATTAGCTATCTAGAGCATCCCAAGGCCTTATTATTCAAATAAACAAATTATCCCACTTAAGACATTAATAAATCCTTCTTTTACATGCTAACAACAAGCCACACATGCCACATACTTAATCAAATCAGTTCCTTCTAATGCTTCTTTAGAACCAAAAGTAACAAGGAATAGGTTAATAGTTGAAAATCTAGCATATCTCCTGGGAAACTACTTAACCTTAAAATATATATTAGAGGATCTAGGGTTAAAAGGGTAGAGATAGCCTAGGGCACAAAGGTGATAAACTATCTCTATAACAAACCAATTAATATTCAAAACTCAGATAAACACATATTGAATTTATTATGCTAAGATATGATAAAAATAAAAAGTAAAACTATGTTAAATATTGAAGTGCTAATGAAAACAAGATACTTAGCTAGTTTTGATGCTAATACAGATCTAGATTATGAATCAATCACCTGACTCTATAAATTATATCTCTATGGCCTCAGACACTTGTGTCGACCTTGGATGATTGCATTAATGCTTATATATAACTTGGATGTAGGTGTCCAGTACGAAAAATTTATTAGATTTGGATACGACCACCTAGGATATTATGGGTTCAATGTTGCATTCACTCTAGTATGCTCAAATCTGGATCATGAGTTGTCACTCTTTATCAAATAGCAAAACCCTAGTTCTTCATCTTCATAGTGGTTGTGGGAAAAATGGGTTAGTGGGCACATAGTGTCGAGATACCCCAATGACCCCTCTATCAATGGGTACTGCCTACATATAAATGCTCTGAAGAGGGACTCAGACTTATGTAGTTCTCGCCTACATGTTGGCTTGTGTATGCATGAGCATGCAATGTGTGATAAATGAGTACATAGAGTGACCTAGCTTGTAACTTGAAAAATATGGGTCATGATATGCTTATTTAGTACTTCATATCTATAGATGTGTTTTCCCTATGACTGATATGGAAATAGGATAAAATAAAAAAACTTTACTCACTTAAATGCTTGATTGAATGCTTTTGGTATTTTACCTTGTGAGAGATAAATAATTGCTAAATGATGAGTGAATGAAGAAAGTTTATATGAAAAGAGAAATAATTAGAACCAAATAATTAAATAAATTTAAAAGTTTCAATTAAAATGTCCACAAAAATCTAAATTGTTATCTTATAATAATAAAGAAGTTGACAAGTCAAAGTCCTCCTACCTACTTATGGTAGGTCATATCTCAATCTTAAGATTGTTTCAATCTTAATCTTATCCTTAAGATCTTGGACACTTCTTAGAAACTTTAAGGTTTTTTGAAGCTAAATAATATTTTTTCTTAAATTATTATTATTATTTTTATTTTTATTTTAAATTCTTTCTATATTATATATTCATAGAACCCTAAAATATATATATATATATATATATATATATATATATTAAAAAATATATTTAAAAATTATATATTTTATATATACATATTTAATATCCATACAAATCTTTATTTATTTTTATATAAATATATTTATTTGTTTTTATTTTTTTAAGTAAAAAAAAATTGGTAGAGAATCGACCAATCCTCAACCTACGATTTTTGGTCGATGGCCTAAACCGTGATACACAGGTAAATGGAGGCAGCCGACTAATCTAATCCCAACTTCTTACATCAACTTAGTCATCGTGCCCCACTCATTTGTTTTTTTTTAATATAAACTATTTATATATTTATTTAATTATTTTTATATTTATTTAAGTATAAATTTTATATAATTTATTTTATATATTTTTTATTTTTAATAATATTAAATAAATACATTTTAATATTTTATCAATCATTAATAAATATAAATACATTTATTTATTTATTCATATAATTAATTAATAAATTCCATTTACCAATGCAGACAAATTTAATTTGTTTTTTTATTTGGTTGCACAATGCAGAATATAGATGTATGCGAAGATACATATGTATAAAGAAAGCCAAAATATAGGGAAGGTGATATATATATAAAAACAAAAATACATAGATATATTTAAGATTAATAAATATATTTAAATTTTAATTGATCAAATTTGTTTTATTTTATATATAATTATTATTATTTTTTATGTTTTATATTTAATAAGTTAGTCTAAAGTTCTAAACATTACTTATAGTTTATTGTATGAATTATTATTTTTTATATAAATATATAGAGGAATAATTATATCCATTTATTATTAGTTTTTTTTTAATAAAACAACATAATTAATATAATCGAATTATATATTTTCACAATTAAAATGAACACTACTTATTTTTTTTTTCAATTATAATAATTTAAACATTTTTTTAGAATTAAATTATAATTCTCATAACTATAAAAGAGAGAGTGGAAAAGGGGGAGAAATAGAAATATATTTTTCTTGTACAAGAAATACATCTCTTATAAATTTATTTCTATTTGTAATATGTAATAACAAAAAGTAATTGATTTTTTTAAATTGAAAAGCGCATTTTCATTAATATAACAAGATATAATACAATATTAATCATACAATAAACACGGGTGAAAAAGTCACACTCTAAATAAACTAAACCAAGCTAAAGAAGTCTCAGGAAGAACAAAGTCCAAACCAGGCCACCAAACGGCCAAACAACTACGGTTAAATTAACTCAAGTGCACATCAATCAGAAAAAGAGAAAGATAAGAGCACAAACAAGGAAAACATTAAACAACAATAGCGAACATGACAACAGGGGAAGGTGGAAGATACTAAGGGTTCCCCACCACCTCCCTTGAGTTGAGGGGTCTTCATCCATCAGCCTGTTGGTTAATTTTAGTATCATTTTGTCATTGGGGATCCTATCCAAAAGGAGAAATGACCAATGTCAACTATGGGAACTTACCTTGTGGCGGGGGCCTCTAACCCCCTTCCGGCCTCCCCTGCCCCTGCCACCACTATTCTTGTTGCCCCTATCAGATCCTCAAAGAGGATATGTCCAACAAGAATGAGGAGAGGTGCTCCTCCAGCTTTGGGACTAATGGCTGTGCTATTGGTGATGTCACCCTCCACGCCCATGCCCCTAGGGGAAGTAATTGATTTTCACTTTCACTAACATTTACTTAAATAAAGGTCAAAGTAAAACAGAGGAATGTAGATGAAAGTATTTTCTTCAACTAGTATCATACAACTAAAAGCAAACATTCTCTATTCGTAACTTTAAATTCTCAAGATTCAAGAAAGGATAAGCGCGCACGCGCGCGCACGCACGCACACACATGCACACACACACACACATCACTAATTACAAGAACAACTAAAAGTAAATAGATGCAATGGTTAAACACTTTCCATATTCATCTTTGTAATATTACCCATTTTCATACTAAGAAGGGAGTAGAATCATTCTTGCAAGACAATACCACAAAAGGATATAACAAGCTTATATAAAGATAAAGAGGAAGAACTCAAAACATCATGAGCTGAAAGCATCTTATAAGCATTTACAAGAGCCCATCAAAGGACATAAAACTACTACCCATTACAATTTTCTTCACAATCTCAATCTATAACAAGAGTCATCATAGAAAGATATTTTACAATGATGTGACAAATTTTAAAGTTTTAAAAAGAATCCAAAAAAGTAAACAAAGTGCCAAGACATCAAGCTCCAAGCTCTAATCTCTAAGGGAAAAACCTATGCATACATAGATCACTTTCGAACCACTCCCAAGGACTCCATAGTAGACCAAAGGAGGGTGCTTGACCACCCATACTATAGGCATCATCACATGTTTTCCTCACCAAGTAAGGCTCATGCATAGCCTCCCCGAAACTTAAGGTAAAGAGACATACCTCAACACATATGCACAAGGCTAGAAGGTTAAATAAGACCATGGCTATGGTTATCAAGAAGTAAAAAAAATAAAATTAATATTGCAAACACAAACAAAAATAAATCACAAGGAAGTCTCTAAGACTTCACCATGGGGAAGAGTGGAAGGTACTTACTTCTTTTCCATTAAGATTCATAAGGGATTGTCAAAGCCAAATCAAAAGTTTCACTTCTCATAAATGGAATTGTGCCTCCAAAACAATATTTGGGCTTGTCCAACAAGCTAATAATAAGACTCCACTCCCTCATTCCCTAATTAATAACACTCGTGCCAGCCTCCACATGGGTGGTATAGAGGTGATGCCCAAATTTCTATACCGACATGCATACAATAATTAAATAAGATAATAAGAAAATGGTGACATATCAAAAGGAAAGATTCTTAAAAAAAAAATTCAAAACCATGTACAATTAAAAACACTTGTTCATTCTCATTTAAAAGAAGGATTCATTTGAGAGAAGCAAGAAGAGATAAAACTATTCAACCATAAACATTTACAAGTAAAAATAAAAACACCTACCTCAAAAAACAAAGTTTCCTTTGACAATCTTCCAAGCCTTCTTCCAAGCTCCCAAATTCTCTTCAAGGTTTTCCCTCAAAATCTAAAAGTCAAGATGAATGAAAATCCCAAAGTCTAAAAGAAGCTCCTTAGAAAGAGAAGACTACAAAAACAATAACCAATATGAAGGTGATATGTGACAATCCCAATCCCAAGGATGCAACCACCCTCCATAATTCCTCTTACAAATTTCATGAATATCCTTACACACTCACATGAGTGTTTCTTCCATCAAATAAAAAATACAACTTATTTGTAAAAAAATGAGGGTTGTTTATGGTAACAAAATCTAGGCAGATATTAGGGTCTTTCTATAACAAAAAAAATGGCCAAATGTCCTTTACAAACCCATATACCCAATGGGTATAGGTATGGGCTGAAAAAGAACTTGTAAGACAAGGTTTACTTATCAAACACTTAAATAAAAATATGTTTGAAGAGACAATTTCGGGATTACACACAAGGGTTGGGTTTGTGAGTCAATCCAACCCCACATCTAATTTAGTTAAACCTCCTAGAGTGTTAATTTAGGTTTAGGTTGATTAGATTAAAAAAAATAGGCTAACCATCATAATTTCAAATAATAATAAAAGAAATATAAAAGAGTACAAAACAATACAATTAACAATTTGTAAAATGAAAGGGTATAAGATTTAAAGGTTTGGAAGGGGTCTAAAGTGTGTATATGGTCTTTTGAGACACGTCTAAGTCCCTCAGAGTCTTTCCTTTGGTCTCCTATAATCTTCACACTCAATACAACATCAAATACATCTAAGAAAATAATTGATTTCTAAATAATATGAGCGCGCGCGCGCGCGCGCGCGCGTGTGTGTGTGTGTGTGTGTGTGTGTGTGTGTGTGTGTGTGTGTGTGTGTGTGTGTGTGTGTGTGTGTGAATACAAGTATGTCACAAAACCTTATCATAATCTTTGGTTAATCCAATATAATAAACTATAAGATCAAAAAATAATCATGTTATTCAACAACAATATCCAAAGAACAACACACATCCACTCAAGATAATCATGCTAAATAAGTATGCATAAAAATAAGGTATATTGAACTAGCTAACCAAGGAACATAGTGATGATCAAATATAGTCCAATACATATCCATCGAGTCCATAGAATATAATGAAACATGTAATATGAAATAATAATACAATCAAAATAACATCAAGTATCTCACTTCAAATTTTATACACATCTAAAGGGTCACCACATATGATAAATATATCAAGATAACTAGGGTATAAAGGTTTGACATAAGGGGTATCACACCACTTATAACTAAGTGATTAACAATTATCTATGTTCATATACTATGAAGAGGGCTCAAACTATATGTAATTCTCCTACTTATATGTATGTGTGTTCAATTTTGATCCACTAGTATACAATAAAATGATTTAGATTTAGACACTTGAATACATGCAACTTTGACCTTACGTTAGTGTACATAATTTTATCTAGGGATACTCTTGATATGTGCACAAATGTTGCACATTCAAATACACTCCTTGTTTATTCTTCTACATAAAGATCACACTTTTCACACAATCATGTGCACTCCTTTGCCTGTAGTTTGCTCAAAATGTTATGCACAAGTCTCATGCCTACTCACAGACCTTTGTGTAATGGTCACCTCTGATCGTAGCATGAATGCCTCACTATGCACCTCATAGCTTTCAGTCCTGTGCACCTTATGGGTATCTGCTCATAGACTCACTTGTTTTTTTTTGCCCCACCTCAGTACAACCATGTGTCATCCTACCCCAACCACATGATTCAAAATGTGTCCCAACTAGCCATTAGTTTCCAACTAAGGATCATGTGATTAGGATCCATAGAAGATAACTTGGTGTAATCACCTAAAAATGGTACTTAAGTACTAAGAGTCTACTTAATATCACCTATCCCTCACTTAGCCCTATACCTATCTTAGGGCCTATTTTCACACTTATCTAGCCTTCGTTCAGGACACAAGCATTCTTAGACATCCCTAAAGTAGTCCCAGACCTTGATTTTGACGTCATGGAATTTCATACCTAAAGTTATGCCACCTGGACACTAGTGCCATGATAGGGACAGTCATACCACATGGCACTAGTGTCCCAATTTTGGTGTTATTATCCTTTCCCTCTTTTTTTTATAAATGGATATCTTTTCAAATCTTAAAGCACCTAGGGTCAACTTAGACCTCTTTTAACCCTCGCACAAGCACTAGAAAAATATATATACATGACTTTTAGTCCTCTAACCACTGGATGAAAATGAGATGTAAATTACACATACAAACTCATAATAAGTTTTGGATAATTAAGGTTATCAATCTTTATTCTACCCTAATTCTACATACAACCATGTACAACATTCCTAAGCTCAGATTTCTAGTCTCAAGTATATTTAAAGCACTCAAATCTACAATCACATTAGTTTCACTTACACTTACACCAACACTTAGATGGGGAGAACTACATCGGGTTTGATCCCTCTTCAGAGTATTGGTATGTAGGTAACTCTCATCATAGTGGAGTGTTAAGGATGTCCAACCTACCCCACTAAAAAATACACTTTAAACTACTTGCATCAACCAGATGTCATAACAACATGGAATATTAGGTTTTGCATATAAAATCAGTTAAATCAAGTCGTATACAGAGATACAAAACTCATGCACATAGGAACAAGCTTGACAAACCCAAATACAAGTGCACCTAGAAGCTCAAAATAGTTATACATAGAAGACACTATTGCTAAAACATGGACACTAGTGCCACATGGCACTAGTGTCTAATTAAGGCACTATTATCTAGAAGGGGTTTTGATACCTGGATCATGCTTACAACACTAAGACCAGCCTCTACCTCAATTTTTAGCCTCCATATTATCCATCTCAATCATTTTCTAGCTAGGTTTTTATTTACATTATTTATTTCTATTTTTAAAAAGGTTAAATTAAGTCAATTTTATGACAAATCAATGGTTGTATTTATTACATATTTTTACTTAGATTTACTATACTCGACCCTTTGATAATATAGGATTTACATCATCTAAGTCTTAAAAGGTCAAAATATTTGGTGAACTTGACTTACTTCGAATACTACTCAAACCCTAACCCTAGACAGCCCTAGGGTCTATATTTCTAGTTTTCTAGGACCATCCACCAGATTTATATTTCATAAAATAATGATAATAATGACAGATGAAGTTAATTACTTTTTGATGCAAAGCTTTCTAGCTTCTCTTGCATGCTTATTTCCTTTCATTTGGAATGAATTCAAAGATGACATAAACACATATATACATGATGCTTTAAATTAGATAAAATATATGTCATATTTAATAGCATTTTGCATTTCTCTTACGTAGAATTCAATTAAGAAACAAATCCTTACATACATAAAGGAGCTATTACATAAGCTAACAACCAAGTTTCAAATTTCAATGCCATATCTTATGTACATGAAAGAATCTCCTCATCCTCATCTCCATGAGGATAATAGCTACTTTTACTCTAATTAGGTTCATGCTATCACTCCTCTATGAGATGAATAAGTGTATACTATTATCACTAATACCCATACTTAGCCTATCCACACCTCTATCCTATAGGGTGTGTGCCTATATGTTCAATCAGAAGCAACTAGGATTTGAACTTGTAGGACTCTAAGGGATCAAATTATTATTATGAGCGAGCTAATATCAAAATTATAGAATTAAAATCATTTATTAATTGAAAAGGTCACATTATTGGCAAATCACATTACATGTATGTGAAATCTTCAGAATATGTAAGTGTAAACCATGTATATGCATCTACACCTAGTAAAGTTATGTTTGGCACTCTTTCATATTCAAATCATAAATTAAAACACAATGCATCTATTACAAGTGATTAAAAAATATTACAAGGGTCCAATGAGATTTCAAGTGCGATACTAAGGTAAATGATTAAAGTTAAGTTGATCAAGTTACCTCCTCTACACCTAGTGAAGAGATCCAAATATTATTGTGCATGTCATAGAATGCATGGACATCACACCAATTCATGTTTAGCATTGAAAAGGAAAATACATTAAATAATGGATACATATGATTCAAATAGTGACACATCATCTAAACAACATACAATGACACATCTACAAATTCAAAAAGGGTCAAAATTAGAAACATTACAAAAATGGTTACCAAAGCCTAACTCAGACAATAAAAGGTTCACAAAGCACAATTAGAGCAAGAAATAATAAAATAAGTACATGTAAAGCAAGAAAAAGGTATAAATCTACATCTCCAAAATAAGGTTCAAATATCAAAGAAGTATAGGTTTGGTCAAAATATCTACAATAGTTTGATTATCATGGTCAAGGTTTGGGCAAGTAGGCCCAAGGCATCACTTCTCCTATTCTAGAAGTTGATAATGTTGGTCAATGAGGTTTGGGATTTATTGAAAATCCTAAGACACATCATTCACATATACAATTTATCATGAAAAAATATTTAGATACATAATAAATGTTACATAAAGAGTAAGAACTTCAGTTAAAAATCAAAATCATACTAAGCCAATAGGAATTCTCAAAAAAGGCATTATAGCAAAAGAAACTCTAGATCACCATATGCCTATAATAAGCACAGTTTCAAAGGCATAAATTACAATTAATATTCCAAATCATAATTTAGAAGGGTCAACTCCACATTATGAGGCAATTCCTTCTAGCATTCTAGGTTATTATGATTATTATGATACCATTAATGAACAATACTCATTCATAGTGCAACACCATTCAACTACAACATAGAAATTACACTGCACGATAGATTAACATTCCTATTTTTGACATAGGCCACATTGATAGTGAGTCTCCCATGATACTCATTGATTAGTATTGGTCCTCCCTTCTTGTACATACTCTCCGTATTTCTCACTCTTTGTACATAGTTTCATTTTATGTTGCTTGTACATAGCTTAAATCCAAAAAATACAAAAATAATACATTTAAAAAAAAACACAAAAAAAATTAAATATTTATTAGAAAATATATAATATTAAGATTGTATGCATTGCCATATTTACATATCTTATATTTGTTAAACACTACATACGCCAGTTATCTTAGTCTAGTTGGTTTTATTATACATACATGCTTCACTTGTTCTTTCTAAGTGTTTGCAGATTACTTACATGACTCAGCTCCACTACACCAATCCATATTTACTACTATATACCCATTAGGAGCATATACACATACACGGGTTCTTCATTTGACACATTCGCCCATTTAGGGGTACCCTATACATAGTTTCAATAACTAGGTTACATATTTCTAAACTCTACATCACAAATTTAGTATTGTTATATCTTGATATTGATCATGCTACACCTACTTAGATTTTTTGCTGACTACTATTACTTTAGACTCAACATATGCATATCTTATCTATTACACAGATTTGTATTGCATGCCCATGTATACTTTCATTTCTAGATTTCATATTTTAGACTTGATTTTGTCTCTATGCTTCTTCTATTCAAGGGCATTTGAATATACCATTGTTCTATGGTTCAATGCCACGTGTGCCTTCCTTATTGTGTATACATATATTTGAACATATAATTCTATGTGGCTCAAAGCCAACTTGTTTGTTGTTTGTATATGTGGACATTTGAACATGTCCTTGTATGTCTTGATTTCTCAGATTTAGTGATATGTGCCCATGTTCCTTGTATTGTGGCCCATTGGTCTACTTTATGTGCCTCATGTGTGTTGTATGTATGCTTTATTATATGCATAATGGCCATGAAATTTGTCTCTTACTTGTTACATATTCCACTTTTGGATGACATGAGATACTTCATGTACATCCCCTTCCTACTTGGGTGCCATAATGGACATCATGCCCCATTCCCTAGTAGCTACTCAGTTATTACTCAAATTTTTTGTTCACATGAATTATTATATCTATATTAACAACCTTGTGAATGTTATAATAACATACATCGCACATTATAAATTTATGCTTAGATTAGCTTACATTTGGATGTTATGTATACACATTATATTGGATCATTATGCAAACATCATATATGCTCCAAATAACACACATTTTGCAAAGTTTTTTTATTTTAAGGATAGTTCTTGAATATGTTTAACAAATCCCCTCAAAAGAGAGGGCATTCATAGGGATTTGTCAAAAAGATCAGACTATCAAAATACACTCAGAATATAGTTTTTATCATACATGCTCAATTTATAGAAATTAGACTCAGGTAAACACAATGGGAAATAGTGACACAAAGATGAATTATAATTACATAGAAATCAAAATAGTTAGACATTAGTGCCCAAATTGGGACTCTAGCACCACATGGTAATATTGTCCAAGATATGGTGCTACTATCTAGTATCCTTAATTGCAAAAAGATTTAGATTGGCCAAAAAAATATAGTAGGTATATTCCAAGTTTACATAGGTTCAGTTATAGCTTTACTAGTTTTGGCTTAGTTTAGCTCATATTATACCAACTTACTCAAATTAAGGGTATCATGCAAGACATGACCATTCCCATTTATAGTTTAGATACTCAAATACAAATTATTACAACACAAACCAAAATCTATATGCTCAAAAATTAGATTTGGGGGCATGTGCGTGGCACACTATTTCTTTATGCTCACTTATACACTGGTTGATCATATGAAATGATAAAATCCATGCCAGTCTCTATGTTTTCCACATCAGACACCATATTTCAGGCTACACACCAAATTCATGCTTTAATACATCTATAGTGGTTAGCATTTTCAAGTGGCCTGGAGTCATCTAATATAGTCGAGTGGTTGCAGATTTGACATCTTTAGTTAGATATCTCCATTTATACATCTCTAATTAGACATTTTTAGTTATATCACATAGTTTCAGTTTCAAATGCATCTACTACACATGGGTAGCAATGATGGATTCATAGTCTACTTGAGTTCTTGAGCCACCTACATGAAAGGGTTGGACACACCATTAGTCCAATCCAAGATATTCATATGTCATGATCCACTAAGCAGGGGTGGGAAATTATGGAGTCAAAACTAGATTAAGTTATTAAGCCACCCACACATGGAATTGAGCAAGACACATCTTAGTCCAAGCTATTCACTGATTGATCACTATAGACATGCACATACACAAGTTATCACCAGGTTTATGCATTGGTTCACGTACCCAATGAGGTGTATTCATTCCTTCCCACTCTCTTATCCCTTTAGTTAGTTTTGTCTTTTCTTTTGATATCTCTTAACTAAGGACTAATCTACCATAGGCATCCCTAAACATCCCTAAAGCAGTCCTAGACCCTCATTCTGACATCCTAGCCTTTCGTGCCTTAAGTTCTACCACCTGGACACTAACACCACATGGTGATAGTGTATCAATTTTATCACTATTATCCTTTCCCTAATTTTCCTAAAAACAAATATATTTTCAAATATTAGACCACCTAGGGTCAGCCTAGACCTATTTTAACACCTGCACAAGCACCATAATAATATATACATGACTTTTAGTCCCCTAACCACTGGATGGAAATGAGATACAAATTACACATACAAAATTAGAATAAGTTGTGCAAAATTAAGGTTATTAATCCCTATTCTACCTTACTTCTGCATACAACCATCTATAGCATTCCTAAGCTTAGATTACTCATATTTTTAGTCTCAAGTACATTTAAATAAATAAAGTCTACAATCATACTAGTTTCACTTGCACTTGAACTAGCACTTAGGTGGGGATAACTACATTAGGCTTGATCCATCTTCAAAGTATTAGTATGTAGGCAAATCTCATCACAATGAGTTGTTGAAGATGTCCAACCTACCCCACTAACAAACACACTTTATAGTTTATATCAATCAGATGCCCTAGCAACATGGAAGATTAGGGTTTGTATATAAAATTAGTTAAATAAATTCATATATATAGATCCATAACTCATGCACATAAGAACATGATTGACAGACCCAGACATAGGTGCATGCAGAAACTCAAAATAGTTTTGAACATAAGACACTACCACAAAAATAGGGACACTAGTACCACATAGCTTTACTATCTAATTAGGACACTATTGTCCAGAAGGGTTTTTGAAATTTTGATGTTGTTTGTGACACTTAGACCAGTGTTTGCCTTAGTTTTCAACCTCCAGATTATATATCTCAGTCATTTTCCAACTAAATTCTTATTTACATTATTTATTGCTATTTTTAGAAAGGTCAAATTAAGTCAATTATATAAAAAATTAGTGGCTATATTTATTGCATATTTCTACCCTGATTTACTATACTTAAACCTTTAACAATATAGGATTTACATCATCTAAGTCTTAAAAGTTTAAAACACTTATGCTTTAATTGTTCAAACCGTTTCCAACTACCATATCTATTAGGAGATTAGTGTGCCTATCAACATATTTCTTGTTAGTTGTACAACAATCAATATTCCTCTTGTATTATGCATATTAAATATGTGACATATGCATCTAGCCAAGAAATTAAGAACATAACCATAACAATGACATCTTACATAGTCATAACATAGTTAGTTTGTTGTGCGTATCTATTATGTATACATGTATTGTAGACATTGTACTTTGTATCCCCTATTATTTGATTTATGAATATAAGTTGTATTTCTTGTAAATAATACTTCTAATCCATTGAATGTGTATTTGATTATTTTATCTGAATACATCTCTATGCATTCACTCTACACAACCAAACTTGGTTGTCCTCTGCACACCAGGTCCTGGTCCTTGAGGTACAAATTAACTCCTTTGAGGGGTTTTTCAAATATGTATATTTTTGAATAATATCTCAAGTGTTTACAAATAAATTGCTAAATGTATCAATGGGTTTTAATGTAATCACAAAGTGAGTGTAACCCTTAGGATATACTTGTATTTATAGACAACGCTTTAGAATTTTCTCCCATAACTAACATAAGAAACATGACTAGGGAAACCCAAGGGAAACCTTTGGATTTGAAAAATATCCACTAAGTATCTTTATATATTATCAGTGAAGACAAACACCTATAGTAACTGCCAATGTTTGATTTCTTTAAACATTGTCTAGAGAGGGAAAAATTAAGAACTTGGAATATAGTGACAACCTACTTATGATTATATAGTGCTATGGAATAAACTATAATGATCTTGAATATGAATGATAACAAATTATGTTGAAGGCAAACACCTACAGTAATCACCAATGTTTGATTGCTTCAAGCATTGTCTAGAGAGGGAAAATCAAGAACTTGGAATACGGTGACATCCTACTTAAGATTATAGAGTGATATGGCATAAACTAGGATGATTATGAATATGAATGATAAAAAATTATGTTGACCAAGTTGATAGAGAGATAAATGGATAGGGGAAAGTGTGGATAATAGTCAAATATGTATGCACAAATCATGTATGTCAAAGCTATGTCAAAACTAATGTTATCAAATGTCTAATACCAAATTTTTATGTTTACACGTAGTAATTTTGGGATTTTATATAAAAATAGAAGGTGAAGATGAAATAGTAGAATAGATTATAATAGAGTAATTTTTTTAATGAGAAAGGTTAACAACATTTGAATTGATTTGAGAATAATTTTGAGATATTGAAAAGGCTTAATGAAATAAATCATGTTGATATTTGGGATGAATTAAATTTTGAGGAGAAATAAAAGTAATAGGAACATTTTTATAATTTGATAACATAGTATTTTGGGAAGGATTAGTTGAAATAATAGAGACATGAATAGGTTTAAAAGGAATTTTTGAAGTGACTTTATGTTAAGGATTAATTTCACAACCAACATATTTCAATGTAATTATGATTCTATATATCTCAGTAGCATATTTCTTGATTCTATTAATCTTCTTGTCCCATTTTACTTTTCTAATTCAACATCATAGTAAAAAGTCATCTTCTTTTTCATATACAATTTACATTTGAAAAAATCTAAAACAATACCATTCAAAGAAGTCACATCTTTTGTGACCAAAAAAAACTTTTGAGATAACATTATGTGCATACATAGAATCCCTGTTTCTTATTTACACTTGATCTAGATTTAACTAAAGAAAAATGAGGGAAAAAATGTAATTGTGCTAATCACTCATAATAATACAATTCAAGCATAAATCAAACAAACTACATAAGCACCCTAGGGTTTGAAAATTTCTTCAAAAGAGTTTAATCAAATGTTTTGAATCAAGCATAAGATAGGTAGGCTAGGTAGAACTTAAACTATGAAATAACACAAGCCCCATAAATATCCAATTTTAACACTATTTGGAACAAAATAGCCAAGGAAGAAAGGCATGACACATCATTATTTTATGAAACCCTAAAACAACATGTCAAATAATTAACCATAAGAAAATTATATCTATCACAAAGAAAATAAGATCTAAAAAGAGGTGTAAGAGATTAGGGGTTCACTAAAATGTGCTATGAATAAATATATTTCAATCAAATTACAATACACATAACCATAAAAATTTAATATGTCTAAATATATGTAAAATAATAAATCAGATTTAATTAATAAATCTAAAATCAAAATAGTAAATGACAATGTATACATCTAAATCTGATCACCCTAACTATTCCACTAATCCCGTTAATTGTCATAATTAATTCCATAACTATAGTCCTAATTAAATAATTAAATCACATTTCTTATTAAATATTTTCTATCATACTAAACTTCCTACACACAACCCCCATACTATATTAATCCCTTGATTATCCCACTGATATCCCATTAAATCACTAATCTCACCTCACTAATTAACCACTTTCCCCACTTGATAATTTAAAGTTCAAGATATTCTACCTACGACCCTCCCCCCCAACCTATCCATAGTCTTTCCTACACACCTAGCTCCTTAAACCTACCTAAAACCCCTAAACTAATCCCTATTAACTCCTAATCAAATCTAGAATCTTGTAAAATTTAGAGCCTTCTTTAACCTTCTAGAATTGTCTAAAACTAAAGAGTTCTAATGAATTTAAAATTCATTTTAATCTT
This sequence comes from Torreya grandis, assembly GCA_037957365.1. NCBI lineage: Eukaryota > Viridiplantae > Streptophyta > Pinopsida > Cupressales > Taxaceae > Torreya > Torreya grandis. The sequence continues at coordinate 2,915,168 of JARHVA010001727.1, read as the reverse complement.
CTTCCATCACCCTATAAATAACCAAGCATGGAGCATGGTTATACTAATTAGAAATAACTCTCACATGCATATAGAATCACTATAATCCATCACAATCTCATTGCATCCACACTATCCTTGCATCCAATAAGCCATCAACCCATTCATGCTCACTTAAAATCTTGAAGCCACCATTATCAAGAAATCCAATAAGCAAGTCAATAATCTATTAGAGAATCCATTTGAAGATATTGGAGGGAAGAAAAGAGAAGTAAGGTGATGGTAAGAGTACTCTTATAAGTTCTGATTGCTTCTATATTCTCTCCCTTTGATGTTTTTTGTAAGTTTTAGGTTAAGTTACTATAAATAGTATATTGAATCCATAGCTCAAATTTACAAGCATACATTAGAAACCATAGTGGGAGATGTGTGTAAGATGTGTTAAATTATCTTAAAAGATAGGTTATAAAAATATTAGGCTTTGAAATCTTGAAATTCTCATGGTCCAGATGAATTGTGGTTTTGCACTATAAATTAAAGTTTTACATATGCAATTTTGCATCTCCCAGTTATAGTTTTGACTAACTGCATAGACCTAGCCACTAGTTGTTAACCTCCTAGGCATTTTTTTAACCTCTTTCATAATATTTTATCGAAAGTTGTGATTTTGAAACCCATCTATGATTTTGTTTATTATACTTGTGATTTCAACTTAAGCATTACATTAGGGGTGATATCAAATATTTTGGTATTTTGCTAGTTTTCATAACTCTTAGTTAACCTTGTTGTTTTGCAGGGATAAAAAAAAAGCTTTTTTCACTCATAAAATAAATAGGTTTCTTACATTACATAAAATCTCTTATCCCCAGTTACAATTTTGAATCCCATTTGTGATTTTACTTCTACAAATCATGGCTTTGATTTGGGCATAAAATCACTAACTAAACTTGTGTTTTTTAATCCCTATTCATTTTTTGCTTCTGTTTGGTTGTGATATGATTATAGGAAGGGATAAAATATGTGTAGGCAAGGTCATTAATCTCATAGATAACATTTTGACTATACTCTGTAATATCTCCTATTTATAATGGTAATTTTGAATCATAGTTGTAGTTTTGAAAGTTGTAGAAGTGATTTTGACACTAGCCAGATAATAAGTGTTATTGATTTTTTTGTCTTTAATAGTAGATATTTTAATTGCTATTGAAAATCTAGTTTTTAAACATCATAAGTAGCTTTAAAAGTATCTAAAACATTGTGTGTGTGTGTGTGTGTGTGTGTGTATAATTTTATGTAAAACTACTTCTTGATAGAAGTTATTTTGATTACTATTCATAGTTTTGAGTATTCATAAGCATTTTTTAATATAGTTAACAAATATGCATTGTTATTTATAATTTATCTTTTCTCAACAATTTAGTTTGGAAATAGGTTTTGTAAATAGTTTAAATTTCATAGACATAATTTGTATATATTTTAACATTTACAATAATTTTGTATATATATACATATAATCTGCCTAGAAGCAAAATTATGTCTCAAAAGAAGCAATATTAATTCTCAAAGGAAAATTTGAAGATTAATCTACATTTTTGACTTAGGGTAGTTTTAAATACATCTCCCTAATAGTATCTGATACAAACTTGTTTTAAATAAAACCTTTATCTATTTTGGCATTCTAAATAATTTATTTTGTAACCTAATTTAAAATTTATTATTTTTCCTATAAGCTACAAAATCAGTTATCGATATATGTGGTTTTATCCTACCAGTAGTGGTTTTGACTACCCATTAGTGATTTTGAATAACTACACATTTACTGCTAGCTAATTGTCTGTAAAATCATAGATCTCTTAGTTGTGGTTTTGACCTGTCAATTATGGTTTTGCATCTCTAAAATTGATTTTGAAAATCTTACTATGTAAAAGCAATTTTATAGGTGCCAAAAGTGATTTTTAACTTCTATTGTAAACTACTAATAGTTTTGTGTATGACGCCTAAGTAGGAGGCCCTAATTCAGATTGCTAACATGTTTCTTTATAGAATTAGGGATTGACTTAAAATTTATATTTTAAGTTTGTTGTATATATCTCTTTGATTGCTTGTACATTTATCTCACATAATTAAATAATCAATTAAATAAATACTTTTTTGCCTACTTATTACCCTAAATTTTACTTGTATAGGGTGAAATGTGATGTGGAATTCATCCCCACACACTTGTCTAGTCTTTAGGGGTTGGTATGTAGATTTCATCACCATCCAATCAACCACACTCTGTATTTCAGTGGATTATAAATATCATGGATAATAGTCATTATGCCAAGAGGTTGCCCCATATAGGTCTTCTATAAAGAGTTAACACTCTAACCTAAGCATTAGATAACACCCTACATGGATTTGGTCCCCATGTACCTTGTGTATATTGGGAATGCCCCTTAAAACCTTTTTAAACCTAGCATAGGGCCTTCAACCGTAATAGGTGACTTGATACCAGAGTCAGTCTCAGCTCCTAAATGATCATCAAGTGAAAACATGGTTGAGAGGGTTTGAGATATTCCATAATGTTTCAATAGCCTATAACCTCACCCACAAAGTCATTAAATAGTGCAGTCATTGGGTTACACACCCGTTGGTTACTAAATAGTGGGGATTTTGATTGGTGTGATTATGTGTGTTGTCCTAGTCCTGTATTGATTGTGAGTTGAGTTAACCTATTCCCTTTCTCACAAAGTACCTAGAAAACCCTTAGGACACATTTCCATCTTAGGGATTCACCTAAACCATTTTCATCTTCATCCCATCCTTCACAATCTTGAATATTAGATTTTGTCTTGAGACTAAGCTACAGTGGTCACCCATCCCTTCCTAAAAATATTGAGATTATCTTATTCATCACCTAGTCCATCCCAAAATATACTTCCTTGATTAAATATTACCAAAGTCAATAACTTTATTGGGTTTCATCTAGCATAATCACATCTTATCATCATGTCTATTCATAACTAGCACCCATATAATTGTCATCTTGTTAGTGTGAATAAAGACATCTAGTTGTCTTATCATTCATTATAATTTTTAGATTAAATATTCATAGAGTTATCATGTTGGTAATACTTGATCATCATAATCCTTAATCTCAAAATCCAAAACTTATCACACATGTTTCAAATATCCTAACCATTATATTCTAAAACTTAAAACAATTTTATTACTCAAAACCACATCTAACCATCTTTATATCACCCTACATTATTCACCATGCCAATCGAGACTCGTTCCCAAGTTTTAAGGTTAGGACAAGGATAAAATCAAAGGATAATTTCCTAAGGACACTAGGTGAACATAGTAGGGATAATGACAAAAATCAAAGTGACATGCATACTCCTAGAGGAGATGAAAGACTCACTATATGAATTATTCAATAGTGATGAAGTTAGAGCCCAATTTTAATAGTATATATAAGAAAATCATGACAAAATCTTATCCCAAGTTATTAGAATGGGGGAAAAATTACCCCATACATTTAACCCTAGTCTCCTATAACATCTCATTCGACCACCATCTAGACCCAACACTCCTCCTCGCACACATGTCATGAACCAAGAAGAGGGGAACCCCAAACTTGTAGATCATGAACAAGATCTAGAAGAAGAAGAGGAAGCCCCTCAAAACAATTGCATTGAGGCTGATAGAAGGAGATCCACCTTGGAGGATCGCTTAAACCAACTTACCCAACAAATCAATTCCCTTGCATCCCAAATGCAGTCTAAAAATCAAAGACCCTCATCACCCAAAAGAACCACTAGAAACACTATATGATGGATTTTGTAGATTGACCCTTGTACTCAGGCAATAAAATACAAATATGAGGACTTTTGCACATCCCCATTAGACATGAACATTCTATAGATACCCTTCTTGACACATTTTTAAGTTCCAAAATTTGATAAATACAAGGGGAGAGGGGACCCTCATGACCATGTTTAATAATTATATGTAGCATGACATGAGGTTGCATACAATGACGCTTATTTACTCCAAATCTTTCTTAAAAGTCTCATAGAACCCACTCTTGAATGATTCATGCATTTACCTAAGGGGTCCATTACTACTTTTGAGGAATTAATGGAAAATTTTATGAGACATTTCTCTTTCAATATAAAACATGATATTTCTATAATTGATCCCTACAACACCAAAAAAGAAGGAGAGAGTCTTGCATCATTTTTACAATGGTGGCAGAGCCTATCCAGTCACTTTCGGTGTACTATTCTTGAAAAAGAGTTAGATAAGATATTTATTGATAATCTAAATGCTGAATTGAAACTACAATGTGTCAAATCATTTGATGAGATTATATAAAAATGTATCCATATCAAATAATCACTTATTAAAAGAGGAACAATTAATTTGTACACCTATAATAAACAAAGTCAAAATCAAGATAATGCTTTTTCGGGTAAGTCAAAAGTCTTCAATAAGAACAAGAATGTAGTAGGGGATGGTGTTACTGATTCAAAATATGTACAAATGGTACAAAAATATTCCCCCACTACCAAAAGTGAAAATATATCCTTTATTATTGTACCAAAAGGAAAAACAAGACCTAGAGTGGGAAAACACCATCTGAATAGTCTTGGAGTACTCATTGAAATGATCCTAAAAAAGTTAGTTACTACTAATATGATAACTCTCCTAGAGATTTGACCCTTGGATGATAATAAACCATGCCCTGACTGGTACTATGAAGATGAGTTTTGTCATTACCATTGAGTTAAAAGGAATGATAATTAACAATACATGCAATGAAGACATTTCATCCAAGACTTTATATAAAAAGGGAAGATAGAAGTTGAAGGATAAAGTCAAACAAGCCAATCCAAAAATCAGCAATTAGGGATATATTAGGACCCTCTACCAAAGCATGACTAGAAGCAAAAAAAAACACTAAGGTATAAGGGTCAAGCCTCTAGCTCCAACAAAATCAATTACCATTCCATACCATATCACTACATTAACACCATCTAAATCAAAGGCCCCCAAGAGCCCAAAAATCCACCATCCCCAATCCTTAAAATTAATAGGGCCACTGCTGATTGTGTGGTCACTACAAGATGTGGTAAAATAACATTTATTGGAGAACCTCTAAAAGACCCACCCACTTCTTCTTCTCAAAAAATCACCATCCCTAAGAAAGCTTCAAATACTCCCAATAAGATATATGATATTATTCAGCAACTCGAGAAGACCCTAACGCAAATCTCCCTTATGAATCTTCTCAAAACTTCTTCTGTACATCAGGGGATATTAAATCAAGTCTTGTATGAATTGAAAGTTCCTAGGGATATTGACATGAATCAATTTCAAGCCTTGGTGGGTCACTTATCACCATCACAACAAATCACATTCAGTTCTTAGGACATGCCACCGACCCTTATCATAATTCTCCCTTATTTATTAAATCTCTGTTACAAACCACAAAATCCCATGGGTTCTTATAGATAGAGGATCCACCCTAAATTTGTGAAATATTGAGTTTCCTAAGAAGTTGGGGAGTTCATAATCTTCATTAGGGCCTACTCTAATAATGATAAAGGCTTATGATGATAATGGAAAGTCATCCACTAGAATAATATATCTTCCCATAGCTATGAGACATGTAGTCCACCAAACCTTAATCCATGTAGTGAATGAATATCCCTTATAATATGTATGCCCTTGGGTTCATATCCCACCCTTATAATATGTTTTTCAAACATTTTTGGATGCCCTTGGGTTCATGAGATGAGAGTGGTACTTTCCACCTCCTAGGATTCACCAATGTCTCAAATTCCCACACATTCAGGCATGGAGGAGCCGCCACACTCACCATCTCGTGTACAGAGGTCCCAAATCAAACATTTTTCACCTCACCAACCAGTAGCTATCAAATGGAATAATCAAATCATGATCTTTATTATCCAAGTATTCCTTTCTATCTCATGCCTTTTACAATATGCCCAAAATAGATCCCTAACTCAAACTCATCTTATTTAATCCAAAATCTATGAAATCATGTACACCTGTGATAGTCTATCACCCACCTCATCTGAGTCACTATAAATCACTCACCTAAACCTAACAATTATCTCCAAGGGGTGTGGGTAATATGAGTATAAAACTCTCTATGTAGGAGACCTTCCACTATCCCCATGTAGTTATGGGTCCCTAATTATGAGGCAAAATAAACCTATTATTTATCATTTTGGGCTAACTAATTTTACTAACACATAAATGTTTTCAGAAGAATATTTTGAGGAGCCTGATGATTCCTGGATTATTCATGAAAATGTGACCCTAGAGTTTCATAGGCAAAAATATCCCCAACAATTAAAAATTCTCCAACAAATGAACTATAAATGGCAAGGACTAGGTTGAGAGGAACAAGGAAGACTGGAACCTATTGTTGTTCAAGAACATCAGAGATGACTTGCCCTAGGGTACAAACCACTAGGCATTGAACTCAACTCTATCACCATGGATACTTCTTCAATTCCTGAAGAATTTACTTTTGATGAAGAAGTTGAGATAGGTTCCATTTTATAGCTTCTATGAAGACATGGTTGCCACAAACCTTTTCTCTAACACTACCATTTACACTATCAACATCTCCCTCTGCTACCTTGAACTAATAGATTGGGATCAGAGGAAAGAGCCATCCTTTGATGTGTTTCAAATGATGAAGCTATTACTGAGTACATGGTAGCTCGAAGTTATATGTCATCAGGGGATCACAAAATGGGATTCACCATCAATTTAAATGAGTCTGCCTATTTTGGAGAGTAACATGAGTCATTAAACCACGTAGAAGAGAAAGAATATGATGAAACTAACCCCTCTCTAGATATATAAAAAATCCATCTAAACCCTGATGAATAAGAGATTTATCAAGAACTAAGTGCAAAGCTCCTAGCTAAGTTTACTTCAAGAGAAGAGCTACTGCCACTTCTAGCATATATTCAAGATCAGTCACCTTCCCTAATTAAGGAGGTCATAGAAATCAATATTGGAACTAAAAAAATACTAGAATAATCAAACTAGGGGAAATTATTATCTCTAAGGAATGTCAAATTCTTATTGAGATTATTAAGGAATTTATGGGCATATTCATGTGGAGCTACTCTAACATGCCTGTATTAGATCCCACTTTGGTGGTACATATCTTGTAGTGCATCCAAATGCTAAAAAAATTAAACAAAAGCTCCAAAAGATGCATCCTAATGTGGCGTTATTATTCAAGGAAGAGTTATAAAAATTATTGGAAGCAGGATTCATTCAGCTAGTAGATTATTCTGAGTGGATCTCTAATATTGTCGTTGTTGAAAAACCACAAGGAAGGGTATAGATTTGTACTAAATTCTGAGATATAAATAAGGCATGTCCAAAAGATGACTTTCCTTTACCAAATATAGACATGATCATGGAATCTACAATAGGATACAAAATGCTTTCCCTCATGGATGGATTTTTCAGTTATAATTAAATCAAAATCACTCCTAAAGATCAGCATAAAACTACATTCATTATTCTGTGGAGGAATTTATGCTATCAAGTGATGCCTTTGGACTAAAAAATGTTGGATCAACCTACCAAAGGTCCATGATAGTCATTTTCCATGACATGATGCATGATATTGTGGAAGATTATGTGGATGACATCTTAGGAAAGTCCAAGCTAAGAGCAAAACATCTAACAATCCTTAGATAATTTTTTGAGAGGCTCAGAGAATATAGAGTTAGACTAAACCCAAAATAATGTGTGTTCAAGGTCACTTCAAGCAAACTCTTGGGGATTCATAGTCTCTTGGTGAGGCATTGAGGTAGATCCCACTAAATTAAAAGCCATTATTGAAATGCCTCCACCTAAAAACTTGAAGCAACTAAGAAGCCTTCAAGAAAAATTACAAGACATTCATCGATTCATTTCTTATTTGGTAGATAAATGACATCCATTCACTCATCTCTTAAGGAAAGGAGCGCATTTTGACTAGAATATGGAATGTCAAAAGTCATTTGATAACTTAAAGTAGTATATATTGAATCCTCTAGTACTCTCACCACCAATATCAAGAAGGCCATTACTTTTATATATATCCGCTACACCATGTGCTATAGGGGCTCTCTTAGCTCAACACAATGATGAAGGAAAAGAAATATCTATATATTACCTCACCAGAACACTTATCTCATACGAGTTAAATTATAGCCCTATAGAGAAAGTGTGTTTAGATGTGGTCTTTGCTTCACAAAAAGTCAAACATTATATGTTAAATAACCAAGTCAAGCTAATCACAAAAGTTGATCTACTTAAATACATGCTATATAGGTCTACCCTAACAAGAAGAATGGCCAAATGGATTATGTTGTTAAGTGAATTTGACTTCGAGTATGTGAATCAAAAATCCATCAAGGGGAAAATTATCATAGATCAACTAGCAACAACACCCATATCATACACAAAACCATCGACTACAACCTTCCTTGTTGAGTCCATATTGACAGTTGAAGAATCACCTTGATAGAAATTATATTTTGATGGATCTTTTACCATGCATGGGTCATGAGTGAAAATTATTATTGTAAAACCACAAGGATAAATAATCCCTAAATATTTTCAAATATCTTTCCCATGCACTAATAACATCATTAAATATGAGGCATTAATTATCGGGTTTCAACTTGCCATCTAGTGGAATATTGAACATCTCCAAGTCCTTGGGGATTCTCATTTGATTATCAAACAAGTCAATAAAGAGTTTCAAACTAAGGATGAGAACTTACTTCCCTATAATCAAATGGTTATTCATTTAAAGTAAATTTTTTAGTTTATAACTTTTAATCAAGTACGAAGAGGAAGTAACAAAGTTAAAGATGCAATGGCCACTATTGAGTCTTTAATAGATCTCCTAGAAGCCATTTTTCTAGTTGAACAATTATTATTACCGGCACATCAAGCATTGGCTCATTATCAAATATTTTCAATCCCTTTCTGACATCTGATCCAATCAATTTAGGCAACAATTCGGGTGACAGTGCCACCCCAATTGATGACGGAACTCTAACTTTTGCACCGTAGCTCCAATTGACTCGCCGTTTGAACCGTTGAAAGCTAATCGTGAAATGGCATTGAGCTCTACTCAATGAAGTTTGACCCCCGAAAACCCAACGGAAGTGCCTCAATTTTCAATTTTAATAGTGCTGTCTAAAAATAGTAAGTTGCTAAAAATAGTAATTCCTCGAATTATGTACTGTTTTAAATGTCATACCACTTCATTCCCTCGATATTGGTGACCTTCCACATTCCCCATGCCTTCATTGTGTATAAAAGAAGAGGTAACTAGAAATGTAAGGACAGACATCTCTTCCTAGAGATTATATTTGTATTGCGAATCTACATCCTTCTCAGAGAATTCATTGTTACTGTGTTATTTCTATGTTATTGTGATATTTATCAACCAAGACTCTGAGTTTTGGATCAACATCTATGCCTACCTCCATGATAATATGCTCCCACCAGACCTTAATCATCATAAATGTAAATCTTTCATCCAATTTATACCCTGTTACTCCATCCTCGGTAGCATGCTCTATTGATGAGGCTATGATGGGATCTTGTTAAGATGTCTAACCTCAGAGTAAGTCATTCTTGTAGTCAAATAGGTTCATGATGGTATTTATGATGGCCATGTCAGTGGAATGGCCTTGGCCAAGAAGTTACTCTAGATTGGATATTATTATCCAACCATGGATCATGATGCTTATTAGTATGTGTGAAAGTGTGTAGCCTATCAAATGTAGTGGAATATCATACATGCCCCTGCTCAAGAGATTCAACCTATAATGAGATCATGGCCATTCTCAATATGGGGATTAGATCTTATTTGCAAGATTAATCTTACCTCATTAGATGAACATAAGTTCATTATTACATCCACAAAGTATTTCACCAAATGGGTGGAAGCTATGCCACTCATATACACCATAGGTCTAAAAATATCTAAATTCATTTTGAATCAAATCATTTATCGCTTCAAAATCCCATCTAAGATCATATCAGATAATGGAAAATCATTTAAGAATCAGGAAGTGGAATACCTGTGCAATCAATATCATATTTAGAAATATTTTTCCATAGCCTATTACCCCTAGGGCAATGGACAAGTAGAAGCAACAAATGAAACACTTATAAAAATACTCAAGAAGATTGTCAATAATGTTGGAAGAAACTGGAATATACAATTATATCCTGCATTTTGGTCATATAGAACCAACATCTGAACACCTACTAGGGACACTCCATACTCTTTGGTATATGAAACATAAGCAATATTGGTAGTTGAAGAACTCCCTTCATTACATATATCTTTGCGGGGCATAATCACATACAATGAATATAGAAATGAGCGGATACAATAACTAGAGTTATTGGATGAAAAACATCAAAATGCTCTTAATCACCTAAGGGCATATCAAAATAAGCTCAAAGGCTAATATCATAAGAAAATCTAGTCCCAAGAATTTGAAATTGGTGAGTTAGTCCTAAAGAAAAATTAAAAAAAAACACTAATGTTGAACGTGAAAATAAGGGGAAATTTGAAGCAAATTGGCTTGGGCCTTATGTTATTATTACTAAATTTGGGTCAAGAGCATATAAACTTGCCACTCTAAATGGAGATGAACTTGATGAGCCAATGAATATTATGCATCTTAAACGGTTATATACCTAGAGGGCCTACTTTTTTTGATCCCCCATTTGTAAGAACCTATACTTGGGGGCACTCCTATCTATCACCATTTCACTTCCCATCATTCTTCCTCATCTCCTGTCATTCCCATCTTCCCGTCTTATCCACTCACCTCCCATATGACCATGATCCCAATGATGGGTATAAGATATATGCTTTAAAAATTAGGAGATATGAGTTTCAAAATGGGGCATATTAATTCTGAAAGTGTAAAGGGGACACTTATTGAAGAGTCATTTGGAACATCTAATCGACTCCAAAACCAATATTTCCTTTTGCTATCCTAATCCACGTACAATCGATTCTCCCAATCGATTGTCCTAAGCATACATCCATTTGTACCCACTAACTTCATTATTAAAGAAGGGTCATTGCATATTCCTCCTCTAGGATATATAATACGCTTTGTAAAATTTTAAATAGAATATTGAAAAGTTTAATCTAGTTCCTAGGATTAATATTATATCCGGTTTGATCATGTCTCAATTGTTTCCAAATTCTTACACTCTATTATCCTTGGTCAAAATTCTAGGGTACTTTGTAAATAGCCCATTTTGCCAAACAACATTGTATATATCTGTTTAATAAAGATACTTAAAAATATTTTCTCTTGTAAATAATTTTTTATCCTTTCACATTTTATACATATTAGTCAAATCTCAATTAGGTCACAAGTCCTTTTTACTTAGGTTAAAATTGTAAATACCTGTACACAAATCCTTTTAAGTTATGTTTTGAAACTTTTTGTTAACTCATCTCATCAATATTCACATATAAATCTAGTATTTTATCCACATAATAAAACGTTAGTTATGTTGTGTAAATATTTATTGTAATCTTTTGTGTTAAGTTGTCATTGTAAACAATTGTGTAAATGTTTGTTGTGCCAAACTGTATTTTAAATGTTGTTTTTTGTATATATTTGGTTTGTCTTCTTGTGAATGAGGATGGCCACAAATGACTACCCATTATGACATTGGGAATGGCATTAATGAAGTTCCCTCCTAAAGTCCCCAAACACTATAAGTTAATGTGACCCCGACTATCCAAATGTCATAGGTATATTTTAATCAAAGTGCAACAGTAAAACTAGATTGTCAACATTTCAAGTGGATTCAAGACACCCCACACCCTATATCCCCTAATCATTAAACTATCCCATTTGACCACCCTAACCTACTAACTAACCCCTCCACCTCTTTGGTGCATGAGGATTTACCCATTACTATTTTGTGAGACATATAATTATATTCATTAAAGGACTACCTATCTAAATATTAGCACATGATATAACACATTCCATTTCATATAACATATTATATCATTTCAGTACAACATAAAAATAAAAACATAACATCACATCATCTATCTAAATCCAAGACATCCATATCATTATCACCACATCATCACATACATCAAATTAAAGGACATCCATAAAACACATAATCATAAATCATTCCCATACATGAAAATAAATCCTCCTCATCACATGTATATAATCAACATCTACTCATCTTATGCATATAATTAATAAAATCCAATATCCAATCTAACCAATACATCATATTCACATAACCAAAATACAATTACATGTCATATACCATAATATTAATCTCATCATAATCACATAAATGTCCATGAGTCATGTTAAAAAAATATATACAATGTGATCATCATGGGCATCCATGTGCTAAATATAAAATATACATGTCCTGTATACACAAAATGTCTCATTAGACCAGATCATGGCTATCTTGGTGGTCTCATAGGTGGCTGATGTATAAAATGCAAAGAGGTGTTGGCCCTGTAAGAAGGAGCTTGTTGGTCCATTGACACCATACCCTCATACATACCCCTATAATATTTCACCTCTCTGGTCAAATGGGATATCTGATGCATCACATCTTCTAAACCCTATTTCTGTAATAGTGTGGTCCCTTCATCTCAGATCCGTTCAACCACCTATATCTTTGCCTCCCTTTGGCTCAATCAGGTCTGAATCTAACCTATCTAACCCTATAGGGTCGCTATCTATGGACTTCTACCCTAAATCTAACCATATAGGGCTGCTCTTTATGCATATCTAGCTTGAATCTAACCTATTTGGCCATGTAAGGATGTTATCTATGTATATCTAGCCCGATTCTATCCCAACAAACTAGTAAGGTGAGCTAATACTAGGCCCATCTGAATATCCCTCTGCACTATCTGTCACTATAAATATGCCACATGTAGGTGATATCTATCACACTCAACAGTAATCCCAACGACCTCAACAACCCTCACCTCCTATCATAGACTATCAATCTATGCCTAATTTGATACACTGATAGGTGGCCTAGAAGACCCTACAACATTACAATGTGTCCCTCTCGCTTCCTAATCTCATCCACCCACCCCCTAATCACTCCCTCCTACTCCCTGATCATCCCTGACTACACCTTATTCACCTCCATCAATAACCATCAAAGCTTGATCAATCTTGTCATGCCCATCATCCCCACCATCTCTCTCAACATGTGGTTGCAGCGTATGTGCTCGTTATCTCCTCAAACATTCATGTGCTTATAAAATCCTCCATACTACTCCTCTCCTCCTATCCCCCTATACTGGTTTCAATAGTCTTTGTGGCCATCTCTGTTGCCACCAACCTGTGTAGGTTACAATGACTCTAGGATATGATATAGCTATCTAATAGTCCCATACCATAGGAACTATGTTATCATAATTAACCCATACTAGAGCCCTATCAACTGTATGCCCCCATTGAGGCCTATCTCTATCAGTCTTGGAAAATAAATTCTCCTCTCCTTAGATGTCTCGCTAATGTTCAAACTGCCTTTGCACTCTATTAGGGCAGTGTCTCTCTATGATGTAATCTCATTGCCATGCTAAATAACACTCTATTAGCATGTAATGGGTATAGTTTCCATCCTCTACCCACCCCACTACACCTACCCATATGACATCCAAGTTATCTAGTCCTCAGTCAAACTATCCAATGCTTGTCTATAAAATCTCATGTCCCCTAAATGAGCTCTCTACAACCCCAAAATGATATATCATCCAAACACTAGTGGCTAATCAGGATCACGAATTGATTACGTACCTAGTGACCTCTCGATCACCACATGCTCCCAAAACTAGATCTACAGTAATAACCATGGTTTGAAACTCACCACTCCCGTATATGTCCCCATATGAAGCTCCCTATATATGTAACCCAACACAATAGGTCTCCATGCAAAAACTCGATAATCCTGCACCATGTTTGCCACTACATCCCCTAACCCTAAGTGAAACCACTGATTACTTTTGTCCGGCAATAATATGCAAGTAACAAGAGACATGGATATTAAGGTCAACTGATCAATGGACTTGTCCCTAAAGGTCCTATCAATGTCAATCTGTGAATCATAGACCCTGACCTGTAGATTTCCACATAATTGCTACACAGTCACACTCAATCCCTGTGACCTCTAGTAGATCGCATCTCCTCTCATATGTAATCAAAAAATATGCCACACATCCTCCAAAGTCACTATCATCTCTCATGTGACAAAATAAAACCTACTCATCTTAGAATGCCATCACTCCACCAGTGTAGTGATAAGTGCTCAATCTATCCAAATAAAAGGCATAGTGGTGATGTAGTATAGGCCAATCATCTCTACCACTCCACAATTAGTTGGTTTCAACCGATGCATCTCATGCAAAACCAATGACCACCATAGTCTAGATGCCAACACACCTAAATTCTCCTGCACCACAAAACCTATTAGCCTGTAATCACTACAAACCTATACCCTAACTTACCTCTTTCATATACCAAACCCATACCTTAACCTAACTTTTCCCTATACCTACCTTATCTACCCTACCTACCTATTCCCTTCTTATCCCCTTACGCAACTAATCGTAACACTACTCTTCAGCAAAATTGATTATGGCCAATAACCCTAATTTGTGATTTTGTAAAATAACTTCTCGATTCTTGCAGTTTTGTTTAAGCGTAAGTCACCACTTGAAGTTTTTCACAATTGTAACTCACCCTATGTGGTATTGCAAAACTACAATTCACCCATCATAATTTTGCAAAATCGTAAATCACTACAAGCAATTTTGCAAAACTATAGGTAACAAGTGCATTGCCACGACTTGCATGCGCACACCACAACTAGGGGTAATGCCCCCAGTTGTGATTTTGTGGTATTCAATTTTAACCCTAATAAATGTAATTAAATGACCAAAATGACAAGTAAAGATAGGGTACTTACCGCCGACCAGCCTCCATCGGTCTCTGGTACTCACAAACTCTCTCTCCATGGTGGGAAGCACGAGGAATGTGATCCATTCTCCTTAGCTCTAGAACACAAGATAACAAAAGCCAAGAGTGAAAATGACTTCTTTTTACCCCCAAGTTTCTATTTTACCCCCCATTAACCCTATTATTTCACCCCCTTCACCCTCTTTAGTCCAGGTTAACCCTACCTTTCTACCAAACAACTAATTTTGATCCTCATATCCATTTAACCATCCTTTAATCATGATTAATCACATTTCCAGTGACTATTCTCTATCCTAAAAGTCATTTTAATCATTTTCACGATTATGGTCTTCCATCTCCCCGATTCCCATCTAACATCCTAAGTCAAAACTACATCGACCTGATGTCTTTTCAGACTATGTAGGCAACACTTGGCCACTTTTTTAGTGCCCAAGGATAACCTGGCCATAAATTCTCATCAAGTCCTCTCATGGTCACTCGCATATATTAAATCATGTTGAGCTACGATCATTGTATCAAATCCATCTATCGTCACAAATCACTTATCTTCCATCTTTTTATCTACCTATAGCTCTCCTTAGCATGTGTCCTTGCCTAGGAAATGTCAACAACTCATGGCCTTATTATCCCAATCTATACATTTCCTGAACATATGTCTTTATCTTGGAATTATTCATCTTATCGCATGAATCCACTCACCTCTATCTTCGGCATTGATCTTTGCCTAGGACTCATCTTAAGAGGCTAATCATTATTGCTAAGGTGCGTTCCCTCTTGGGACTAGTCTTACACCTACAACCCCATTCCCTTGCATTTATGATTGGGGTATTTTATCATTCGTAGCTCAACTAGCATCCCAACCCCTCATTGTCATGATTTTATACCCACCCTATAATCTCTTTTTGAGTGGCCATCCGGTTCTTTCCTACCCGCATGCCCCCTCAAGGGGGCATCAAGCAACCTTGTTTTTATTAACTCATCCATACAATGATTTTTATTTGAAAGATCACTACTCCCTACTTCGTCACTCGCAATGCCCTTTCACAGAAGGGCAAAATGTATATATCTAAATTTGCTCACCCTAATTGTTCCACTAATCCCGTTAATTATCATAATTAATCTAGTAACTATAGTTCTAATTAAATAATTAAATCACATTCCTTATTAAATATTTCCTACATCATACGAACCTTCCTACCCCCGTAACCGCCCCTCCCCTCCAAGCTATATTAATCCCTTGATTATCCTAATAACATACTATTAAATCACTAATCTCACCTCATTAATTAATCATTTGCCCCACTTGCCAATTTAAAATTCAAGATATTTTACCTGCCCCCTA
Organism: Torreya grandis; assembly: GCA_037957365.1. NCBI lineage: Eukaryota > Viridiplantae > Streptophyta > Pinopsida > Cupressales > Taxaceae > Torreya > Torreya grandis. The sequence goes on along the minus strand of JARHVA010001727.1, from coordinate 2,898,773 downwards.
GCTAACCTACCCATAGCCTCTCTTACACACCTATATCCTTAAACCTCCCTAAAACCCCTATACTAATCCCTATTAACTCCTAATCAAATCTAGAAGCCTCTAAAATCTAGAGCCTTCTTGAACTTGGTAGAATTCTTTAAAATTAGAGAGTTCTAATGAATTTAAAATTTATTTTAATCCTCCTCCATCACCTTATAAATAACCAAGCATGGAACATGGTCAGACTAATTAGAAATAACTCTTGCATGCATATACAAACTCTTTAAGCCATCATAGTCTCATTGCATCCACACTATCCTTGCATCCAATAAGCCATTAACCCATTCATGCTTGCTTAAAATCTTGAAGCCACCAATATCAAGCAATCCAACAAGCAAGTCAATAATCTATTAGAGAATTTATTTGAAGATCTTGGAGGGAAGACAAGAGAAGCAAGGTGATGGTAAGAGTCCTCTTATAAGTTCTGATTGCTTCTATATTCTCTCCCTTCAATATTTTTTGTAAGTTTTGGGTTAAGTTACTATAACTAGTATGTTGAATCCATAGCTCAAATTTACAAGCATACAGACAAGAGGGTTTTAAAAAGTATCTTGAATAAGAGTGACATGGAAACAACCATTAAGAATTGATAGTGCAAAACACATTGAAATAGTAAAACAAAGATAGAGAACCTCCCCAAGTCCGTTAAGTTTTGTTTCTGGTTACTAGAACCATAAATAATACGATTATATGAAGTAATAAGTAGGTACAATTTTTTTTACAATTGCATTGATCAAATATGGGGATCCAAAAACCTCGTCCAATTATTTGAAACTTAGTATTGATCATTATAAAATTGCACTTTTTCTCCAAACCCTAACGAGACATTTGAACCTACAAATGATAAGGAAAATGACATGTTTCGAGACTTGTATTTAGAGTTAACAATATTTTAAAGTACAATCTACTTATCATGATCCTCAACCATATACAATATCAAAAACAACACACCAATAAATAAAATAATACTTCAACAAAATAATTCAATGTGATACATTTTTTCGCAACTATAAACTTTAATGAACTTATTAATACACAAACTTAACATGAAATAATCCAATAAAACAAAATGGCCGGGACAAAGCCACACAACCTTGTGGACCCAATAGACTAAAAGAACGAAGGTCCCCAAAAACATGGAGACGGAGTGGCCGGACCCAGAAACAAGTGGAAAAAAGAGGGAAGAGAGGGCAGAAGGGCCAGATTTTTTTTTTTCTGGTACCTACAGTGAGACTGGTTCAATTTTGATCACCAAATTGGCCATAGCGACAAAACAAAACCAAATCTACTAAAATACAGCACTGAAATCGACTATACAGTGAACCTTATGGCCGCCAATTCATGAAGGCTGTTCAGAGCACAATGCATATGGCGGAGGGGCGGATCTCTCCAGGCAAATATTTGCCCAATCCTTATATCTGTTAATCTTTGCCGCGCTTTGTCATGCGATTGGGAATATGCAGGGGATTGTATTTATTTTTGGTTGGAATCAAAGTAGATCCGCAAAAAATCGGGCATTCAGATGATCACTGATCACGCCTTCTCCGTACTTCACTGTTGGGCATGACATTCTCATGCCCAAGAGATCAATAAAAAGCCATTTCCCCTACCATATATTGAGAACAGAACACTCAATGCTTCACAGTATTACAGACGGATATTTGAAAAGCCCTAAAATAAGCATAGATGCAACTTCAAGGAGGAAACCAAGAAATTGTTTCAAAGGCCGTTCCTGCTGAGCGGTAAAATCCTATAAATCTGATAAAAGCTTTTACAAGACATTAATTTCTCAGGCAGGAGGAAGTTTCCTTTCCAAACCCAGCATATTCTTGAACCTTGGCTGTAGAAATGACAGGCTCAAGGTCTGTAATGGCAACAATAACAGGCATCAATAAGAAATATGGGTAATAGTTACCGCATTCGGTCACTTGGGCCTTTAAAAAGTCAACAGAAATGGAAACCCTGATTGGGTTTAGATGAAAATTGCATACAACCTTGGAATCCATCAGTGGAGCTGCAAATCTGTAAAACTAAATGCACTGGGCATGGGCTTTCATGCAACAAGAAACTTGTAAATAAAATCATATTCTAATTTACTTACATGAAGGCTAAACACATCCAGACACAGACACAATGAAATGCTAAATACTCCTCAATCTATATTCATGTTCATCATTACAATCACATTGTTTGAAGCATCTAAAATTCCCAAACTGAGTACCATCTTATTCAGAGAAAATGGGTTCCTCACGTTTTAGATTGAGAAGAATATCAGAGCGGTATGAAACCTTCTTTCACAGCGAGGCCTAACATGAGGACGAGGAGCCCAAGTCCCATACATTGAGTTGAGGTCATGACAGTCTGATTGTAGGCAGAGAATGTAATGGCCATGCCCACCACACCGATTATCAATCCCTTCAAGTTGCTGTTCATACTTGCACAACAGATTTTACACCAAAATTGTTGTCTTTAGGCCTTTGGGTATCCGATTTCAATTCATATGAAACAACTATGTGGATATTTGAACCAGATCTGCCAATCTCAAATGTCAAGTTTACCATGAACAGAGGAATACTGACCAATTCCTATCATACAATAATAGGAGCAGAGCCCCACATGTACGCCAACATAGATACTTTGAGCAGAGACTTGTAGATACTTGCCAGAGCCTAAGGAAGTAAAGAAATTCAAAGGATGGATAATTATAACAGGTGGCTTTAATTGTCTGAAATCAAGGCAAACAGGGCCCGTTTCTTCGTTTAATGCATGGGTTTCTTTATTCTTTTATTTTCCTTCGATTCCAAAATAACAATTTTTTTATTTTCACTCAATTCCAAAATAATAATAATTATTATAAAAAAACATTTAATTCACAGGCCAGTAAAAAGGATCTTCTTTAAAAAAAAATCACATACTGCAATGGTTGACTTCCATACAAAATTAAATAATAATAAAAACCTACGTAAGTTAGCTTTGGACCCCAATGGATAAGCTTAAGCCACATTATTAATATTTAAATGTGACTCACTCCATCCCTTGGGGGAGAAGCAGCATTAAGTATATAGTTGAACATGGATATATGGCTCAATTGCTATTTGAGGGGACGTTTGGTATAGGGATTTATTAATTGTACAATTATATTCTTTTGGGATGTGTGTGTCGATTATCGATTAATTTTAAATTTTTATTGATATGTTTTTTTTCTAGCTTTTTTTGGTTGTTGGGTTGTTTCTTTGTCCCCCTTTTTTTTCTCTCTTTCTTTCCTTGTTTTCTTAGGTTTAGTCTTTTATATGAGATTGTACAATGTATGATTTAGGGGCTTTAGAATCATAATATATATAGTTTAAGGTGAGCCATTACAACATTTGTTTTAGGTCTTGTGTGTCTTGAGTTCATGTTTTCTCTACCATTCTCATCTATTGTGTGTCAACGTGCACATAAATATGGTCTTAATTTGAACTTTAAAACTATATAAATACACAGAGGCATTTGTGATTGTGATTTGAAATAAAACACATATGGGGTTTCAAATAATGTGTACGAGTTTTAAGTTGTTAGGCTTGGTAATTACCAAGTCTAAAGCGCATACATGTTATAATGTGTATGTGTTAAACTACATATGCACTATACCACATATGCTTTATAGTGCATATGTAATCCCACTGTAATATATTAAAAAAACATCTAAGACAATTTTTTTGCCTTCCATCCAAACCCCAATTTTCTTCCAAAATCCTCCACCCACGCTTCAAGAAATAGCCTTTTACCCTAAAAAAAGTCTCTCCATATCTCTTGAAATCTCGTTGAGTGGGATAGTTGGCAATGCCGCACAAGAGAAGAGGTAAGCATACTTAATTTGTTCCCATTAAAAACAAATTTAGTAATCTTTTTTGGATTTGCATTTTTTTGGTTAAAACCATTCATTTTTCAGTTTGTGTAGCCCATTAAACCCCTCCACATGCAAAAGAAAGTGTGGGAAATGATGGTGCAAGAGAATCTTAAGGTCTACAATTTTTCACTAGACTATCTTCTTTCTTTGATAGGCTAACCTTTCTTTTAGTTTAGGTCTCTTAGACTACTCTTATCTTGATGGATCTCCCTCAAGATTTTAGTCATCTTGTGTAAGTAACCTCTGCAAGGTTATTTATATATCTATTTTTCCTATTGATCCGGGCAACAATTCAGGCGACAATTCGGGTGATGGGTCCACCCCAATTGATGACGAAACTTTCGGGAGCCATAACTTTTGCATCGTAGCTCCAATTGACTCACCATTTGAATCGTTGGAAAGCTAATAATGAGGGGAAAGTCGTGAGATGGCATGGAGCTCAGCTCGATGAATTTTGACCCCCAAAAACCTAATGAAAGTGCCCCAAATTTCAATTTTAGTAGTGCAGTCTAAAAATAATAAGTTTCTAAAAATAGTAATTCCTTGAATTCTGTATTGTTGTAAATCGTGGAAGTCGAACCACTTAATCTCCCTCAAGATTAGTGACCTTCCACATCCTCCTCACACCTTCAAAACATGTATAAATGAAGGTTTAACCCAAAATGGAAATCAAACATCTCTTCTCAGAGATAGGCATATGTTTGGGTCTGCAAATTTGATCAATAAAACATCTCTTCTCAAAGATAACATTATTCAAATTGCGTTGTTCTTAATTCTTGAATTATATTTCAACCAAAGCTTTTGAGTTTTGGATCACCTATACCAATCCTTATTATTGGTATAGGTCTTCTTATGAGTAAAAACAGACTTGAAGACTATATAGCAAGACTATTTACTCTATTTTTTAGGATTTGACTCCACAATCCCTTAAATGATGCCTTCAAAGAGTTCTTCAATTTATTTAGGTGTTCACAACCTGATACACAAGTATCATGCTCTTTCTATAACTGTTCTATAGACAAAACAAACACTATTGCGCTTGTTTCTAGACCTAGTTGGCAACTCAGAGGGTTATGGATCTACTTTCAGTACTTGAAAGATCTACCACATAAATTTAAACATAAATAAACAATGATAACCAATTGAATTCATACCTTACTTCAATTTGAAGCTTTAAGAACAATGCAAATTTTACTTTTTAGCCCTACTAACAGGGATGCAGAAACACAGTCAGCTTTATCTTACTTTGTAGAGATTTTTACAACACAAAACCACTTTAATCACTTAAATAACATCTTCAATCATATGCCTATCAAGTTTCATAAAGTTATGAGGGTTACTTTTCAAGAAATATGTGTTTTGTAACTAAAACCCTAACTTGCTAGAACACAGGTTGAGGCACAAAATTATTGAAACATTGAATTCTAATGGCTTTCAAACCCTCTTTTTAGTTGGATTGTGTTCTAGAAATGTTTTCTCTACTCTTCCAACCATTCATTAATTTCAACAATCAATAAAATGTGTGGAGACCTTCTCTTTCCTCTAGCTGTACCATACATAACTCTGTTATGTGACCCTTTCAGACTCTATATCAACACCAAGCATGAAAACAAGATCATAGATAATTAAAGAAGGTATGAATATATATTCAAGGAATTTGAGAAGCATAAATAATCACAACAAAAATCCTTTCTATTGCATATATATTCATAACTTACATAGGCAGAGTTTTGCAAACCAACAACATCAACATCAACCCTTTTCCTCCTACAAACTAAGCTTTTAATCTTCTTTTATTGCTTGTCTTAGCTCCTCAAGACATGGTTCAAGGATTATCAAGTCCTAACTAACTCTCTAAACTTATCTTTGTCCTAAATTTACAAGATTTATTGTCTTAACCGATCTAGCATTTATTCAACCATGCCAAAATTAACCTTTTTTCCTATGTTGGGAACTTATTGACTGAGGTAAAAAACATGTTTACATAAGATAAAACAAGTGAATTAACCTTAATACATTATCATATAACCTAATGACCCATTAAAAACAAATTATACTTTATTTCCAACTTTCAAATAGGTCTAAACCATCTCTAGCCTTGCCAAGAAATTCAAATATTTAGATTTCCTAGTTTTGGAGAGAAAGTGACAAACACTCTAAATAAGCTTAGAAATGTTAAAAACAACCTATTTAAGGATTGATTTTGACCTCAAACAGATAGATACACCTTCCTAAAATAAATACAAGTACAAATTACTTATAAACAATGATGCACCTGCATCAGAAGTGAAGATGAAGAGATAAACCCATAAAACCCTCCTAACCCTCCTATAATTCCTCAAGACCCCCCACGTAGTTAGAAAAATTTGACCACATATAATAAAAAAACAAAATATGGATTTATAATTTAACTAGTATAACAAGGGATTATTGTTCAAACAACATCCATTGTACTTCATTGACAAATACATTAAAGTCATTAGTAAGCAAAGTTGACTTAGTAGCGGGATAAATGAATAGATGGACATATTATACAGATATATGTAGGTCTTACTATGATTAAAAAAAATTTCAATGATTGGTGTGATAGATAAAAAATAACAAAAGAGAAAATTTATGTATTATTCACTGATCCAAGAACCAATGTGCATCTTCTATTGTCATGCAAATAGTTCCCAATCTAATGGTGCCACATAATTTGATAAGAAATAATTTTTAGGACCTATGGTGGATGGGTTTTTATCATCTGCCTGGTAAACAAACTCAGGTTCCTTTGAAATTTCTAAGAAAACTCTATTCCAAATTTATCCTTAATGAAATTCCTAATTATTTTGATTACTCATAGTCTTAAGGCTCAGGAAAAGGCTCTATGTAGGAAATACCTGGTGCACGTCATGCACCTAATTAGTGTGTGAAAGTCTCTATCCAAAAACCACATTAGTTAGAGGAAATCACCTCTAGGATGAAGTATGATTTAGAGATTGACACTTTTCATATGTTTAAGGCATGTATTGATACCCTCATTCAACATATGAGCTAACTTTTCCATATTGATGCTAGTAAGGGTAGACATGGGGACGATCCAACTAGCGCTACTACCCAACCACACTATTGTAAATTATATGGTGTTGTATGCATAGGAATTTTATAAGATGATAAGGATTTGATGCAACTTGAGTATGGTGGTGTTTCTAGTGGGATAGATGATATGGTTCTGACTGATGAGTTTTTGACACACACATTTGGTTTGGACACCTCCACTGCACCTTGTAGATATCTTATATATTTGACATGTAAAAAAGTTATTGAACCTGCTAAATTCAAAATATATATATATCTAAAAAGTAATAATTATTTTACATATAAAGTTTAATAATATATGTGTAATTTTTTATGTTACACTAGTAGACGGTCCCATCTTTTTCCTAGCCAAATTGTGGACATCCGATAGAACATATATTGTTGCTACTCGACCAATGTATACATATACAAAGGAAATTTCTAAGAAAACTCTATTCCAAATTTATCCTTAATGAAATTCCTAATTATTTTGATTACTCATAGTCTTAAGGTTGAGGAAAAGGCTCTATGTAGGAAATACCTGGTGCACGTCATGCACCTAATTAGTGTGTGAAAGTCTCTATCCAAAAACCACATTAGTTAGAGGAAATCACCTCTAGGATGAAGTATTATTTAGAGATTGACACTTTTTATATGTTTAAGGCATGTATTGATACCCTCATTCAACATATGAGCTAACTTTTCCATATTGATGCTAGTAAGGGTAGACACGGGGATGATCCAACTAGCACTACTACCCAACCACACTATTGTAAATTATATGGTGTTGTATGCATTGGAATTTTAGAAGATGATTAGGATTTGATGCAACCTGAGTATGGAGGTGTTTCTAGTGGGATAAATGATATGGTTTTGACTGATGAGTTTTTGACACACACATTTGGTTTGGACACCTCGACTGCACCTTGTAGATATCTTATATATTTGACATGTAAAAAAATTATTAAACATGCTAAATTCAAAATATATATATCTAAAAAGTAATAATTAATTTACATAGAAAGTTTAATAATATATGTGTAATTTTTTATGTTACACTAGTAGACGGTCCCATCTTTTTCCTAGCCAAATTGTGGACATCCGATAGAACATATATTGTTGCTACTCGACCAATGTATACATATACAAAGGAAATTTATAAGAAAACTCTATTCCAAATTTATCCTTAATGAAATTCCTAATTATTTTGATTACTCATAGTCTTAAGGTTGAGGAAAAGGCTCTATATAGGAAATACCTGGTGCACGTCATACACCTAATTAGTGTGTGAAAGTCTCTATCCAAAAACCACATTAGTTAGAAGAAATCACCTCTAGGATGAAGTATGATTTAGAGATTGACATTTTTCATATGTTTAAGGCATGTATTGATACCCTCATCCAACATATGAGCTAACTTTTCCATATTGATGCTAGTAAGGGTAGATATGGGGATGATCCAACTAGCACTACTACCCAACCACATTATTGTAAATTATATGGTGTTGTATTCATTGGAATTTTAGAAGATGATAAGGATTTGATGCAACTTGAGTATGGTGGTGTTTCTAGTGGGATAAATGATATGGTTCTAACTGATGAGTTTTTGACAAACACATTTGGTTTGGACACCTCGACTGCACCTTGTAGATATCTTATATATTTGACATGTAAAAAAATTATTGAACCTGCTAAATTCAAAATATATATATCTAAAAAGTAATAATTAATTTACATAGAAAGTTTAATAATATATGTGTAATTTTTTATGTTACACTAGTAAACGGTCCCATCTTTTTCTTAGCAAAATTGTGGACATCCGATAGAACATATATTGTTGCTACTCGACCAATGTATACATATACAAAGGAAATTTCTAAGAAAAGTCTATTCCAAATTTATCCTTAGTGAAATTCCTAATTATTTTGATTACTCATAGTCTTAAGGCTCAGGAAAAGGCTCTATGTAGGAAATACCTGGTGCACGTCATGCACCTAGTTAGTGTGTGTAAGTATCTATCCAAAAACCACATTAGTTAGAGAAAGTCACCTCTCGAATGAAGTATGATTTAGAGATTGACACTTTTCATATGTTTAAGGCATGTATTGATACCCTCATTCAACATATGAGCTAACTTTTCCATATTGATGCTAGTAAGGGTAGACATGGGGATGATCCAACTAGCGCTACTACCCAACCACACTATTGTAAATTATATGGTGTTGTATGCATTGGAATTTTAGAAGATGATAAGGATTTGATGCAACCTGAGTATGGTGGTGTTTCTAGTGGGATAAATGATATGGTTATGACTGATGAGTTTTTGACACACACATTTGGTTTGGACACCTCGACTGCACCTTGTAGATATCTTATATATTTGACATGTAAAAAAATTATTGAACCTACTAAATTCAAAAAATATATATCTAAAGAGTAATAATTAATTTACATATAAATTTTAATAATATATGTGTAATTTTTTATGTTACACTAGTAGACGGTCCCATCTTTTTCCTAGCCGAATTGTGGACATCCGATAAAACATATATTGTTGCTAATCGACCAATGTATACATATACAAAGGAAATTTCTAAGAAAACTCTATTCCAAATTTATCCCTAATGAAATTCCTAATTATTTTGATTACTCATAGTCTTAAGGCTGAGGAAAAGGCTCTATGTAAGAAATACCTGGTGCACGTCATGCACCTAATTAGTGTGTGAAAGTCTCTATCCAAAAACCACATTAGTTAGAGGAAATCACCTCTAGGATGAAGTATGATTTAGAGATTGACACTTTTCATATGTTTAAGGCATGTATTGATACCCTCATTCAACATATGAGCTAACTTTTCCATATTGATGTTAGTAAGGGCAGACATGGGGATGATCCAACTAGCACTACTACCCAACAACACTATTGTAAATTATATGGTGTTGTATGCATTGGAATTTTAGAAGATGATAAGGATTTGATGCAACCTGAGTATGGTGGTGTTTCTAGTGGGATAAATGATATGGTTCTGACTGATGAGTTTTTGACACACACATTTGGTTTGGACACCTCGACTGCACCTTGTAGATATCTTATATATTTGACATGTAAAAAAATGATTGAACTTGCTAAATTCAAAATATATATATCTAAAAAGTAATAATTAATTTACATATAAAGTTTAATAATATATGTGTAATTTTTTATGTTACACTAGTAGACGGTCCCATCTTTTTCCTAGCCAAATTGTGGACATCTGATAGAACATATATTGTTGCTACTCGACCAATGTATACATATACAAAGGAAATTTCTAAGAAAACTCTATTCCAAATTTATCCTTAATGAAATTCCTAATTATTTTGATTACTCATAGTCTTAAGGCTCAGGAAAAGGCTCTATGTAGGAAATACCTGTTGCACGTCATACACCTAATTAGTGTGTGAAAGTCTCTATCCAAAAACCAAATTAGTTAGAGGAAATCACCTCGAGGATGATGTATGATTTAGAGATTGACACTTTTGATATGTTTAAGGCATGTATTGATACCCTCATTCAACATATGAGCTAACTTTTCCATATTGATGCTAGTAAAGGTAGACATGGGGATGATCCAACTAGCGCTACTACCCAACCACACTATTGTAAATTATATGGTGTTGTATGAATTTGAATTTTAGAAGATGATAAGGATTTGATGCAACCTAAGTATGGTGGTGTTTCTAGTGGGATAAATGATATGGTTCTGATTGATGAGTTTTTGACACACACATTTGGTTTGGACACCTCGACTGCACCTTGTAAATATCTTATATATTTGACATGTAAAAAAATTATTGAACCTGATAAACTAAAAATATATATATCTAAAAACTAATAATCAATTTACATAGAAAGTTTAATAATATATGTGTAATTTTTTATGTTACACTAGTAAACGGTCCCATCTTTTTCTTAGCCAAATTGTGGACATCTGATAGAACATATCTTGTTGCTACTCAACCAACGTATACATATACAAAGGAAATTTCTAAGAAAACTCTATTCCAAATTTATCCTTAATGAAATTCCTAATTATTTTGATTACTCATAGTCTTATGGCTCAGGAAAAGGCTCTATGTAGGAAATACGTGGTGCATGTTATGCACCTATTTAGTGTGTGAAAGTCTCTATCCAAAAACCACATTAGTTAGAGGAAATAACCTATAGGATGAAGTATGATTTAGAGATTGACACTTTTCATATGTTTAAGGCATGTATTGATACCCTCATTCAACATATGAGCTAACTTTTCCATATTGATGCTAGTAAGGGTAGACATGGGGATGATCCAACTAGCGCTACTACCCAACCACATTATTGTAAATTATATGGTGTTGTATGCATTAGAATTTTAGAAGATGATGAGGATTTGATGCAATCTGAGTATGGTGGTGTTTCTAGTGGGATAAATGATATGGTTCTGACTGATGAGTTTTTGACACACACATTTGGTTTGGACACCTCGACTGCACCTTGTAGATATCTTATATATTTGACATGTAAAAAAATTATTGAACCTGATAAATTCAAAAAATATATATGTAAAAATTAATAATTAATTTACATAGAAAGTTTAATAATATATGTGTAATTTTTTATGTTACACTAGTAGACGGTCCCATCTTTTTCCTAGCCAAATTGTGGACATTCGATAGAACATATATTGTTGCTACTCGACCAATGTATACATATACAAAGGAAATTTCTAAGAAAACTCTATTCCAAATTTATCCTTAATGAAATTCCTAATTATTTTGATTACTCATAGTCTTAAGGCTCAGGAAAAGGCTCTATTTAGGAAATACCTGGTGCATGTCATGCACCTAATTAGTGTGTGAAAGTCTCTATCCAAAAACCACATTAGTTAGGGGAAATCACCTCTCGGATGAAGTATGATTTAGATATTGACACTTTTAATATGTTTAAGGCATGTATTGATACCCTCATTCAACATATGAGCTAACTTTTCCATATTGATGCTAGTAAGGGTAGACATGGGGATGATCCAACTAGCGCTACTACCCAACCACACTATTGTAAATTATATGGTGTTGTATGCATTGGAATTTTAGAAGATGATAAGGATTTGATGAAACCTGAGTATGGTGGTGTTTCTAGTGGGATAAATGATATGGTTCTGATTGATGAGTTTTTGACACACACATTTGGTTTGGACACCTCGACTGCACCTTGTAGATATCTTATATATTTGACATGTAAAAAAATTATTGAACCTGCTAAATTCAAAATATATATATCTAAAAACTAATAATTAATTTACATAGAAAGTTTAATAATATATGTGTAATTTTTTATGTTACACTAGTAAACGGTCCCATCTTTTTCTTAGCCAAATTGTGGACATCCAATAGAACATATATTGTTGCTACTCGACCAATATATACATATACAAAGGAAATTTCTAAGAAAACTCTATTCCAAATTTATCCTTAATGAAATTCCTAATTATTTTAATTACTCATAGTCTTAAGGCTGAGGAAAAGGCTCTATATAGGAAATACCTGGTGCACGTCATGCACCTAATTAGTGTGTGAAAGTCTCTATCCAAAAACCACATTAGTTAGAGGAAATCACCTCTAGGATGAAATATGATTTAGAGATTGACACTTTTCATATGTTTAAGGCATGTATTGATACCCTCATTCAACATATGAGCTAACTTTTCCATATTGATGCTAGTAAGGGTAGACATGGGGATGATCCAACTAGCGCTACTACCCAACCACACTATTGTAAATCATATGGTGTTATATGCATTGGAATTTTAGAAGATGATAAGGATTTGATGCAACCTAAGTATGGTGGTGTTTCTAGTGGGATAAATGATATGGTTTTAACTGATGAGTTTTTGACACACACATTTGGTTTGGACACCTCGACTGCACCTTGTAGATATCTTATATATTTGACATGTAAAAAAATTATTGAACCTGCTAAATTCAAAATATATATATCTAAAAAGTAATAATTAATTTACATAGAAAGTTTAATAATATATGTGTAATTTTTTATGTTACACTAGTAGACGGTCCCATCTTTTTCTTAGCCAAATTGTGGACATCCGATAGAACATATATTGTTGCTACTCGACCAATGTATACATATACAAAGGAAATTTCTAAGAAAACTCTATTCCAAATTTATCCTTAATGAAATTCCTAATTATTTTGATTACTCATAGTCTTAAGGCTCAGGAAAAGGCTCTATGTAGGAAATACTTGGTGCACGTCATGCACCTAATTAGTGTGTGAAAGTCTCTATCCAAAAACTACATTAGTTAGAGGAAATCACCTCTAGGATGAAGTATGATTTATATATTGACACTTTTCATATGTTTAAGGCATGTATTGATACCCTCATTCAACATATGAGCTAACTTTTCCATATTGATGCTAGTAAGGGTAGACATGGGGATGATCCAACTAATGCTACTACCCAACCACACTATTGTAAATTATATGGTGTTGTATGCATTGGAATTTTAGAAGATGATAAGGATTTGATGCAACCTAAGTATGGTGGTGTTTTTGGTGGGATAAATGATATGGTTCTGACTGATGTGTTTTTGACACACACATTTGGTGTGGACACCTCGATTGCACCTTGTAGATATCTTATATAATTAACATGTAAAAAAATTATTGAACCTGCTAAATTCAAAATATATATATCTAAAAAGTAATAGTTAATTTACATAGAAAGTTTAATAATATATGTGTAATTTTTTATGTTACACTAGTAGACGGTCCCATCTTTTTCCTAGCCAAATTGTGGACATCCGATAGAACATATATTGTTGCTACTCGACCAATGTATACATATACAAAGGTAATTTTGAATGTCTTAAGTTATCTATATTTTATTAATGTTATATTTCATGTACATGTATGTATTTGTATATATATATATATATATATATATATATATATGCTCAATTAACAATGATATTTTTTTTACTTAGTATACATATACAAAAATAATTTTGAATGTTTTAAGTTGTCTATTTTTTATTAATGTTATAGTTAATGTACATGTATGTATTTGTATATATATGTTCAACTAACAATGATATTTTTTTGTTTAATTGATGACCACAAGTGGAGTCTCCTCCATCTATACATGCAAGAGTAGACATAGGTGTTACTGTTGTGATTTTATCTGTGCAACATCTATTGAGGTATGAGAACTTATAATGTTTAAGTGTAAATATGGATTTTTTTTTATATTTTTCCTCGGTACTTGTGTAAATAATTGACATGAATCTATTATCCATGTAATATTTTCTAATGATGTCTGGTACTCCTGTATAAATGATTAGCAGGGGTGATGTGGTACAAGATAATTTCATTTTTAAATTTAACTATTATATTTCAATTATTTAATAAATTAGTTTAAATGTTTATATGCTCTTAAAAAATTAATTGTCAATAAATTTGAACCAGTTTTGAAGTTTTATTTTGTATATATATGTGTACATGATCCAATCCCTTCCATTATCATGAAAAAGGCATGAAATCCTGGTGTTTATCACTTTAACACTCTTGTTCATGATCCACAACTTACCATTTATCTTGCTAAGTATTAGAGGGAAATTGAGTGTGACCACCAAATTATGGTAAGTGCATGTGACTAAATGGTTTATGTATCATTTTAAAATTAACTTTTGAAACTTAGTTACATAACCATGCCTATGCTGAGTATGTAATTTTTTTGAAAATATTTGTATGTGAACATGTTCAACTACATATGAGTTATGAACATAATACAAATTGTAGTCTAATCTTGGAGGAATCTCAGACATTTGAAGGAGCTCCATCTATGATCAAGGAATCTAAGGGAGATCCTTATACAAGTAAGGCAAAGAGATGGAGTATTTTTTATATTTATTATGTCTTATGACATTTTGTTGTGTGCCAATATGGAAATGTATGCTTATTTAGCATTGTATGACTATATGGCATTGACTTGATATTCTATTATGTTCATATTTTATATGACTTTATAGATTGAGTATATATATACATTTTTTATGCCTTTACATTCATAAAATGTGAACATAACAAAATGTCAGGTCAGTGCCATAGTCGTACAATGCCAAATATGCATACAGTGTCATATTGGCACACAACACACACACACACACACACACACACACACACACACACACACACACACACACACACACACACACACACACACACACACACACACACACACACATTTGGCATTGTTGTAATTATTTTGTACATGTTATCATTATTTTGTTGAAAATCTAATCATATCTATAAACTTCACTTGATGTTTATTGAATGTATGGCACATGTCATCAAATATCCAATTGTAACCTTCAATATTTATAACTCACTACATCATTGATTGCATAAAATATGGTTGTATTTAGTTGATTATGAATTGTGATTATGTACATCTGTCCATCATATATTTTTTTGGTAGTCGATTGAGAAACTCCTACAATATTTTCAATGCCCAAACAATGGCTTCTTGTCGTGATGTTAGATAACTAGTGATGTTGTAATTCATTTACATAAAGGTGTGTTACTTTATTATATTGATATTAATGGAGAGGAACATAAAGTTATGGATGAACAATGGAGTGTGACCATGATACTTATATTATGAGATGTATTAGTGCATTGCATTATATGACTATGGATGAGGTTTACTAAATTTTTTCATTTAGTCAATGCTAGACGACAATTTGGTGGTTATTTCTAGTTTGATCCACTTGCGTGTCTTTTGAAACACCTAATTGATTTATAGAGGTAGCCTAGGAGGTTAATATCATGGATAATATTTAATGCTTTATAACATGCCCATGTGGAGTTATTGAGACATTGTATTGTAGAGAACTTATGTCTTAAAGACCTTTATGTATTATTCTCCTTGATATTTTTAGGCCCCATATTTGGCACAAGCCCATCATGTATGTCATTTAGTGAAAATTTGTACACATAGAATATTGACAATGAATAACATTTATGTTCGTGTATTTTACTTGGGTCCTTCTTTATTTTGGTTCATGATTTTATCTATTTGTTATTTATGACAATGACTAACATATAATGTAAGAAACACCATAAATTATACAAGTCTATTTGTTATTTATTCATCCCAAATTTTAGTCCTTTGTCCTTCTAGACAAGTCCATGGATTTCAAACAAGACCAAACCACAACACTGTTCGTGAAGCTTAGACTTGTCCAAGCATAATTTACGAAACTTATTTCGAGTCATGTTTCATTTAATTATTAATTTTTACATTGGGGCTTATCTTGGGTCAGATTTTGTGTGCTAATATGTCCAAAATTCAAAATCAAAACATATATAAATACAAGGCTTATTTAAGTAATTAAGTATGGCTCCATCACTCCATTTTTTTCAAATATTCTCATGTTCTATTTATATCTTTTTTGATGCTAGATTCAAGATTTTCAAAAGGTCAAATTTGTATTTACATGTTTGTGCTAAGGATAAAAATAGGAGAAAGAAAACCTAAACTTACATTCAAAATTTCACACATATACATAAGTCAGAGAACTAAATTCAAGTTTGATCCCTCTTTAGAGTATAGACTATGTAGTGCAATGTTTAGACATTTAATGGGGATTGACCAAGGTTAGTCCAATTCAATCCATTTTCCCTGACACTCCCTCCCATTTGATATAAATTTAGTTTATGTGTATGTATTTAACATGATAATATGGATCTAAAAGTGCATCAAAAAACCCTAATTAAGATAGGCAAAGGTAGTGAAGCAATCATATTTTTTCACAGTCAACATGGACAAGTCAGTAGGTAATATACTCGAGTGGTATGCACTACTAACAGTGGTCTTAGATAGGAATATTTAGAGATTTTATTGTTAATATGTCATCTTAAAAATTCCTATTCTTTATGTATTTTCCTATTAGTCTATGATCACAGTCATCTGAGGCAAGTTTGTGTTCAACAAACACAAGTGGCTTGCACTCCCATCCACTTATAATGGACCCATCTAGAAGAAATTTTTGATTTACTTATTATCTTAAGCATGCATAGTCACCTCTTTTACTTATTTCCACTTCCAAATATCTAGAATAGTCAAACAGAAACTCATGTGTGAGATAAGTATATTTATTCTTAGTGTTTTCAAAAATTAGTAGTTTTCCATATTTAATAAATTGTCAAAGTCAGAATTGTTGATTATCATACATATTTAGAATTATGATATACTCTAGTTATACATCTATAATTTTAAAAAATAATACTAATAAACAATAGTGTAAAACATATTGGTGAACCCATACATTTACTTCAACAATTGCTTTCTTTTTTGATTTTTTTGTAGGGTTTCAATTGAATTCCTAATTTTTAGACACTAAATAAAAATATGATCGACCTCTACTAGATTTGATTGAATGTTGTTATAGGATTTATATTTGACCTTAGGGTTTAAAAATTCATGGTTCCTTTGCACAAAAATTTAACTTTTTGATTCAATTATCAATTTTAATTTCAAATTTCAAACTTCTTTTTCTTTTTCTTTTGCTTTCCTAGAAATAGTGTTATGGTAGTTTTGTAATTCATAAGATCTATTATTTTGAGAAAAACGATTTTAAATTTTACTTAAGTCATGGTGCAATGGATAATAACCCAATAATTAATCCATTAGACAACACTATATATGGCTTTTAGTTTCCACATACCTCATGGTATACCAAAAATGCCTATGTTTTATTTTCTAGCCCTATGAACCTTTTGACTATTTGTTCTTGTAGTGGTCTAGTAAGTGGTTGGCCCAAAAATGTTAATCTCAACATACCTTAGAGAGAGGATAGTGTGACTATGGTAATATTTAAATCCTCTATAGTTAGTGCCCTTTTGGACTATGTTCACTATTTACGACTATGATTAGTATATATGAGAGCCTCTAAAGCAGAAATACCTAACTTAGTTACACCCATTAATATCCTTCCTTTCTTGGTATGATAAATTATTTTATAATAATAATCCTGGTGTTATTTTCTATATTATGGGTTAAAAAATATAAAATGGCTTATAAATATGCAATTCCCAATGGTGTTCATCCTCTAGATTTAATTCTCTCTACCAATGTTACAACTTATGTTTATGATCATGAATGGACTAATGATCATACTTATATAATTTATGATGCTTATTACATTAAATAAGGATATGATTATGATATATATGACTATGATTATAAAAATTAGGATGATTGGTATAATAGTGAATAATATATCAAAGAGGAGGGTCGATGCACAAAGTTGGGGGATAAAAAATGTGACATTCCCCCAAATTTGAATTTATTTTACAAAGGGCCCACATCCTTTTTTTGAATTGTCTATGAGCCTAAGATTCAAGGGTGTACACCCTTTTAAAAGGGTGTATGCCCTTTACAAAGGGTGTACACCCATTTAAAAGGGTGTATGCTCTTTACAAAGGGTGTACACCCTTTTAAAAGGGCATATACTCTTTGCAAAACATAAAGGTCATGTGCCCTTATTTTTTTCATTTTATTTTCTCTTTGGAACTCAAACCTGTGACCAATTTTAGTATTTTTATACCTTTTCATTTCCATTGTAAATCCACGTGCGTGCTTAAGATTTGTACCTGCCAATGAGATTCAAAATTCAAGTTGTTACCTTAGGTATGCTGATATTTTAATTTTTCCATTTGTATTTATATTTATTTATGCAAGTAGGGTTTTGAGTTTAATTTGCATTGCCTAAAAAAACCTATATTTATATGTAAATATAGATACACAATTTAATGATGGATTGATTATGTGAATAAAATGTTAGACAAAACCTCAAAAAATTTGATTTTTCACAAGAAGAATTCAATTCTATGAATAACACAATTCAAAATGTCAACAACTATAAATAATCATCAATGTTTTGCATTACTCCTCAGATGATTGTGCACACATTTCACTTGCCAATACACTACAAACTATTTTTAATGAAGTGGGAAATGTAAATTCACAACTTAATACAATGTTGCATCAAAGAGAGGCCATGAAATAATTTTATTCAGACAAATTATCATATGAAGATGTTAAGAAAAAAATAACAAAATAAGTTGTGTGTGTTTTATTTGTTAAGCCATGAACCAGCCAACCTCCACTAATGAATTGCAAACATATCAGTATTGATTGGTGTGTTCATGAGGAGATGAAAGATAAAATTTTGGATAAGTGGTGGATGGTGTTTGATGAGCCTCCATGCAAAAATAATGAGGTTCCATTATACTTTTTGAGAAAATTATATTGTGAGTTTATGTTACATGAAATTCTAAACTATTTTGACATGAAGGCCTCCCAAGGTAGGGGAGGTGGGTCTTCATTTGATAGACTTGGTACCAGGAAAGATAAAAAATATCATAACCAAGCTCAAAAAAACAAAAGGACAATAACACATGCCTTTATTCCTAAATTTTTGCATCATACTGTTTAGATGGACACCCTTAAGGCAGTTACTAGTCTGACACAAGTTATTATTGAGCATGGTATGCATACATTAAATACTTCTTCTTAGCCTAGAGGTGGTGCTAATGGTAGTGACACTAATGGTTTTGGTTGTAATGGTATTGTTTGTAGTGGAAGTAGTGGTTTTGGTGGTATTAGTATAGGTGTTAGTGTCCCTCCTACTCATGTTATAGTTCTTGTGCATCATTGCACATCACGTGGAAGGGAGTGTATTCAACCTCATATTTAGGTATGAAATACATAGATTACATAAATGGAGACTATCATGTCATTACATATGCCACCTATAGATACTTTAAGAGCTTAGTAGACTAGCATGTCAAAACATAGGCCACTTGTACATGCTTCAACAATGTATGATAGTAGCATGTCAGACACTATGTCATATGTACTAGCTTCACCAAATCATCTTAGGATATGCCAACATATTGTGTAGGAGTTATTGACTTCATCATCTGTATTTGATACACATATTTAATTTTAATTATAGTTTATTTATGTTTATAAAAGAATATTAAGTTTATTTTCTAGTATGTGTTTACTTAATTGACTAATTTATTTGACTGAACTTTTTATTTTTTACTTGTGTAGATGATTGGTGATATTTTGGGTAGCTAAGTAGGCTTTGAATCTATTTTAGAGGTTGAAACTGGCATGGGTGTACCTTATACATAGGTTTCAAAAATTTTAAATTACATAACTGTTTATGTATGTTTATTGTCCCTTGAACAAAAAACTATATTTTAAGATATATATTATAGTTGTAGATTTTTATCATGTTCATTGGATTCACACACTATTAATTTATTGGTTTTATAGATGATGAGGGATGCTATAGTCATCTTTCATGGATGACAAGAAGGTTTTCCTAAAGTTGCAGCTATATCTGAAGATCCACTATCTATGTAGTAGGTCATGATTCAGGGATAAAGACTAGTGAGAAAACGTAATAAAATTGTTTTTTAGCTTCAAGAAATGATATTATATGTCATATTTACATAAATGTATGCACATCTAGATTTAATGATATATGTATGCTCTATAAGATTCTCCATCATGGGTGTATATGCAGTATTCCATCCCTAGATAGGCATTTAGATGGAATATGATGAGTCTAGAATCATTTTACAAAATTTTATTCTTGAAAAATTTATCATTTTCAATATACAATTTTAATGAATTAATTTTTTTTATTTCATATATTGTGTAGACACACCAATTTTTAGAGGTTGTGGATGAAATAAGGGATGACTCACATGCTGAAAGGAGAGTCTCTCCTCGTATTGAGGCACCCAACACTCATGACTCTATGTCTATGCCAACAAAGCATAATTTATTTGGAGGCAATGAGGAGTAGGAGAGCTAATATTTGTGCTATGGGTTTAGTTGTAGGCACAATCAAATTTGTATTCCTATATGGCCCACATTATATGCCTATATGGTGCATTTTGTCTATACACATGTTATGGTCTACATTTTTTCTTGATATATGTCCTATTGTTTATGTTGAATTATGACATAGAACTTTGCATATACATACATACATACATACATACATACATACATACATACATATATATATATATATATATATATATATATATATATATATATATATATATATATATATATATATATATACACACTATTAGACAATAAGATTCTTCTACCTATGTGTATTTTCCATTTTGATCATTTAATGTTTACACATATTATTGGTTAATGATCATTATTAAATCATATGGGGCTAAAAAAATCCACATTTTCTCTAAGTTAGGTGCTTCATCTTTATGTATATATTACATTTACAAGTGATATTTACTATTTACTTATTTCATTTACATTTAATTACATATCAATTTTCAATTGTGATGTAAGTGGACTTGTGATCAACTTTAGGGATCTAAATAGTATAAATTGTACTTGATCATAGTTGTTAAGAGGTGTAATGATGTAGGAACATCATCCATCAAGGTCTATATAGTGTGTTTTTGGTAATAAGTATCCTATCATGGCTTCAAGTTGTTTGTAATAGCTCAATTAAGGGGTGTTTATATTTTCCCTCCAAAATTGAGTTCAAATTTGTAATAAGGAGTCTTTGATGTTCTTGGAGAAATTCATCACCTCTTAAATGTGCATGACTATTAGAAAGGCTCATTTATGGTCTTATGGTCTCAAAATTCATAGAAATGTATTGTAATGCATGACTTAGCATTTAATTGATTATGTTTAAGGTATTAGGATGTAAATGAAAAACAAATAGCTGATGTAAATGGAATATACACTTACATTAGACATTTACCTAGATTTGATCTTTGATTTGAATCTCCTCTCTACTTGGTTTGATCCTTTGCATGGATAACAAGTCCTTTAATTTTACCTTGAACACCCTTGATCATTCTCAACTTCATTAGGTTCATAAAATTATTTCCTACATAGTCCTCTTCTCTCTCTACAAGACATATCACCCTTCATCTCCCTCTACACTCTCAAGCTCCTCTAGGCTTAATCTTAGGATTGATTCAATTTGATATAGGTATCTAGTTATAGACCTAATTTTTGATCATAAAACCTATTATCCCTTCTTTCAATCTCATCCTCTTTAGTGTAAATATCATCATCTCACACACAAATTTTAAGACTCCACTCTTTGGTCTTCCTTAAAGCTTACTTTTGATAAGATTTTTGGTGTAAAGTAGATCTTCCTACATCCTTTTATCACCTATTACTATATCTGAATCTTGATTTGAAATCTTCCTTGACCTTTGATCATCATAATTTGTCCTTATCATGATAGGTACTTGATTGTAGTTTGAAATATCTTTCAATGATTGTATTGTGTAGGATCATACACTTCCTTGTTTGGTAGTTCCTCTTCAACTTCTCTTGACACACCATCATTCCTCTTTTCTAGATCAATTACTCCTCTCATATAAATAACATATTTTAATTTCTTATCCAAGTTAATCAACTTACCTTTCTTATTCATGCACTACCTCTTATGGTTTATGGTCCAATTTATTCATTGATTCTCCATGGACACACCCAAACATATTTAAGGGATATGTTGTCCCTAAAAAACTTGTACCAACTCAAATGAAGACCCCACTCACCATATCTCACATACACCTCTTTTGCTCATAAAATACTACTCTTCCTTATATCCCTTTTGACACCCAAACCTTATTGTTTAGAACAATATATAGGATTTCTAGAGAAACCCAAACCAATTTTAAGTACCCTTTATCTTTTACAACTCCATGTAAATTTTCATGATCCTACTCTAAATGGAAGCTTGTCAACTCACCACCCCTTCTTCTTTATTAGAACTAAAGTATAATCTAAGCAAGAGAAAACAATATGATAAGCTTGTTTACATATCACTCATTATAGGCAACCCCAACTATATTTAGAAAATATTCATTCATTCATAGATGCTATTTTATACAAAATAGTCTTCTACAAAGTTTTATAGAATAGCAGAGTTTCTTCACAAATGATTCTTTTCTTGGTCTTTATTAAAACCCTCTACCTCTATTCTATGAGGTTTTCCCCTCTTATAACACTCCAACTCCTCTCTCATGTAATTTCAAGCCTTTATATGCTAAAATATATAAGAAAATTCCTTTTTCTTTCCATTCTCATGTTACATGGTAGTTATACTTGTCATTTATTGGTCTCTATTGTCTTTAGCCAGTACATACATGTTGAAGGACCTTTACACATCTTCTTAGACATATTTTAGACCTACTAAAAATAATACTCCATAATTACACCCCACATTACTCCTTCACACATTACACAAACTTCTATTTTGGACTACAAACCATTCATTAGTCCCTTGAATGATGAGAATTTTGTCTTTTTATGTTTGTTAAATGTGTGTGATCATATTTTGAGATATTTATAAAAAACTACTATATTTATTAATTTAAATCCAACAACACAATAATATAAAAAGGATATAATAAAGGAACAATTAGTTAATTAAACATGAAATATTACCATCACTTTGTCCCTTATGACTTCCCTCCAAGATCTTCAAGTGGATTTGAATGTCAAATTGATTGTGGATTGCTTGCTTTGAGCTTCAAAATGACTTCAATAGATTCCTTAGATTATTGGATGGATTAGAAAGAGTATGAGGATGCTTTGGAATGGTTGATTATGAGAGTATAATGAGAGATTATTGATTTCTAAGTGAGTTTGGCCATGAACCAAGCATGAATTTTATAGGATGGTGGAGGAGATTTTTAGGGAATTTTAAATTATTTAGAAGTCTATAGTTCAGAGACTTCTAGAATCTTAGAGGATATTCTCTAGTTTTATAGGTTTTTTGATTAGTTTAGGGGACAATGGGGGATTATATGGGAATTAAATGAGGTTTAGGATTCGATGTAGGAGAGGCTAGGGTGGTAGGGTAACTAGGGGGTAGTTGAATAAATAGGAGTTTTAAATTTGTAAGTGGGTTAGTGGGTATATTAGTAGATAAGTAGGCTAGTTAGTAGGTTAATGGGGTAATCAATTAGTTATAAGGGTATGGAAAGACTATATAGGGTGTAGGGAATATTGTGTGAGAAATTAAGATTTTAGTTAATTGGTTAAGGTTATGGTTTTGGGTTAAATTAATAGGTTTAATAGTATTATTAAGATGACTGGATTTAGATGAATACATTTTACCACTAATTGAAAGGGAATTATGAGTGAATAAAATTAGGAGCAATGAATTTTTAAAGAAAAACCATTTCATAGATGGGAATGTTTTTAGTAGACATGATGGCCCCTCGAGGGAACATGCAGGGAGGAATGAGACAACGGGTCACTCAAAAGGAAGTCCTCAGGGTGGGATAAGACCAAGATGAGGATAAGGGGTTGGGATTCTTTGAGTGTTTAAAGAGAGATAAAATTGAGCTACCTTGAGCATAAGTGTTATAAACATGAGTTATAGATAAAGTGACTTAGCCTCTAAATATGAGTTATAGACAATGACCAATGTCTAGAAGGGAGGCAGGTTGATTAAGATGATAAGTCTTAGATGCCCAAGATATAAACACTATTTAGGGAATAACAAGACAAAATAGGCCATGAGCTAATGACAACTCTCACAAAAAATACACATGCTAGGGATAGCTAAAATCCTTTAGAGGACATTTGAAGGATAACTAGTAATAATATGCCACTTTAGGTTAGATGCATAGCTCAATAAAATTAAATAAAATTGAGTGAATCATAGGAAATGGGATGGGATGGGATGTTAAGATTGGCCAAGCTATCCTTGGGCATAAGAATGTGGCCAAGTGATGCCTACAAAGTCTAAAAAGACCTCAAGCTAATGTAATTTTGACTAGGATTGTGGATTTATAATAGGAAATAGAAGACTAAGCCTTGGGATACTTAGGGTTGATAAAATGATGATTAAATGTGATAAGAGGTCATGAACTAGGATCCAAGGATCAAGATTAGTAGACAAGGTAGGATAATATGAGGAGTGAGGGGTAAAAGGTTAAAAGAAGGGGTGAATTAGGGGGTAAAATAGGAGAAAAAGGGGTAAAAAGGCTCATTTTGACTTTTAGCGATTGTGACTTCTTTAATTGAGATACTTATCCATGGACCATATTCCTCACTTGTCACATTATGAGAGAAGGTTCGAGAGTACTAGAGACTAGCTAATGTAGGACCATTGGTGGGTACACTATGCCTAGCCTATGATTTTAGTAATTTTCACATTTAATTGTGTATTTAATACATATGTGTGGCTATGAAAATAATTACATTGGGGGTTGTGCCCATAGTTTCAATATTATCCCTATAACCTATGATATTGCAACTACAAGCTATAGTTTTTTAAAACTATGAGGCATGACTGGTTGTTTTTTAATACCATAGTAGGTGATTTGTGACATCACATTATCACAAAGGGAGAATTATGGTTTTGTAAAACCATAATATTAGACCTACAATTTTTCAAAACCCCAGATTATGAATGATGATATGGCCAAAGTTATAACTTAGGGCTAGTTCAAAAGTTACAATTTTTTGGTAGTTAGGGATAAATGTTAGTGGATGGGATGGGGAGGGAATGGGGATGGGAGTTAGAGGAAATAGGGACTTATGGTGTTAGGTTAGGATAGGTAGGGATTTATATATGTATGTTAGGGTAAGTTAGTAGGAGGGGTGATGAGAGAGGATAAGGTATGTGGAAGGAAGGGTTAAGGGTTTAGTGTGGGGGGAGTGAGACAAATGAGAAGAGGGGTAGATAGTTAGTGATGATGGATAATGAGATATGATTTATTAAGATGATTAGGAAAGAGGGTTAAAAGGATAATTAGGTAGATAATATGGAGTGATTAAAGATTGGGTGGTTGTTAAACTAGGGAGCTAGGTTAGATGAGTGAGTTAGGGATTTAAGTACTAGGTTGATAGGATGGGATAATATGAATGTAGGTAGATGGGATGTAATTGGATGAATAAGTGTGATTAGATCATCATTATTTGATAGGTTGTGTGTTGGTGTAGGATGATTTAGGGGTGTTGTCTTCCTATCTTTGACATCTAGTGGTGCTTCACGATATGCACTCATTGGCACTAAGTATAGAAGGATATAGATGATAGGCTTATATTATATCATGATGATGTTGGTAGTGAGGATTGATAGGGCATTTATCATGGCCATAGTTAAGAGATGGCACTCTAATATTAACACTTTTCACTTCATGATTGGTGAGATGACAATCATACTTGAGGATTAAAATGCATCTTTTGGCTATCGATGAGAGGCCATAGAATATATTGTTACTCATATACTTTGAGTATGATGGTTTAGATTTTGGTTAGTAGACTAGGAATTGGAGTTTGTGATACATGAGTGGATATTGATAGGGTTCTAAGGGAGGGTATTATTGATAGATTGACTATCATGGTAATGTCTCTTGTAATGGCATACTCTTGCCAGATAAGTGATGCCAATGGTTCAACTTGGGATTAAGAGATGTGGTTTCAGATATGGTCTAAGATTATTGAGAGTTTATGTGGGGTCTCATAATTTTGGCCCACTAATACATATAGATTCATATGGGAACATACAGAGGATCAATGAGCTTAGGTCCCTCTCTATTACTACATATATGGAGTTGGGAACATATCACAATAGAGAGACTGTTAGGTACTCACGTAGATAAGGAGCCACACTAACCCATAATATTTGGATGGTACATCATTCTTAGCAAGAAAATTTCCCACATTAGGGAGATATGATTATATAGATAGGCCTTTGATAATTTAAAAATAGAGAAAATTACCTAGATGCCATATCGATAAGTTCAATAAGGATGGGATAAGGAGTAGATGTCACATGATTCATGCTCATCGAGTGCTATCTAACTAGTTATTGGGATTATATTTTATAAAGATATAGGTATAATTATGTGTAGTGATAGTTTGGGAGGTATCAAGATATGCCTGGATAGGAGTGTTTATTTGCCTATAATAATAAGGAGAGGGCTCAATGGGGAACTCTAGTAGATAGGGTACTACTCAGGGTTGATTACAAGAGCATTGCCCCAATTTTTTGGGATTATTAGACATTGATTCTAGATTCATGGGTAACGATCACATAAATATATTTGTGGATACATAAATGACTCAAAAATTACTTAGATGGCTAACTAGGGTGAGGAAGGGGGCTATATAGAGATTATTACAAGAACGAGTTTGACTAGGGAAGAAGTGAGATCAAAGACCATAACCCCAATCATAGGGATAGTAGGATGCAAAATGGGGCCAAATGCAATGGATATTGATGGAGAATACTAGGGAGGTCAAGGTGGAGATCAGACTGGAGTTAGATACTAGGTAGGAGGGGAAGTTCAAGTTGGAGGGAGGATAAGTACAGATGGGGTAGGACCATCCAGGCCACCTTTTAATGAGGATGAATTATCTATTTTGGATAGACTAAGGAGAGAGATACAAGCCCAATTTATAGAGTTTATAGGGACCATAGATGAGAGGGACAAGATGGTTGTGGATTTATAAGGGTAGATACATAGAGGGATAGTTAGCTGACTGGGGGCACTTAGATAGGTCTCAATTTTGATAGGATAGGTAGTAGATTTATAGGGACATATAGCTACACTATAGGGGTAGATATAGAGTTGGGATATAAATGTAGTCACATTATAGGGCGAAATTAGGTAGCTATAGTCTAGGTTGAGAGAGAGAGGGAGAGTTATAGGTGGCCAAGAAGGCCAAGAAGGAGGGTGATGTGACTCTAGAGGAAAGGGTATGGGGATGATTATGAGATAGATCAGTTGACTAACATGGGAGGCCCAATATTACAAGGATTTATATGAGGTAGTAGTGCTAGTAGGTCAACATGAAACAATGTTTAGATCCACTTCATCCCAGTCTATACACCATCCTACCATGAGACCACCTAGACAACAGTGATTTGGGAAGTATTATTTGTGAGACATGTATTATATTATGGAATTATATGTATTATAGCACATTGATGCCCATGGGGACCATTTATGTACTTATATATTTTGACATGGACTCCAATGGACATGATGGACTGTTGATATATGTGATTATGATGCTATGTTTGTGTGACGATCTTCATTGTGATTATGCTATTGTTGGATGAGTTATATTATGTGATTATGAGGCATGGATGTATAGATCATGGATGTGATGTGATTAGATAGCATTATTTTTATAGATGAGATAATGATGATGATATGTTAAGATGATTGACTAGATATAAATGATGGTTATGTTTTAGATGATGTTTGTTTATTATGGATTTAGATTATGTGATTTTGTGTTGTGATAATGATATGAGATGTTTGGATTTTATTATTTTAGATGAGATGTAATGACTGTCAATGGTTTTATGTTTATAATGTAATGGTAATATAACATATAATGTTTGTTAACAATGTGCTAATAAATAATCCATTGTGTTGATTATGTGTTTCACAAACTAATGTTGGGTAAAATCTTCTTGCACCAAGGAGATGGGTGGATGTGGGGTAGTAGGTTAGTATTGTTAGACTGGATAGTGGAAAGATTAGGGGGATGTGATGGGTGGAATTTTAAACCATTATATATGTAATTAATCCAATTTACTATTGCATGTGTGAGTATGAGTGTGCCAATGACATGATAATAGTCAAAGGCACATTGAATTCACATTGTGTGAAAACTCCATTTGGGTGACTTTCCAAATTCTTATTTTGGGTAGTCACTTAAGGTCATCATTGTTCCCTTTGTTAAAAAAGAAAAAAATTAAAAAAGACAAGATAAAAAGACAATATGATAAATATTGACAAGACTTAATGATTATTAACAAACTTGATTAAAAAAATAACACACATATGGATAATGTAATACATGTAAAAAATTTACTACTTAAAAATATAATAAGATCATAAAAAAGATTTTGACTTATATACATGTGAGTTTTATAAAAGACAACCTACATAAATGATAAAAGTGATGTTGGACAATGATTATTTACAATAGGACAAAAACCCTATAGTCTTTAATTACAAGGCTGCTAAAGATAATATATACAAAAGGTCCTAAGAGAAACAACTTTTAGGGATATAGTTAACTATGTAAAAAGGCTTGATCGTGCCCAAAAGTGTTTAGTAAAAATGAGACAAGGATCAAAACTAGTCATAATGACCATGTTTAGGGTATAAAGTGAATGATCAGGATTTAATTTTAAAAGCACATGATGGATCCTAGAGTAATAACATGAGATGAAACTTCGATAATGATTAGGTTAGTAGGTTCTTATGGATCTCTACTTAGGGGTGAATATGGATAGACAAGTTTGGATGCAATTGAGGCTGATAGGAGGAAGAGTCATCGAGGAGGATATAATTAGGATATGTATTAGAATGTTCAAAATGGGATAAGTATTTATTGGAAAGTGGAGTTATATATTAAAAAAGACTCCTTAATAGATATTCCCCTCATATGAACAATAATGATTTTCCCCAACTTGAAATTCATATCTCTTGATTTTGCCTAAGCATATAGTATACATCCACTATTAGGATTAGGGTCATATGGAAAATGATGGAATGGAATGAAATGATGAGAGAAATAGAGTGGTGATGGATGTGCCCCCAAGAGTGAGGATTCATAGATGGAGGTTATTTGTATTTTTTTATGTATAAAAATGTTTTAGATGTAAAATATTTATGGGCTCATCAAGTTCATCACCATCTAGTGTAGCCAATCTATAGGCTCTTAATCCAAACTTTGTAATAATGATATAGGGCCCAATCCAATTTGATTCAAATTTGCATTTCTTTTCTCACTCTTCATTGGTGTTTTTATGATTCTCCTTTAGGACTAGGTCCCCAATTTTTAAGTCTTAGGACTAGATCTTATTGTGATATTGGTCCTTGAGCTTATTCTAGTATCCCTAAGATGATTCAAATCATTTTGAAATTTTCATCCAATATATCAAGTTCCTATAGCCATTCTTGTCTGAACTATGATCAGTTGTCATGCCCCACAAAGAGATTCATAAAGAGGGGAGATCAAGTTCAATGGGCAAGATTGATTCTATGTTGTAGACTAGAGAATACAAAGTATCCCCAGTAGGTTTTTAGACACTAGTTCTGTAGGACCAAAGAGAAGGGTATAGTTATAAATGCCAATTTATACTTAAATTATTGATATTTTTCTTGAGATATTAAGAATTATTTTATTAGTTAATTCTACTTGTTCATTACCCTGGGGATAATAGGGTGTGGAAAAATGTTTCTCAATGTGATAACATTCACATAGATCTTCAACTTCTTTATTTTTGAAATATTTTTTGTTGTATGATAAGATTTTGGTTGGGATTCCAAAATGGTACATGATTTGATTCATAATGAATTTTGATATCTGGAGACCTTTGGTATAAATTAGCGGCAAGGATTCAAACCATTTTGTAAAATAATCTATAGAGGTAATTATAAACTTATACCCATCAAATGATGTTGGATTAATCTTATCAATTAGATATATTCCCCATATGTAAATTAGACATGGGCTCATTATAGGTTGTAGCTCTTGAGAAAGGGAATGAATAAGATTACCCTAATTTTGATAGGCTACACATTTACGTACATAATGGTAGGAATCGTGATCCATTATAGGCTAATACTATCCAATCTATAGTAACTTCTTGTCCAGGGCCATCTTACTAATATGATCACAATAGATACTGTTATGGACCTCCTTGATTGCTAGAGTAGCCTCATCTGATGTCAAGCATCTCAACAAGGTCCCATCATAGCCTTGTTAATAGAGTGTACTACCAAGGATGGTATAATAAGATGTCTAATGAATGAAGGCTTTGCATTGGTGATGATTGAGGTTTGATGGTAGGATGTTGTCATGAAGCTAAGTGTAAATGTCATGATACCAAGGTAGACTTGGATCAAGTATGGCACAAATTTGATAATGAGCCATTGATTGATGAAATTTTAATAGTAATTTTTTAACTATAAAATTGACTTCAAGGAGATCTTATGGAAGTTTGATCAAGGACCCAATACTGGCCATAGAGTTGACAACTTTATTACTTCCATTGGGAACTTGTTCAAATGTTATGGACTAAAAAGTTTGTTTCAATTGATCCAATATTTTTTTTATAGGGAATTAATTTATCATCTTTTATCTATAAATCCTCATTTACTTGTTTTATATTTAACTAAGAATCATCAAATACCTGGAGATGTTGAATATTCTAGTAGATGGTAAGTTAGAGATCAATAATTAAGGCCTCATATTTTGCAATATTATTTGTGCATATGAATGAAATTTGGAAGCCTTTAGGGATTAGGTCACCTTTTGGGGTTATCAAAAGGATTCCCACTCACAACCCATGCATGTTGAAAGAGCCATCAAAATATAAATTCCATCCGTTTAATTCTATATTAGTTAATATATACTCATCTAGAAAGGTCATGATGAGAGGCTTGGTGTTTGCAACGGGTGCTACCGCAAGTTGATCCGTGATGGCTTGTTATTTGATGTCATTTTTATTTACATATTCTATATCAAATTCAATTAATAACATAATAAATTTGTCCATTTGAATATTTAAATTGGATATAGATAACATATACTTGAGAGGATCAAATTTTGAGATGAGCTTGACTTGGTTGTTCATCATATAATGTCTAAATTTATATGATGCAAAGAAAACAACCATACAATCCTTTTAAATAGGGTTATAAATAAGTTCATAAGAGATCAATGTCCTGATGAGATAATAAATTTCTCATTATTTACATTCATAATTTTTTTGAGCTAGTAAGTCCCATATAACACAAGGTGTTGTAGATATATAAAATAGAGGCCTTCCTGAGATGGGTGGTGATAAGACTGAAGGCTTAATTAGATATTGATTGAGATTATCAAAAGCCTATTGACATTTTGAGTTCTAGTTGAAATGAGTTCCCTTATTTAATAGGTGGGTGAAGAGGTGACATTTATCTATTAATTATGAAATAAACTGATGAATAGCCTGTAATTTTCCTTGAAGGCTTCTTAGTTACTTCAATTTTTTAGGAGGCATTTACATAATAGCTTTGAATTTTATGAGATCTACCTCAATTCCTCTCCTAGAGACTATGAACCCTAATAATTTTCCTAAGGTAAACCCAAACACACATTTATTCAAGTTCAATCTAACCTTATATTCTCTAAGCCTCTCAAATATTTTCTTTAGGACCATAGGATGCTTTGATCAGAGTTTAGACTTCCCCAGTATATCATCCACATAATATTAAATGATGTCATGCATTATGTCATGGAATATTATTGTCATAGCCTTTTGGTGAGTAGATCATAAATATTTTAAGACCAAAAGGCATCACTTGATAATAAATTGTCCCCTATGGAGTGATGAAGGCCATTTTGTGTTGATATTTAGGAGCAATTTTGATTTGATTATATCCAAAAAAATCATCCATGAGGGATAACATTTCATAACTTGTGGTAGAGTCTATGATCATGTCTATATTTGGTAAGGGAAAGTCATCTTTGGGGCATGCTTTATTGATGTCTAAGAAGTTTCTATAAATTTTGATTCCTCCCTGTGGTTTGGCCATAGGGACAATATTAGATAGCCACTCAGAATAATCAATTGAATAGATAAACGTAGCTTCCAAGAATTTATGCAACTCTTATTTGACCAAGAGAGCCAACTTGGGATAAATTTTATGAAGTTTCTATTTGATTGGTTTTTAATTTGGATGAATAACTAAATGATGCACTACCAAGGTTGGATCTATCCCTAGCATGTATGAATAACTCCATGTGAATACATATATATATTCTTTGAGGAGATCAACAAAGATTTTTTGTTCTTCAGATGTAAGAATTGTCCCCAATTCAAAAATTTTAGGACTCTCATTTATTCAAAGATTGACTTCAATAAATTCCTCAATGAGGGAAGGTGAATGGTCTTATAAATACATTGGGGGTGATGGTAATTCATTTATTTCTAAAGAAAATTCATCAAGGAGTTACATATCTAATTCTAAATAGGATTCTGACTCTTCTAAGTTTATTCTATATTTTGAGAGGAATATTCATCATCGTATTCCTTTTCATTGACTTGATTTAGAGATGTTTGTTATTTTCCAAAATATGCAGACTTATTAAGAATAATAGAGAACCCTTTATTATTGTCTCCTGATGGCATGAATTCTCATGACCCCTAGATATTCAACAATGGCTTCATCACTCTAGAACATGTCAAATGAAGGCTCATTATTTTGATCCTAGTCTATCAATGTGGGATAATAGAGGGAGATGTTGATAGTGGAGATGGTGGTGTCACAAAAGAGATTGGTGGAAGTTAGGTCCTTGTAAAGACTATAAATGGAACATGTTTCAATTTCTTCATCAGAGGTAGACTCCTCAAGAACCAAAAAAGTGTCTAGGATGATAGTGCTTAGGTTGATGTTGAGAGGTTTGTACCCTAAACCAAGATGTTTTGGGTGTTCTTAAACCCCTATAAGTTTAATTTCTTCGTCAGAGGTAGAGTCCTCAAGAACTAAAAAAGTGTCTAGGATGATAGTGCTTAGGTTGATGTTGAGAGGTTTGTACCATAAACCAAGATGTTTTGGGTGTTCTTAAACTAGAGAAGTTTTTGTCTCTTGGAGAACCTGTTCACAAATATATTTTTTCAAATTTTAATTCATTGTTTTAATGGTGAATTTTAGCATTGATAGTGTTAGATCATCCACATAAAACTCTAAATCACATAACTGATTTGTTTCTTACTATTTAAAGGATATTTATAATCCCATAAAATTTGTGTTGGTTAGTAATTTTATTGATTTCTTTTTGTCTATTTGTTTTTGGCAGCACCTCTTTGTTTATCTAGTGTTGATCTTTGAAGCAATAGCCACATTTTTAGGCCAATTATTTGTGCTATGTTTGATAGCCATTTTTGGGGAAGCCACAACGGCCATGATTTGTATTTATTTTAAATTAAAAATAAAACTTTAGGTTTTTTAAAATATTAACATCTTCAGGTAATTTAGTATAATGTATTTAGCAGTTCACAAGAGTTTTACATAACCATTAGTGTTGTTTGTTGCAGATAGTTTAATCAATGTATAAGATAATATTATTTTAGCTCCATTATCAATTTACTTACTACAGAGAAAATTTGATAACCATTACAACAGTGTCTTCTCATAATGTGGTTATGCCACAAGATCATTTCATGGCAGATGTATTTTTTTTCCAATACTCCATAGAATTCGACATGTTGGCATATCTTGCCTTTACTTTAAAAAGAGAGAGCTCACAATACAAAATCAAAGAGGTTTTCCCCATCATATATCCAAAAAATAGTTAACGTCGTCAACATTATCACTATAATTAAGGATTTTTATGGAAGGAAAATGAAACCTATAGTAGCATGGCTCTTGGTGCTAACCACACAGGTAGGTATGTATAAACACATACAAAAATTACATTATGGTCATTGATTTTGTTGAATGCCAAGTTTATAATAGTTAGGGAGATTCATTGATGTGCTTATAATTTAATAAAAACTGGATGCTTAGATTTGGATGGGTTGGTGTATTCTGAAAGTTGCTGGTAGAGTATTCTTACATGTGGTGGCCTACAATGCTTGTCCAAGTTTCCATTTATAGCTTAGCTACTTGAATATTCTTCTAGTTTGATTTCAAAGATGAGATTTTTGATGAGCCAACTTTGCAGTGTGCAGTAGTGGATAATGTATTGATAAGCTTTAGAGGTTAGTGTATGTGGTGAAAATGTTGCTCACAAAATAGACTATTTGGTTAGATAGGACTGTGAGATATACCAATATTTACCATTAAACCATATGAATTTTATATCTAAGGATGTGTTGAATATAAATGGAAGTTAAGTCCTTGTAAAGACTATAAATGGAACATGTTTCAATTTCTTCGTCAGAGGTAGACTCCTCAGAACCAAAAAAGTGTCTAAGATGATAGTGCTTAGGTTGATGTTGAGAGGTTTGTACCCTAAACTAAGATGTTTTTGGTGTTCTTAAACTGGAGAAGGAAATGTTGAAAATCCATATAAGGCATTGACAGTAGGGTACAAACCTATACAGGTAGTCAACCCAGCCAGCCAACAGACTGAGAGGAAACCTGAGACCCGAGAAGGTGCAACAGCCTAAAGCGTGTGAAGGAGACGTGCTAGCACAATTTGTAGACCAAACAAAATTGTTTGCAAATTGAATGCAAGTGTTTTCAAGTTGAACAAAGACAAATCATGATTTATAGAAGTGATTGCTAGTGAAGAACAAAAAGCATAGACCAGACAAATAAGATCACAATTTTAAGTTAAAAAGTGTAGTAGCTAGCTGTAGATCTACAACACATTTGCCATGAATAGGGAGAAGAGCCTGAGGAGAGCGTGGAATAAAATAACCATTTTTAGCGCAGTCAAAGAAAAGCTTTGGTGCAAGGAAAATTTAGTCACTTTAGCGATTGACATGGCAACGAATAACAATATTTCATAGCCTCAAATTCCCATTTTTAATGGTAAGAATTATGATTTTTGGGCAATTAAAATGAGAATATTGTTTTGATCACAAGAAGTTTGGGATTTGGTAGAGAATGGTTTTGTAGAACCGTAGGATGAGGCTGCCCATCTGGCATTAACTCGAGCACAAAAGGATGAGCTTAAAAAGAATAAGAAAAAATATGCAAAAGCTTTATTTCTAATCTAATAGGCATTGGATGAATCTATTTTTTCTAGAGTTGTAGCAGCAACGAGATCCAGATCGGCATGGAAAATCTTGGAGACTACCTATAAAGGTAATACAAAGGTAAAAATTGCTAAATTGCAATCTCTTAGGCAAAGTTTTAAAAATTTGCAAATGAATGATTCAGATTCAATAGACCAGTTTATGGGTCAAGTATTGAATATAGTGAATCAAATTAGATCTAATGGAGAAACTATAACAGATCAAAAGATCATAGAAAAAATACTCAGAAGCAAGATCAAGAAGATCAACAAGATCAAGAAAGATCAATAAAAAAATCTTGTTTTCCAGAATTGTTGTAGCAATCTGAGTTTTGTCTATTATATTTCTACTGTATTATTTCTTTATTTCCTAAAAATTGGTATCAGAGCCAACAAAGTGGAAGGTGAGAGCGCACAGGTGTGTTGCAGTGACATGGAGAGTCAACAGAGCTATCCTTGTGAAGTGCAGCCAAAGGAGACAGGTCGTGTGAAGGAAGATCACATGTTTGAAAGCACAGACCTAGCCAATGTAGATGCAATAGCAACAACTTGGTGTGAGGGGGAGTGACAGGTTGTAGGTGAAGAGCGCATAGCAGTCAACGTGCAACAGAAGTCTAGTGAGCTATGTAGCAGTCAAAGAAAAAAAGATTAATGAAATCTTGTTTTCTCCATTGCTGTAGCAATCTGAGGGTTTGTGTTTTTTATTTTTTGTTTTTATATGCTCTGTATTTTCCTTCAAATTGGTATATCCTACCTTGTTAATCTCTCCCTAGTCCTTTCCCTTTGTAATTCATATTCTAAAACATATTTTGAAGCTAGGGGTACTTCTGTTTATGGAATTCTAAGGCCTCATCATCAGGAATAATCCATGAATCATCTATTTCATCAAATAATTCTTTTGATAGCATGCTTTCACTAGTAAAGTCCATGGATCCAAATTTATAAATGATGGGATTATCTTTCCTCATGGCTGAGAACCCATAGATGCATGGGGAGAGTTGTAGGTCTCCAACACAAAAGGTCTTGTATTCATACTCTTCATAACCTATGGAAGTGATATTAAGATAAGTAATGTTTGGGGATTCATTTGAAGTAGGTGCTAAATCATCAGGGTGGATATACTTCATTGCTTTTAGATTGTGATTGGAATTATAATTGCTAGGTCAATAACAAATGGGATGAGATTGGTCCATTTGATAGCTACAAAAGTGTTTTCTCTCCCTTGGGATGGTAACCTTCATTATTGAATGACGTAATTTTAAGCATTGATAGCAAGTAGAGGAAAGTAATCACATTTCATGGATCTGTGGGCATCCAAGAAGTAAATTATATGGGAGATCCACATCGAATATATGGATTAAAGTTTGATGGACTATGGGTTTTATGACTATAAGAAGATAAATAGTTCTTGTAGATGGCCTTTCATTATCATCATATGCTTTGATCATTATGAGAGTAGTCCCTAATGAAGACTTAGAGTACCCCAACTTCTTAAGAAAGTCTAGATTATAAAAATTCAAAGTTGACCCTTTGTCTATGAGTGCCCATGGGATCTTATGGTTAGAGATGGAAATTTTAATGAATAATGGATAGTTATGGTGTGGGCCTATAAGTGGCATGTCTTGGACATTGAAAGTGATCTCTTGGGAAGGAGACAAATGATCCACCAATGCCTAAAATTAGCTGGTATCAATATCTTTAGGGACTTTGAGTTCATTCAAGACTTGATTGAGAATCTCTTGATGTGCCAATGATTTTTTAAGAAGATCCATAAGAGAGATTTGGGTTAGATTCTTCTCAATCTATTGGATGATGTCATATGGTCTGTCAAAAGAGCTCAAGTATTTTGTAGAGATATTTAACTTTTTTGATGTGGAAGTGGATGGGTCTTTTGGTGGTGCTACAGGAACTATAATTTTTCCATACAGTGTAGTTACTACACATTCAGTTATTTCCCTATTAATTTTGAGGATGGTGTATGGTGGCTATGTGGGCTCTTAAGGGCCCCACATATTAATGGTATGGGATGGAATGGTAGTCAGTTATGTTGGAAGTGGAGGCTTGACACTAATCCTTAAGTGGTTTATTTTACCTATGATCATGCTTAGGTAAGGAGTCTTGATATATTCTCAACTACTGATTCTTGGATTGAGTGATTGGAATCTCCCCTTATACTTCTATATCCCTTTTCTCAATTAAATCTTAGATGTACTCTTTTAACTACATGTATTTCTTAGTACCATGTCTCTTGACTTTATGATATTGACAAAATTCATCTTCATGATACCAATCTAGACGTGGTTTACTATCATCTAATGGTTGTATTTTAGGGAGAATAACCATATTTGTAGCTATTAACTATTTTAGGACCATTTCTATGGGTATACCAAGGCTTGTTAGAGGCCTTTCTCTAGTTTAGGGTTTTGGATTTCCCTATGGTACCTTTATAGTGTAGACATTATGTTTGTTAGTAGGGGAAGTTTTTTGCACTATTTAAATATGTTTAGAATATGTTACTCCATCCCCTACAACATTTTTATTTTTATTAAAGACCATAAGCTTACCTAAAAAATTATCATCTTGATTATGACTCTATTCACTTCAGGTATATAATTTAATTATACCTTTCTCAATGAGTTCCTTTTCAATTTGAATCCCCTTTTCTATGATTTTATCAAAAAACTTTACACATTTTAGTTTTAGTTGATATTTAAATTCAATATTAAGATTGTCAATGAGTATAAATTATTTTTAGGAACCGTGTAACAAAATCAACTAGCAAAGATTCTCCAATGTTTTAGGAATGAGGCTAAACTTTCTCCATTTATTTTCTTAATTTTATAAAGATATATGATAGATATGCCATGTTTAATGTTGAAGGAGAGGTACCACACAAACTTTTTTGTTAACTCCACAAACCTCGATATGGAGCCTTTAGGTAAATTCATAAACAATTCCAACACAGGCCCCATGAGGGTTTTGGGGAAAAGTTTGAGAAGGTATGTACCATTGTAGGCAACCTCAAGAAATGCTACATAGAATTATTTCACATGGTCTCATGGATCCCATTTCCATCTATATTTTTCAAGATTTGGGATCTCTAAGTGTGCTAGGAAAGGTACTTATAGGATACTCATGTCCAAAGGAGATGTGAAAAAGTCCTCATATTTATATCTCATTGCTTGTGTGCAAGGATCAATCTGTTGAAGAGTCTCCTTCATCATCCTTCACTCTTGAGTGAATGAGGGGTTTATTAGGGGATTGAAGGATTGTGCTTGGCTTGTTATAGGTCTTGAGGGATCATATGGGTATTTATAATAAGTTAGCTTGGTGAAGTGAGTCATTGATTATGAGCACAAAATTGAGAGGCAAAGGAATTGATTTGTTGGGTCAATTGGTCTAATCTATCCTCTAAGGTGGTTCTTCTCATACTAGCCTCAATGTGATTATTTTTTAGGGGGTCTTTTTCTTCATCAAGTTCTTGTTCATGATCCAAAAGATTATCTTCTTCTTCTTCTTATTTGACATTATTTTGACAGGGTGGAGTGTTAGGTCTAGTGGATGGGCAGATAAGATGGTGTAAGAGGCTTGAGCCAAAGGTAGATGGTAATGCTCCCCCCATCCTAATGACTTGGGCAAGAATTTGATCATGGTTTTCATATATTTATTGGTAAAATTGAGCCCTAACCTCATCACTATGGAATAAGTCATTTGTAAACTGGTCTTTCTCTCTAGAGGTATGTATGCCACTATGTATATCATCATTATCCCAATTTCATTCACCTAGATTCAATGTCATTTTCATGATTGGATCTTTGTCTCATTCTTAAAATTTGGGCACGAGTTTTGATAGACATGATGGATGATAAGGGTGACATAAGAAGAGTGATCAGGTGTGACTTTTATATAGGATGATGAGAGAGAAGGTGAATTTGGATATTAATTTTGTCTAAACTACAAGACTAAAAGTGGTCAAGAGAGGTGATTAGATGTGACTTATATTGGAATTTTTTTAGAGAATATGTTTAGACTAGAGTGACCAAATATTACCAAAGGAAACACACTATAAGGATTTGATCCAACAAAGAGATAAAGAGGATAAAATGACTAGATACTCTTCACACTATCAAGGTGATTATTAGATGGGTGATAGGTATGAAGAGGTAGGATGATGAGATAATGGGTGCTAGATTAAATAAAATAGGATTAAAGATATTGATAATGTTTGATCAAGGATAGGTTGAATAAGGTGGTGATGAGGATACATAATAAGTGACCACTAAAGTTGGGTTTCAAAACAAAGGTTTATTTATAAAATGTGTGAATAGTGATATTGAATGATTTGGTTTTGATTATAAGATGAGATATACCCTAAGGGTCTCTAGGTGTTTTTTATAAAATGGATAGGCTGAATCTACTCACAAATAATACGAGCCTTAGCACAACACATACACAAAATACCTAATCATGAGCTTAAATTTTAGTCAACTAAATGGGTGTGTAACCCAATGCTTGTACCATCTAACATATTTGTGGGTGAGGTTGTAGGACAGTGACCAGTTATGAAATATACTAAACCCTCTTAACCCTATTCACCCTTGACAGTCACTTGGGGGCTGCTACTAACTTCGAAAGTATAAAACCTATTATGGATGATGGGTCTTATGATAGGTATACACAAGGGTGTCTAAGAGAGTCCCCAAGATATGTGAAGGTACATGGGGCCCAAATATAT
The DNA here is from genome assembly GCA_037957365.1 of Torreya grandis. NCBI lineage: Eukaryota > Viridiplantae > Streptophyta > Pinopsida > Cupressales > Taxaceae > Torreya > Torreya grandis. The sequence continues at coordinate 2,858,203 of JARHVA010001727.1, read as the reverse complement.
GTAGGGTGGTATCTAATGACTAGTTCAAATAATTAACTCTTCCCCTTCATGGATGACATGTATAGGGTCAACTGCATAGCCTAATGATAGTTGTCCTTGATATTTATACTCCATTAGAACATAGAGTTTGGTTGAATGTGTAATGATGAAATATGCGTCACCAAATCATAGTAACTAAGTACATGGAGATGAATTCCACGTCATGTGTTATCCTAAAAAAAAATTAGTATACATACAAGCAAGATTAATTTACTTGATTAATTACTTATGTGAGTAAATGTAAAAAGTAAGTAAAAAAGACACAAAAGATATATATATATATATATATATATATATATATATATATATATATAAGATTAAAGTAGTTAATTTAGACACTCTTCTTGTAAGTACACGAGTTAGAAAACTAATCTAGTGCCTTCTCCTTAGATGGTCCTATAAAAAATAGATTAGTAGTTTGAAAATAGGCAAAATTACTTCTTCCCTAATATATATAGATACATAGTTAGTATAACACAAAACCACTTCTAGAGACTACAAAACCATAGATTTTAGGCAATATCACAAATGTAGTTTTGTGGTATTGTGGATTGTCTACTAACCATGATAGTAACTATACATATTCTAAAAAATTGCAAGTTATTAGGCAAAATTGCAACTATCAATATAAAATCGTGATTCACAATCTATGATATTATAAAAATATAAGAACTTTACTAATCTAACCCTTAGACTCTGACACAAATGTGATAGAATTTCTTTATAGGTGTATTTATCAAAATACTATTGTAAAAAGATAACATTTGATAAAATGGTCTAATATTTTGACCTTTTTAAAAACTAATGTGAAAATGCAAGATTTATACAAAAAATCTCATAATATAAGAACAAACTGATATTAGCTGTAACAAAGATTTTTTAGATCTTTACCGACAATTAAAGGAGACAAAACCTAATAATATAGTTTTTATAATATATATATTTTAGTCAAAATCACATATTAAAAACAGAATCACTTATTTTTATATAATATCACTATTTTGCAAATGGTGGTTTTGCACAAGATAGCCTAAGGGGTATGAAGGAAAGTTTGATATCTTCTTCAGGAAGCCCCTATTTTCCTCCTATCAATAGGCAATAACCAACACAAAGAAAAACAAATGTTAAATAGTTTAGTGTTAGAAACTATCTTAAATTGAAGCACCAAGACAAAACCATAATTATCAAGAGTTATATCATGACTCTTAGGACAAAACCGTGACTATGTATCTATGGTATTGTATGATAAGTATGAAGCTCTCTAAGGTTGATGCCTCTCATTTATTATACCCAAAAAATGACCATATAGAGATAGACAGATGCTAGGGAGTTGAAGGTTAGTAGGTTAGCTTGATAGTTTTAACTATAATGAAAAATTTCTACTTGCAAAGGCAATATCATGACTTTTATGGTGATATCATGACTGTGTTTCTATGATATAACATTCCAACTATGAGGTAATCTAGGGCTGATGTCTTCTCCTTTCTTTCACATAGAAAATAGTCTTTCTACCAATGCAAGATAAAAATAGTTTGATAAATGTACCCACAAAATATCAAAAATTCTTGCAACACTAGTTAGGTTTGGTATAAAACTATAGTCGACAAAACCACAAGTCAGATAGCAAAACCACAAATTTTACACAAAATTGCTTTTCATGAATTTGGGATATTGCAAGAAGTCCAAAAACTTGTCAAAAGGTAAATTTTTAGTGGTCAAAATGGTAATTAGTGAAAAATTGCTACTTTTATGACAAAATCGTGACTACAATACTATGATTTATAAAACAAAATTGCTTATTGCATGTATGTGAAAATTTGATCAATTTTAGAGCTTGTTCTTTCCAGTAAGTCATGTAAGTTATCAAAACACTTCTAATAATAAAGGAAGTCAATTAAAAATATTTTCCCAATGTGGTTGCCAATGTGTGATCATATTTTGAGTTATTTAAAAAAAATACTATATTTAGTAATTTAAACCCAACAACACAACAACATTAGAAGGAGGGAATAAAGGAAAAATTAGTTAATTAAACATGAAATCTTACCATCACTTTAACCCTTATGAATTCTCTCCAAGATCTTCAAGTAGATTCAAATAATAAATTGATTGAGTTTGGATTGCTTGCTTTGAGCTTCAACATGACTTCAATGGCTTCCTTAAAATGTTGGATGGATTGGCAAGAGTATGGGGATGATTTGGAATGGATGATTATGAGAGTATAATGAGAGATTATTAATTTTCATTTTAGTTTGGCCATGGCCCAAGCATGGCTTTTATAGGATGGTGGAGGATATTTTTAAGGAATTTTAAATTATTTAGACGTCTCTAGGTTAGAGACTTATAGAATCTTAGAGGAGCTTCTCTAGTTATAGAAGTTTCTTGATCATTTTAAGGGATAACGGGGGATTATATAGAAATTAAATGAGGTTTAGGATTTGTAAGGATGTGGGAGAGGCTAGGGTGGTAGGGTAGTAAGGGGATAATTGAATAAATAGGAAATTTAAATTTGTAAGTGGGCTAGTAGGTATATTAGTAGCTAAGTAGGCTAGATAGTAGGTTAATGGGGTAATTATTTAGTTATAAGGGTATGGAAAGGCTTTATGGGGTGTAGGGAATATTGTGTGAGAAATTAGGATTTTAGTTAATTGGTTAAGGTTATGGTTTTGGGTTAAATTAGCGAGTTTACTAGGATTATTAAGATGAGCAGATTTAGGTGCATACAGAAGGTATACAACATCTCCCTCTTAATGAATTTATTACATATCAGGTAGTTCAAAGATTTACCAAGCTTACAATGCCTAATTTTGGTTAAAATCCTCCTCCAACTTTGATCATACATTGTTGGATAATCATGAGGGCTAGAGAAGAGCTATCAGCTCCCATAATTGCATAAAAGAGTCATCTAAGAAAGCTAAGGATATTCTCTATAACTAAAATTAGGAGAGATAAAGCAATGAGGTTTATATCATAGCTAAATATCTCATAATAAGCCAAAAATTAATCAGTGGGGTCATATATTCTAACTTTTTAGCCTAATCGATGAATTATCTATGCAAACATGTCTAGATGGGAGTTTTAAGGCTAGAACGACCATTGTCTAGTCTCATTCATGCCTTGGGAGGGAAGGTTTTAGTATGTTAGATGCATCCCTTAAGATAATCTCCTCATCCCTAAGTGTGCAAATTGAACAAGCTTCTATCATGATTTGAAGGAGAACCATGAGGGATATAGATGAGATATTAACTCCCACACTTGCATGGAAGAGTCTTTTAATAAATCCTAGGAGCATTATCTCTAACTCAAGTTGGGCAAGATGTGGTAATGAGGTTTCTTTCATATGTAAAACTTTTAAATTGGATCATAAGATGGTCATTGGGGGTCATATATTCTGACTCGTTAGACTAATCAATGAACCATCTATGTAGACACATTTAGATGGGAATTTTAAGGCTAGAATGGCCATTATCTAGTCTCAGTTGGCCCTAAGAGTGAAGGTTGTAGTTGACCAGACACATCCCTTAAGAGAATCTCCTTGTCCCTGAGTGTGCAAATTAAATGAAATTCTATCAAACATTTTAGGACAAACATGAGGGATAAATACAAACTATTAGCTCCCAAACATTCATGGATGAGTCCTTTAAGAAATCCTGGGAGGATTATTTCTAACTTGAGAGGGGTAAGGTGCGGAAATGAGTTTTTTTTATCACAACCAAATCTCTTAGAACAGTCTAAAAATTGGTCAGTAGGGGTCATATATTATGAATCATTAGCCTAATCAATAAACCATTTTCACAAACATGTCTGAATAGGAATTTTAAGGCTATAACAAGCATTGTCTAGTCTTAATTGGGCCCATGGAGTGAAGGTTGTAGTTGATCAAATGCATCCCTTAAGAGAATCTCCTTATGCTTAAGTGTGTAAACTATGTAATCTTTCATTGCACATTGTAGGAGAACCATGAAGGCTATAGATGAGATGTTAAATCCCATACTTACATGGAATAGTCCTCTAATAATGTCTAAGAGGATTATCTCTAAATTGAATCGTGCAAGATGTGACAATGAGGTTTCTCTTTTAGCCAAATCTCTTAGAATAAGCCAAAAGTTGGTCAGTGGGGAGGCATATATTCTAAATAATTATCATAATTGATGAAACATATATGAAAACACATTTTTATGAGAATTTAAAGACTATAAAAACTATTTTATAGTCTTGGTTGTGTTTTTATATAATTTTTACTTTTTCTCAAGTGTGAAAGAAGAAACTAGTTAAGAAGGGTGTGGAAGAATACCTATTGAATGTGCATGTGTTAAATCTAAGTTATTGTGGAGAGATCCTCTTTGACTCATCATGATGACCTAAAAATAATAAAACACTAAAATAAACTTGTTTGTTAGATAAGTAGATGGGTGGATTGCCTATCATGAGCTAGATCATAAAAGCGAAAGCTTTCTAGGAGGCTGTCAATCCACCTTATTTAAAACAATTAAGTGGAAATGATAAAAAAAAATATTTCCTTAAATGACTATAAAAATAAAATAAAATACAACAAATGACAGTAAATTAATTACTAAAATTAGATGCTTTACAAAGTTAACCATAAATGAAGCAACTAGTTTGATTATACTAATGCTGAAAATTGGTTAAGGCAAGCTCATGGTTTTGGATTTGATAATTTGATGAGGGTGAAAAGAATGGTTTGGTTGGAGTTTATTGAGATAATAAAATGAGAGGGATGGATAGTTGAAAAGATAAAATATCAAGTAACTAGGGTAGCAAAGGGATGTGGGGGCAAAGAGGGTGAAGGTGGCAAAGGTGCAAAAAGGGCAAAGGAGGTAAATGGAATTACAATGGAAAGGGTGGTAAAGGAGGTAGAGGTAAAGGTAATGAAAGGAAGGACTTAAGTAAATTATTGAAAAAAAAAAAAAATAATGTTACCTTGAGGCTTGTTGATGTGTTGATGTTGTTGATGATGTGATGAAGGAATCCTACATCAATTTCGATAGATCTTCATTGCTTTAAATTATTTTCCTCCAAGATGTGGATGACCTCTAATACAATGATGGCTTCCTTCAAATACCTAAAAAAATATGTTAATAACTAAATACTAACTTTCAACTTAACCTTGGGTGAAGGAGAGGGGAGGTATTTAGAGTATTTGTTGTCAAGAACCATGTCAAAAGAGGGAATAGTAGAAGTATGGCACCATTTCCCATGTGGTGCATGAATGAGTCAAAATATGAGGGTGGTGGGATTACAACCTTGATCATGGGTCTCCAATTTGGGTTGGTGTGTCTCCCACCTTGCACATGAGTCAAATTTTGAATAGGAAACATGCACTTGGGCCTAAATGAGGCTAAAAGAATTTTCACCACCTTTTCTTGTCTTCATCCAAGCACTTAAAGAGATGCTCCATAAAATATAGTGCCATTTTACATGTGGGTGCATGAATGAGTCAAAATATGAGGGTGGTAGGATTCAAAACTTAATCATGGGTCTCCCATTTGGGTTAGTGTGTCTCCTACCTTACACATGAGTCCAATTTTGAATGGGAATCATGCACATGGGCCTAAATGAGGATAAAATACCTTCCACCACCCTTTCTTGTCTTCATCCAAGAACTTAAAGAGATTCCCAAAAAAATGTGGTGATATTTTCCATGTGGGTGAATTAATGAGTTAAAAGATGAGGGTGATGGGATTCCCACCTTGCTCATGGGTCTCCCATTTGGGTTAAAAAGTCAAAAATGGGTGGATATACTGCCCTTTGTTTTTTCCAAAGAACTAAATAGGTGGGCATCCCATTTTGAATGAAATTTTCATCTGTGAAGAAAAAATACATGTTTAATGATGGCCTCTTAATGAGAAATTTTCATTATTTCAAGGGGGGACCCTTGTGATGCTTAAATGAGGTCATTAAGCACCTTGGGAAAGGGTCTCAGGTGGGGTATGATGTCCCACATCAAGCCACCTCACTTCTAAGCCATGTCACTTGCCATATCACCTCCAAAATCACCTTCCATGTCACTTTCCATGTCACATAACATGTCACTTACCATGTCACATGTTATGTCATCATGAATAGTGATAGTGGGTCCCATAGTGAATAGTGAATAATACTTTTGAATAGTATTTTCAAATAGTATTTTTGAATAGTACTATGTGAATAGGAGAATAGTGATTTGGTTAGGTTAGGAGGGGCTGGATAAGGGTTAATAAGGTTTAGGGGGTCTTTAGGGGGTCATGAGGCATTTAGTCATCAAATAATGTAAGTGTGTAGTTTTTTAGTGTCTACAGGTTGGGCTACACGAGTGAAGGTTGTAGTTGATCAAATGCATCCCTTAAGATAATTTATTCATCCTTAAGTGTGAAAACTAAGAAAACTTTGGTTACACATTATAGGATAAATTTGAGGGTTAGATATGAGCCATTAGCTCCCACACTTTCACATATGAGTCCTCTAGGAAATCCTAGGAAGATTCTCTCTAACTTGAGAGGGGAAAGACACGGTAATGAGTTTTCTCTCCTAGACAAATCTCTTAGAATGATCCAAAAGTTAGTTAGTGGGGGACATATATTATGACTCATTATCCCAATCGATGAACCATATATGTAGACACATACATCTGGGTATTTTAAGGATAAAATATCCATTGTCTAATTTTGGTTGGACCTCGAGAGCAAAGGTTATAGCTAATGGGATGCATCCCTTAAGAAAATTTCCTCATCCTTGAGTGTGAAAACTAAGGAAAATTTGATCATGAATTACTAGAGAACTATGAGGGATCAAGAGGATCCATTATCTCCCACACTTGTATAGATGAGTCATGTAATAAAGCTTGGGAAGATTATCTCTAACTTGAGAGGGGTGAGATGTGGCAATGAGTTTTCTCTCATAGCTAACTCTCTTAGAATGGGATAAAAAATAGTTAGTGGGGGCCGTACATTTTGACTCATTATCCCAATCGATGAACCATCTACACAAACATGTCTAGATAAGAGTTTCAAGGCTATAAAAACTATCGTTCGGTCCCAGTTGGGCCTTAGGATCAAAGGTTAAAGTTGATCAAATGTATCCCTTAAGAGAACATCCTCATCTTTGAATGTGCAAACTGAATGAACTTTTGTCATGCGTTAGAGGAGAACCATGAGATATAGAGATGAGCTATTAGCTCTAACAATTTCATGAAAAATTCCTTTAAGAAATATTGAGAGGATTATCTCTAACTCGAGATGGGTGAGATGAAACAATGAGTTTTCTCTTGCAACCAAATCTATTAGAATGAACTAAAAGTTGGTTAGTGGGAGATATTTTTGAATTTTTAGACAAATCAATGAACCATGTATATAAACACATCCAAATTGATGTTTTAATGATATAACGACCATTTTATGGTCTTGATATAGCCCTAAGAGTGAAGGTTGTAGTTAATTGAATGCATCCCTTAAGAGGATCTCCTTGTCCTTGAGCGTACAAACTAAGAAAAATTTCATTGCACATTAAAAGAAAACTGTGAGGGATATAAATGAGCCATCATATCCCATAATTGTACATATGAGTCCTGTAAGAAATCCTAGGAGGATTCCCTCTAACTTGAGATGGGAAAGATGTGGCAATGATTTTTATTTTAGAACTAAATCTCTTAGATCAATCCAAAAGTTGGTTAATGGGGGTTGTATATTTTGATTCATTACCCCAATCAATAAAGCATCTATGTGGACACATCTGAATGGGTGTCTTGATTATATAATATCCATTGTCTAGTCTTGATCAAGATTTAAGAGTGAAGGTTGTAGTTGATCAGATGTATCCCTTAATATAATTTGCTCGTACCTAAATGTGTAAATTGAGCAGACTTCTATTGTGCATTGAAAGAGAATCGTGAGGGCTAGAGATGAGCCGTTAGCTCCAAAAATTACATAGATGAGTCTTATAATAAATAATATGAGGATTATCTCTAACTTAATATGGAAAAGATGTGATAATGAGTGTTATCTTGAAGTTAAATCTTTCAGAACATGGTAAAAATTGGTTAGTGGGGCCTTATATTCTGACTCATTATCCCAATCAATGAATAATTAATGTAGACACATTTAGATGATCATTATAATTTTAGAATTACCATCTTCCAATCTCATTTAGTCCTTATGAGTGAAAGTTGTTATTGATCAGATGCATCCCTTAAGAGAATCTCCTCATTCTTGAGTGTCCAAATTGAGCAAAATTTAATCATGCATTTTAGGATAACCATGGGGGATATAGAAAATTCATCAACTACCAAACTTGTAAGATTGAATCCTCTAAGAAATCCCATGAAAATTATCTCTAATTCAATATGGGTGAGATGTGGCAATGAGTTTTCTCTCACATCTAAATATCTCAGAATGAGCCAAAAGTTGGTCACAAAGGGCCATATATTATGACTCATTAGCCCAATCAATGAACCATTTATGTGGACACATATAGATGGGAATTTTAATACTAGAATGGCCATTTTCTAGTTTTAGTTGGACCCCAAGAGTGAAGGTTGTAGTTGATTAGATGCATACCTTAAGATCTCCTTATCTCTAAGTGTGCAAACTAAATGAAATTACATTGCACATTGAAGAGAACCATGAGGGAAAGAGATGAGATGTTAAATCCCACAATTGCATGGATGAGTCCTCTAAAAAAATCTTGAGAGGATTCTCTCTAACTTGAAATGGGTGAGATGTGGCAATAAGTTTTCTCTCATAACCAAATCTCTTAGAATGGGCCAAAACTTAGTCAGTGGGGGACAAATAATTTAACTCATTATCCCAATTGACAAACTATTTATGTGAACACATCTATATGAGAATTTCAAGGCTAAAATATTTTTTTGTCTATTCTTGATTAGTCCCCATGAGTGAAGGTTTTAGTTGATCAAATGCATCCCTTAAGAGAATTTCCTCATCCCAAAGTGTGCAAACTAAGGAAACTTTTATCATGAATTTTAGGAGACTTGTGAGGGTTAGAAATGCACCATTAGTACCATAATTGCATAGAATAGTCCTCTAAGAAATCTCAATAGGATTCTCTCTAACTCAAGATGGGTGAGATGTGGTAATGATGTTTATTTCATAGTTAAATCTCTCAAAATAGGCCAAAAGTTGGTTTATGGGGGCTGTATATTCTAACTTGTTATCTTAATCGATGAATTGTCTATGCAAACACATTTGGATGGGTGTTTAAATGCTATAATAGCCATTGTCCAGTCTTAGATGGGCCTTAAGAATGAAGGTTATAGTTGATCAGACACATCCCTTAAGATAATCTCCTCATTATTGAGTGTGAAAACTAAGTGAACTTTAGTTATAAATTGAAGGAGAAACATGAGGGATAGAGATGAGTTATCATATCCCATACTTGCATGGAATATTCTTCTAAGAAATCTAAAGAGGAATCTATCTAACTCAAGATGGGAGAGACACATCACTGAGTTTTATCTTGTATCTAAAACTTTTAGAATGGGCCAAACATGGGTCAGTGTAGGATGTATATTCTGATTCATTATCTCAATCAATGAACTATATATAAGAACACATATAGATAGGCATTTTAATGCTATAATGACCATTGTCTGGTCTTGATCAATTCCTAGGATTGAAGGTTGAAGTTAGTCAGATTCATCCCTAAAGATAATCTCCTCATTTTTGAGTGTGCAAACTAAGTGAACTTACATTATGCATTGAAAGATAACCATGAGGTCTATATATGAGTCATAATCTCTCACACTTGTATGGGCATGTCCTATAATAACAACTAGGAGGATTCTATCTAATGTGAGATGGGCTAGATATGGCATTGATTTTCCTCTCACAACCAAATCTCTTAGAAAAAGATAAAAGTTGGTCAGTGGGGGATGTATATTCTAACTCATTATCCAAATTGATGAACCATTTATGCATACACATTGAAATAGGCATTTTAATTCTAGCATAGCTATTGTTTGATCTCTATTGAGCCTCGAGAGTGAATGTTGTAGTCGATCAGACACATCCCTTAAGAGAATCTCCTTGTCCCTAATTATGTAAAATGAGTGAACTTCCATCACACATTACATGATAACCATGAGGGATAGAGATGAGTCATCAAATCCTACACTTACATGGATAGGTCCTCTAAGAAAAACTAGGAATATTCTCTGTAATGTGAGATGGACAAGATGTAGTAATAAATTTTCTCTCCCATCAAAATCTCTTAAAATAGGCCAAAAGTTGGTCAATGGGAGATGCATATTCTAAATCATTAGACCAAATAATGAACTATCTATGCAAAAACATCTAGATGGGATTTTAATGCTAGAAAAACCATTGTCTAATCTCGGTTGTGCCTCATGAGAAAAGGTTACAATTGATCAGGTGCATCCCTTAAGAGAATCTCCTCATCACTGAATGTACAAACTTTAAATCATGCATTATAGGAGAACTGTGAGGAATAGATATGAGACATTACTCCCAAAGTTGCATGGATGAGTCCTTTAAAAAATCTCAAAAGTATTTTCTCTAACTCGAGATGGATGAAATGTAGCAATAAGTTTTCTCTCATAGCCAAATCTCTTAGAACATGCCAAAAGTTGGTCAATGGGGACCATATATTATGACTCATTATCCCAATAAACAAACTGTCTACACAAACATGTCTGAATGAGAGTTTTAATACTATAACGATAATTTTATAGTATCGATTGGGAACTAGGAGTTAAGGTTACAGTTGATTAGATGCATCCCTTAAGAGAATATCCTCATCCCTAAGTGTGCAAACTGAGCAAACTTTGATCATGCATTACAAGATAAATGTGAAGGATACAGATGAGATGTTAGATCTTAAACTTGCATGGATGAGTCTTATAAAAAATATTGGGAGGATTCTCTTTAATCAAGATGGGAGAGATGTGGTAATGAGGTTTCTCTCCTAGCCAAATCTCTCAGAATGGTCCAAAAGTTGGTCGGTGGGGCCATATTTTGATTCATTAGCCCAATCAATGAACCATTTATGTGGACACATCTAGATGGGTGTTGAAATGCTAGAACAATCATTATCCAATTTTTGTTGTGCTTTAGGAGTGAAGGTTAAAGTTGATCAAACACATCCCTTAAGAGAATCTCCTTGTCCTTGAGTGTACAAACTAAGCAAACTTCTGTCACATGTTACAAGAGAACCATGAGAGCTAGAGACAAGTCATCAAATCCCACACTTGCATGGAAGAGTCTTCTAGGAAATATTTGGAGGATTCCCTTTAACTTGAGACCATAATTAAGGCTTAGATAAGACTATTTTCTTATTTTATTGAAAGGACAAACATAGAGAAGGTGAAAACCTATTTGCTTGAGGTAGAGAACATTAATATGATTTTTTTTGTCTTCTCTTTATTTCAAGAAGATAATATTCTCTACTCACGACACCAACCACGTAAAGGTAGAAGCTCATCTAGCACCACTAATCTAAATTAAAATTATTAGTAAAAAATTAAACAAAAATAAACATATAATGATAAAATAATTAAAAATTAAAATACATTAAATCAAATAAGTTAACTATATTATTTTGAAATACAAGATAAACTTACCAATTTAATATAGTGTACCTTTAGAATAAACTCTATTTGCAAGTGTTTCAAGAATCACTTCATGGTCAGATTCATGCACTTTACACAAAATTATATTGTGAGGCTTTCCATGATATTTGATCATTTGAATATTTGTAGCAATAACTAGATTTGAATAATAAAGCACCACCCTGTGTGTTTCAAAGTCCAAAAATAAAAATTTAATTTATTTTTTTATGACAGTATCTATGAAACTAGGTTTATGTAACCACTATAGATACAGTGGGATAAATTAGCTCTTCTCTATCCATAACATTTGTGGTTAATTTTTTTGTCCTCCACACAATGACACAAGTAATAGTCTATTCCCTCATCATTCTCCTCAGGTGCAATGATTGCAAAAACATGCCCTACATTTAAAGTATAATCAAATTGTAAGCACACATAAGAAGAAAAGATATCACTAATATATAACTAAGGTTGTATATTTAATTAATTAGTAAATTGTACCTAGTTGTATAAGATTTGACATGTGGTCAAAGTCAACCGATGATACCATTTCATGATCCTTCAATTGTTGGAGTGAATGAATACTCTCTACAAGTGATATGAGTCTACAATACCATTGATTAACCCATTCTTTTGATTCACATTCATTCTAATTATGTTCCATACATGGAAAACAAAAACATGCCATATCCCTAGTATAAATAGTCTATGAACTTAAATCTGAGCTTTGAATGGAGTGGAAAACAATCAATCCAAATAATGTACTGTAATTTTCATAATTACTTTATGTTGTTCCTCTATTAACCAAAATAATCTTTGCACATGATAATGTTTATCTGATCCATGACAAATATTTTCATTACACCAAGTTGTAATACTTGTAGCATCAATCAAATTAGCACCATCCTTGTCTTTTCCATACTTTTTTTTAAGGCTCTTTTTACACATTCACCTACACCATCATGTTCCCCTTTTCTTTGCCCAATTTCAAAGAAGCTCCAAAAATGTCGAACACCATTTTTCTTATGCATTTTGCTCAACTAGTATAACATTTGAGAATTCTTAAACTTCCCTATACAATTGTTTGACAAAATATAGTGTGTATTAAAAATGATTTATCTTGCATTCATATTTATATAAAATATCTCAAAACAACCTTGGGAAAACTCTGGAGATGTGATATGTCATCATTCATATAAAAGTGGTACTCCATCAAAATATTTATATTTTCATCTATGATATCATATGCATGATTGAAATGTAATATGAATGAAAATTCAAACTTGAATTGATTTATAGTATTGGGATTGAATATCATTTTGTGGTTATAGTGTGTAGTTCTTAGCAAAGTATACAAGTAAAACAATGGTGCCAATTGGGAAGTTGTCCTTTCATACCTTGAATTGATTATCTAACTATTTTAATTTATGTGTGTATCTTTCATTTTGATAGATAATATTATTCTTGAATTTAAACATGAAATTAGATACAAAAAATTTGGTCATAACCAACTCACATCTTGATGACTCTTTTCCATATTTTAACACATACTTTATAGGTTTGTACTTCTTATAATCAAGTAGTTACTTTCTAGATTCATTTGAAATTTATTCATGTTGTCAAATTTGACAAACCACCATAATTGTTACATGTTTCATCTAAATATTGTTTGACAAAAAAAAATATCCCTTAGGTCTTTGATAAAAAATACTTTAGATTAATTCTCTTGATGTCTTACGTGGGGAAGATAACATAAATTCTAGTAAAATCTTATTAGTATGTAAAGTAGAACGTATATGATGAAAAACATAAAAATGCAAAATAAATTAAAAATGTACCCTACAATAACATATGGTCTATCAGGAACATGAACAAAGCCCTTCTCTCAAAAATTAGTTTGAACATGATCCATAAAAATAATGATTGGGGGGAAATAATGTATGCCAAATACATGCATAACATTCATGATTCCAACTTTCTTCAATAGATGGGATTACCCCAGGGATCTATGATATGGAATAAAATGCTAAAAAGTAGAAGCCTTCTTAAACAGGGAATTAGATGGAAACTTGGAAATGGCTGGAATATTAAATTCTAGGATGATATTTGGTTAAAGGTCAAGGCTCTCATTACACAAGGAAACTATGGAGAGATTGTTGACTTGGCTACTCAATTTTTTGGGGATAGGCTCAGTGATTATATGGAAAATAACAATGGTATGAGGATCTGGAAAAATCTATTAGACTGCTGTGATCATTGGCCTGAGCTTTTCCCTAGAGTGTGGGAGATCCAACAGTGCGTTCAGGAGATTAGAATCCCTCTCTTCCTCTAGGAGGATGAACAATACTGGTGGCCAAATAAGAATGGATCATTCTCTATCAGATCTACTTACCATCAGCTCATTCCTGAAGCTTAGAATAAAGATGTTTGGAAAAAGGTTTGGAATCATAAAATTATTCCAAAAATTAACATGTTCTAGTGGGCTGCTGATCATAACAAAATCCTAACTCAGGATAACCTTCAAAGGAGAGGGTTTACCCTAGTTAATAGATGTTTCTTGTGTGGTTCTAAAGAGGAATCAGTTTCACACCTCTTCATCCACTGTGATTTTTCCCAAGAATTATGGGGCACAATACTTAACAACTTTGGTATTGAATGGGTCTATAATTCTGATGTTAAAGAAGTAATTCTCAACTGGAATCCAACCTTCAAACATCCCTGGCTTATGGAATTATGGAAGCAAACTCTACCATGTTTGAGCTATATTTTATGGAAAGAGCACAACCATAGAATTTTTAGGGACACTGCTAGGAATGCATCTTAGGCGTTTAACTCCTTTGTTAAGACCATTATGGAAAGTGTCACAATAGCTCATATTCGTGTTGCAGAGAAACCCCTATCTCAAATTGAAAACCAAATTGCAGCCAAATGGAAGGTTTTAAACCAGATCCCTGGGTATAATAACTCCAAAATGCTATAGAGACTAAATACTAAATGGATCCCCCTAAAGCCTAACTGGATGAAACTCAACTTTGATGGGGAATCCAAGTCAGATGGTAAAGCTAGTGGAGGAGGAATTATAAGGAATGATAAAGGATGGATGTCTGATGTCTATGCTGGTGGCATAGGATGCTAGAGCAATAACTATGCTGAAGTAATGGCTCTATTATGGGGGTTAAAGTTAGTTATATCCCTAGGAATAAGGAACTTGAGTATACAAGGAGACTCTAAAATGGTCATAGATTTCGTTAATAAAGCATCAAATGTGGGAATTAAGCTCAAAGACATCATTACAAATATTTAATTTCTTTTGTAGAAGTTTTCCAAAATAGAGATTTCCCATATTTACAGAGAGGGGAATAGGGTCACTGATGCTTGTGCCAACCTTGGTCAACAATTTTCAAGTTGGAGGGTGTGGCGACAAGGTGTTCATATTCCCTTAAATATTAGGGATATTATTCAAAAGGAGATGACTTGTTAAGAATGAGGCACATTGATGACAAGGATAGCTCTCGAAGGTGGTCCATTTAGAGAGGGCCATCATGGATTTCAGAACTTGATAACCTTGGTACTTGTTTGACAATCATTCATGATTCATTGTATCATGAGGTTGAGGTATGCAAGTCTCATTATGAAAATCAATGGGAAGTAATTTCCAAGCATGGGAGTAGACAATGTCATCTCTACAGGGTATTTCGAATAATGAGCCATCACATATTCATTATGCATAAACAAAAACAAGGGTTATCAACCATTTCAAAGTTGAGGGCTGAACTTAGGAGCTCCATGATTTGGGTCTACAAATACAAAATGAGAGGAGACTGTATTCAAACTGAACCTATCTCTTATTGTGAATTCAAAGATAATCCACTAGTTTGGTATTATTGTAAAGAAGGGGGAATCAACCCATATCTGGAAAGGCTTAATGGTTACGATGAAAAATTATCTGAGCAGTTTGCAAGATCCTGGTTAAATAGGTGTGTCACGGTGGGTAGAATTAGTTTTGAAATCTTCAAAAAGGTGATTTCTATGGACACATGAATGACCATGCAGGGAATAAAACTTCAAAGGAAAACCAAAATTATGGATCTGGTAAGCCACAAACTATTTTTGGGTGAGGGAGAAGAACTCGTCCAGTATCAAGGAGGATTCGAGCTTGCTAAACTTTTGGAGCCATGGGATGGAGTTTGCTTCATTATC
Organism: Torreya grandis; assembly: GCA_037957365.1. Taxonomy (NCBI): domain Eukaryota; kingdom Viridiplantae; phylum Streptophyta; class Pinopsida; order Cupressales; family Taxaceae; genus Torreya; species Torreya grandis. The sequence continues at coordinate 2,842,383 of JARHVA010001727.1, read as the reverse complement.
ATGAAGTACTTCATACTCGAAGGGTGATTTACCAGGTTATACAATTACCACCTCCCTTTGTTAAATCACTTCAGGTGCAATGTTATTATTAGTTTTCCTTTTTACCTGCTCTCCTCTTTGGAACACTCTATCCTAAGGGTGAGAGCTAAAATGGCTAAGAAGCCAGATATGAACCCTATTCCCCTACACCAGGGACTAATTTTCTGCTTATACAACTTTCACTGAGCCCTAGAGCCATCCAAGACTATCAAAATTGATAGTGGAGACATTCCTTCCAACCCGGTGTCTGGCGATGCTATTGATGAGTTCTATTTTTCCCCTGCTCCTACCAAAACAAAAGATGTTTCTTTCTCCACACCAAAAGAGACCCCTGTTGATACACTTGGCTCCTTTGCAAGCAAGAAGGGTAATAAGAGAAAGGTTGATGAAGAAGAAGAGAATATTAAAGAGACCTCAGAGGGGACCCACAAAAATCTGGGTAGGGCCACAGGGGGCCAAGGTGGTAAATCTTACAAGTCTTCCAAAATAAAAAAAGAAGGATTCTCCTCTGGAGTGGGCAGGTCAGGGTAGATTGCTGGTAAACCCATCCAGAAGGCCAGACTGATTGATTACTCAAAAAGTGCTTCGAAAGAAGCAACCCAGGAGGAAGAGTCTAAGAAGTTGGAAATCCAGGAAAGTTTGGAGGACACTGGAGGGAAGCAGGAGACTAGGGATTTTGAGGTTTCTGAGGAGCATGGTGCTGACACTATGGAAACTACTGACAATAGGGGGAAAATGTATGTCAAGGAAGCTGGCAAGGATATTGAGAATGAGACTAATTGGAAAGCTAAAATTGGGGCCCTGAAGGATCGTATTCAGAGGATTGAGCAAAATTTCACCAAAGGACTCCAGAATATAATTCTCCTGAACATGTCTATGCTGAAAGAGGTTGGTAATACTGGGCATGCTAAAAATGTAGAGAATACTGATAAAATTAATGATCTTCTCAAATCAATGGTTATGTAAGGAGAGTCCTCTTTGACTATGGTCTTTCCATTTCTTGTGTTTTGTTGCTGTGTCTGTTGTTTCTCGGCTAGTACCATCATCTCTTTGAAGGCATATTTTGTTTGATTGCCTTCTTGTTTTTTTTGCTCTGTAAAGAGTTCAGCCCCTAGTTTTTTGCCTTACCTTATCAAAAACATATGGTGCATGCTTGGTTAATTTTAACATAAAAAAGATTGCACATGTCAAATGACTTTTGGCTAATTATCAATTGACCATTAATTTTTTAGTAATTTTTTTATAAAATTCTATTTAGGTCATGTCTAAGAAATGATTTTTATGTGACTCATGGTTTTTTGATCTTTTTATTCTTTTAAAAACATCTTTTACATTAGATGAGACCCTTGTGTTTTCATGCCAAAAATTTTCAATCAAATGTATTGTTCCTTCAACTAATACTTTATCTTTTCATGGGAGTCTACCACTAAACGCCTAATAATCCATCAGTGAAGGGTCATCAAGCCTTGTTCCTATTTTTACATCATTTATTAGAGTCTCTCTATTTAAGTTAAAGGATTTACTTATTTAACTAAGGATTTGAGCTTTAGATGTTGACTTACTCACTATAAATTCCATTATTACTCATCTTGCCACAATACTATTTTTTTTTCTAACTTTTATTTTCTATCCTTAAATGCATTAAATAGATTCTTTTCTATTGTACTATTTATTCACTTCATTTTGAATGTTCTTAAACCTAAATTATACATCATAGGGCACATTTTAATTAGTTGAACAAATAGTTAACATCATTTTGTATGGATTTTATTCTCAAATTTGTATCCCATACATGTTGAGCATGACATTGAACTATTGTTTTTGACATTTTACCTTCCACAAGTTCTATTATTTTCTCATCTATTTCAACCAAATATCTTGGTGTTAATTATCCTTGGAGGTGTGGGTGTAGGAGATATATTTTGTATTAAATTGGGTGTTGTTACCACTTCAACCATAGTAGGGATAGTAAAGAGTTGACTATCTACATTAGACCCTATAGAGGAATTGAATTCCTATTCATTAGGAGACACATGATTTGGTGTCATTACTTGATGTTGATTATCATCATACTCAAAAAATTCATTATGAATGGATGTTCATTATATTGTGTTTGTCCATATGTTTCACACTCTTTACAAATTCATTATTTACATGCTCTAACTTTTGAATTTCATTATTCACCAAAGATTGATTGAGTTCTCTTATCTCATTTGAAGACATATCTAAAATAAATTATATATAATTGGGCAAGTTATTTAATTTTGAAATATTACTTGGTGTGGAAGAAGCAACTTCACTTTGTTTAGAAGCTCTTATGGATGCTCTCCTATTTGCTTTTATTTTTCTCTCTTTTCTTTAATTTACTCATTTGTTAGCTCTTTGATTGGTCTTTTGAGATGAATTTTGAACCCATTATTTATCTCTACCAAAATAAGTCAATTGTAGATTTAAAATCAAACAATTTATAGTGATTCAAATAAAGTGAATGGATAATTTACCAAATTAGCATAGTTATAGTAGAAAAAACCAACTTATAGTTTGTAAAAAGAAAAACAAATGAGGAAAATTCATGGGAAATCTAAGATAAATTTATGAATCACAAAGGGCATGTGTGATTTTAAAAACATGCACATCCTTTTTGATCCATGAAAAAATGGGCAAAAATAATTAAGAGATTGAAATTAGTTGGTTTGTAAAGGGCGTATGCCCTTTATAATTTTATAAAATTTTGTTTGTTGTTTTCCTTCTAAAATTACTTTAGTTTTAGGCTTGGGGGGTCCCGAACCTAGTCCAAACCCTATCATGAACCAACTAATTTGATTTATAAGAAATTTAGGAGTTTTTTCATCTTTGTTGACACATCTGATAAGGTAGTTTTTATTATGTTTGTAAAGAAATATATGGATTTGTAGAGGGGAAATCGTAGTTTTAGATTTTTTTTTAATGTTAGAATATTATTTATAATTATTACTTAATCTATACATAAAGTAACTCATTATGGAATATGTACATATCTTCACAAATTACCTTATAAATTTTTGAATATTAATTGAACATTTATAAGACTTATATCTCAACAATATACACATTGTTAACTATGTTTTAAAAAAATGGTTTTCATGAAGTTAAGGTAAAAAAATTATGTTTCTAGACTTGTAGTTTCAATTTTCCAGTTATCTTGACTTGTAAAATTATTTAAAAATTATATATATATATATATATATATAATAAAAAATTAATAAAAAATATTCTCAATAATCTTTAACATTTCACCTATCCATATATGAAGTTTCATATAAAAAGTCATTCGTTTACTCAAAAAAAGTCTTCGTACACATGCAATCTCCTTATATTTTCCCAAAAAATGACAAACCTATTGTCATAAATGCATATATTTCTCACACTTTTATCATCTATGTATTGAAAAAAATTATATATTTAGAAACTACATTAAAAATTTCACAATTCATGTTCTTATGTCATTGTCAAATTCTTTTTTGAAGTGTCTCTAACATTCTCTCCATGTTCAACTATTGTTATTTTAGGAAAAAAATGTCGCTTTATACCCCCCTTTTGTCCCCAATTATCCTACATCAACCTAGGAAAGTGAGCATACTAATTCATAAGTTGAAAAACCATTTTCCTCTATCCCTTACTTGTATTCTTATTTTCATAAACTAAAAAAAATATCATACTAATAATGGATATATTCTCTCTCTAAATATCTTAAAAGGATCTAAATATGAAGAATCAATAATCAGTGCACCCTATCTACCTTTTAGGATTACTATGTAATTACGTCACATTTATAAATATAAATTATAAAATCATAACCTTTATGTAGAAATGGTAACTAGTACACATGAATGTGCTAGTCTCTCTTTCTTGCTTGAAAAATTAAATGATGTCAATGCATATTATATTCCACACTCTACTATAAGCATGTATAAATCTATACAATATTGTGAAATCCTTTCTCCTCCTTTAGACGTTTTAAATGATGTTATAAAATTTATTGATACTCCTTCCCATTTTACTTAAAAACTTGAGGATAAAAATGAATGCTATATACAATAAAAAAGTGATAATATTGCTACAACCTTAAAAAGTGATAATACTAAAATATTATGCAATGATTCTCAAGATAATCATCTTCTAGCCATAGAATGTGAGTCTCATGCTAATAATACTTGTGATGACTCTTCCCTCTCTCCTAAGTCAAAATAATCCAATCAAGAGCAACGTGATATTTATACTCTTAAACAAATTCAAAGTGATAAGCTAACCAATTATTCTCAAGATTGTACTGATTTTGGTTTAGAATGAAATCATAAGCCATGTAATGAAATCTAGCATGATCATATCTTACTAATGTTTATAATAGATGATCAACTATAACCCAAGAGTTATCATTTTCACACCACTAATATTCATATTAGTCATAGTATATACATGATGCAGGCCATTGGTGACCTCTAAAAGCTATTTCTTGATCTCACTTTACAAACTAAATCATGTTGTGTGAATATCAAAGATAATTTTATCTTAGGAAAACCTCTCACATGAGCTATATATGAACATCCACATCCAATTTTTTTTTATACCTACACTACCCTTGTTTGATTGTTGTGGATATCCTTATACTCATTTAACATAATATACACTTTATTTCAAAGAATGGGGAAATGATGGATGCATTCTACTAAAATCAATCCATAATAGTATCATAAGAGATTATTCAAAGTGGTTTTAAAGTTTACATAGTGGCTCCCTATCTAACTTAAACAATTTAAATGATGCATTTTTATTAGATTATCATAAAAACAAGGTACCTAAATTCACATTAAAACATTTACAAGGTTTACAATAAGGTCATGATGAGCTTATCAAAGATTAAATTTTACAATTCAAAAAACTTATCAACCCATATATTTGGAAAAATAATTTATCTTCAATAGAGGTCTCTTATCTCTACTTAAAAAAATAGCCATATTTAAATTTATATTTATTTTGAAAAATTATACAAGGGAATTGATCAAATATGAATATGATCTATACTCCATAACAAAAATGTCTAATGAGTCAAAATCATTTTCACACAAGCAAAAAATTATCAATAAATATATGAATTCATATTTAAAATCCAAAAAAAGAATCTAGTTAAAGTTATTCATGAGATAGACGAGTCAATGGAAAAATATACAATCAAAGAATACCAAGTTAAGGTACTCAATTAAGGGAAGGAACCAGTTTACAAAGTCTTACCTAAAATATATAAATCTACTTTTAGTAAGTGGCCATCACTTCATTTTGACAATTCAAATATCGACCACATGATTAATAAAACATATATTGTTAGACAAAGAATTAATCACTCTTCCTCCAAATTACTATCATCCTCTTCCTCATTAGGATCATATAAAAGGATAACCATTTTGAACCTATCATGGTATAAAAGAACATTACGATAATGATTGTTATGCATTGTGTGAAAATATCAAAATTAGTAGATAAAGGGGTTATCACATTTGTGAAAGTGGAAAACAAGGTAACACAATCAACTCTTACATCTTCATTTATGAATTCAATAGTGTCCCAAAAGGATCCAATGATCATTCAATCACTTTTTAAGAATACACATAAAGTGGATATGGTTATTGATAATACATAATAACATAATACATGCACAATATAATTTATTCAGAGTGTGGGATATAATGATCAAGATAGGACATATTTTTTTACTGATGACTTTGGGATCAAATAAAGTGAGCACATGACTAGTTGTACATCTACTATTTCATAGGGAAATATAATTTTGGGACAACATTGGTTACAAAAAATGAATGCAAAAATGAATTGGGATAATCCTAATTTATATTTTACTTTATAAGGTGATTTGTTAACATTCTTAAGAAATAAAAAAAATACTAAAGACATAATGATCCATGATAATAGTACATCTCAAATTACACAACATGGATACCAAAGCAAAAACATCCAAATTTTGATCAAAGTTATGAACATGTAATACATACTTCAATATATCAAAATAATAGTATCAAATACAACTGCCATAAGTAACTAATACGATGTAAATATATCCACAAATATAGATCCATAGACATAATATAATAAGGCAACTATTAATCATAATTATTATGGTGAATAATTCTTATTCCAATTAGGATGGCCAACTTGTTCTATAGTTTGCAATAAAATTGATTACAAGCATGTGTCATAAATTGAAATTAACACATTTTCATTTACAAGAGTATAATAAAATATGTCAATATACTAAGTACTAGTGACATCACATGAATTTAATTATCAAATATAATAATTACAAAGAACATGTACAATATAAAATTCCACATAATTCTAATATAATAAAAAAATAAAATTATATATATATATATCAAAATGTTTTACATGATAAAAAAATAACATGATACAATGTCACTAAATAATAGGCTCAACACCTTTGACATCTCCACCTAACTCTAATAATAACATACCATGCAATGAGGAGGATCAACTATAATCTAGATGTGATCGTGAGTGAGATTGACTCCTCTCATGATCTTTATAAATGGCTACCCATGCCTATAAAGTTGTGTGCTCATGATACAACTATACATATTAAAAAATTTCTGACCCATGTCCATTGATGAAGTAGAAGGGGAATATGATGTTTAGTGAGATAAAACCTTAATTGATCACACTTGATGATGACCACAACTCTCTTAGCTATCACATTATTACACTCTACTATCACTTCAAATCAGGTTACATGAACTATAGTTGCTTGATAAAAAGGGGGGCATGATTGCCCTAAAAACTTAGTATCATGGCCAAAAATACCACAAGGGACCACCTCACAATTCACATGTTGTGTAAGGACCTAGAGGGATGTCTCTATGATGTTCATCAAAAACTCATCATCCCATGTATAACACATAATATGCGATATCCATATTAACATTACCAAAATAAATAAAGTTATGCATAAAATATAAATATACAAATACATATGCATAGGAGGTAATTGAATACTAGTAGCTAATATACCACCTACATCTAATCCACCATTTACCTTAGTGGTATCCTCTACTATAAATAGAAACAAAATAACTCACCTATAGGAAGATCACCATCATGTATATGCTGGTATATAATTGGCATCATCAAAATTTGGTGTCTAGATCAGAAAATCTAGATCTACCAATGAAATAATAGCCAATTTAATAGCACTAGGTTAACCCTTATCACCTCCTATAGTGGATCTCTCATAGATTGTCTCCACACATATGGTGTCAGTAGCACATCTTGTGAAATTATAATATGTTGTGTGACACATTCAAAATGGAAGTGATCATATACACCAAGCCATCATTTATGTAGCCAAAATCTCACTTTAATATGATTCACACTTATAATAATTGAAAATATGTAGAATATAATGTATATTAACATAACACAATAGATATTGGTGGGACAAGATGCCCAAATATTCAATATATGCATAAATAGAATAATCATCTTTAAGGTAGGGAAATACCATACAATACTCCTTTAAGAAGGAATAACTCCATAATGTCTCTTAAAGGGAACAATATTCAATACCATCTTATAATATAAGACTCATTTATTACTTGATTTATTTATTATGATACTCACCTCATTTATATATACTTCTAATTAACTAATAATGGATGGGTAACCTCCTAATCTTAATGTAGGTTGACCATTACCTAATGCACTAATTACACAAGTTACTCATTTATCATAATATTTTAGACCCATATAACTAATTAAGGGGAACATGTGCCACATGTTATCATCTCCATCAACCCATATAAATTAATATATCATATCCCCATGTACATAACATTCCTTCCCTCGACATGTTTCATCCCTGAAACATAAGAAGAAACCAAATAATGAGTGTGCTTCAAATCATTGCATCCTTGTCTCCAATTTTGATCATCTAACCATCCACATGTGATCTTGGTAGGTTAAAACTCTCCAACCTTATTTATAAATTTTATTATGCTACTCTGATCTCATTCATGATCATAATTGTACTACCTTGGTGTCCATGCATAATTATTCCTCCTTTAATTCCATGTACCATATTCCACTGTGCTAATCTGATTCCATTCATGACCATAGTAGTTATTTTTTCATGCATATCCATAGTTATTTCCCCACTAATTCCATGTTACATAGGTCACTGCACTACTCTAATTCTATACCTAACCATAGTAGTTATTCTTTGCTTCTCTGCATAGCCATAGTGATTGGTACTTTGATTTCCTATATAGCCAAAGTGATTGTTGTTATGACACTACCTCACATGGCTCCATGATTGTTTACTCTCATGATGATGTGGTTGTCTATATAATTTAATTTTTTTTGATACTTTAAACTTATCCACCTTTTATTCTACCTCTTTCACCTTTTTCTTTGGTGGTCCCTTTGTCTCTTGATTAGATGAAGTGTTTTTTTTCTTGTATTATTTTTTCATCTATGTTGTCATCTAAATTTTACTAATGCTATTTGCCACCTTTTTCAATCCCATATTCATGCTCTACCTTGAATAACTTTTATGCCTTTCCAACTAAGATATCCTGTAAAGTGACCTTTTTTTTCCTATACCAAAACTTCATGAACTTCCTCTGAACATTAATATTGATTATTCCTAAAGTTTCTAACCATGGATATCTAAGAACCATATCCACACCATCCATATCCAAAGCATAAAAATATGAATTCAAAACATATTTTTTCGTAGTGAGCTTCAAATATTCAAAAACTAAAATATTCTTACCATCTACTTGATATTCTTTTCTTGAACCTATATATGTTGGGCCACATCTATGTTGATGAAGTTATACTTGCTGGTAGGGTTTATGGACACAATGACCTTCTTAGTTTGAATGCATCTATGAAACTAAAAAATTAGCTCTGATTTCTTTAAAGCTAAATTATTTGAACCTTTATCATCTAATCCTTCTTCCTCCTCTTCACGATCCTCTACATCTCATTCTACACCTTTTGTATCTTTTTCATCATCATCATCATTATGCTTTGTTTCTTCTTCTTCTTATTCATAATCACTTGCATGATCTTCCTCATTTTCATCATCAAAATTATCTTCTTCCTCTTTTTACACTTCATGATCCTCAACTACTCCTCCTGAATCCTTTGTAGCTCCCTCCTTGTCATCATTTTGTTCATCTTATTTTCATCATATTCTTCTTCAAATGCACTTTATTATTGGTTATCATCATTAGTATCTTCTTTCTTCACATGCCCATTTTTTTGCCATAAAATACTTAGCCATATTTTTTTACATTTTTAAAAAACTCTCCATCAAATTTTCCAATTGTTTGTAATCTATTTGACCCATGATCTATAAAAAAAAACTAGGGTTAAGGGAAAACCCCTAAAAATTCAATAAATCATGCTAAAATGATCTAAATAGTTTAAATTTTTTATTTTAGGTTCCATGTATGATATTGCAGCTTTAGTGAAAATTTTTGGAAAATTTTCCAAATGTTTTATCCTATAGAGAGAATTTATGAAAAATCATAAAATCACCATAAATCACTCAAAACGTTTTGAATTTTTTTGAAAGTTTTATTGTAGCTTTTTCATATACTAATACAATATTAGTAAAAATTTCATAGAAAAATTCCTTATGTTCAACATATATGATAAATTTATTACAAATCCTAAAATAACAATAACCCCTAAAAAATGATCATAAAACCTCTATTTTTATTGTGACTTACTTAAAATATTCTTTAGCTTTAGAAACAAATTGTATAAAAAATCACATATGATTGCAAGATATTAATAATTCCACAAAACTAGGGTTTCACCCCACATAAATTGTCCAAATCAAAGCTCTAGTACCACTTGTTATGATCCATACTTATAATACTTGGAAATATGTAGAATATAATGTAGAAAAATAAAACACAATAGATATTTGTAGGCCAAGATGACCAAATATTTAATATATATAGAAATAAAATAATCAACCTTAAGGTAGGGCAACACCATATAATACTCCTTTAAGAAAGAATAACTCCACAATGTGTTGGGGATCAACCAACAATAGATTACACTTGTGAAAGCAATAAATGCAGAAGTAAATCAGATAGACAAGTAACTAGAATGATAAATAGCAAGAACAAGAGATACAAGAAACCACCCTGAAAACTTGTATTAACAAACTCTTTACAAAAGGAATACAAATGAAGAAACTTCTTTCTTCCACACCTCTCCTAGATGTATAGATCTCTCACTAGATCACTATTCCTCAAGAGCTCTCTCTCTCAAGAACAATCAACTCCAACAAGCCTGGATTGATTCAATTCTATACTGTTCTTCACATACAATGAATTATTAAAATAATCCACTACAAAACTACAATAAGCTAGGAAGATCTAATTCTACATATAGAATTAGGAGACTTGAGCATGCACTTCCAACAAGCAGTTAAGCCACTTGAACAAGGGCTCTAAAAATAGTATTGCCAATAATAGAGACGCGAGCTTAAGACTACAACTCAAACTCATCATGCAAACACTCACTTCTGTCCACGGAAATAGCTTTCTAGACACACAGGTAATCGACGTCAGTTCCTTCTGCTTGCCTGTGGCTGCCGCCGGTTGACCTACTGCCGATGTCGGCTCCTCTGCAACTGCTCCTGACCGACGTCGGTCTCTCCTGACCGACGCTGGTGTCTGTGTAGACCCGAACCTGCTGAAGTATACTCCTTGGTGAAGCTTTTAGCTCCACACCCTAACAATCTCCCACTTGGAGATAAACAGCTGCACTAGTACCTATACATCAACATCTTCTATTTCCTCCATCTTCAACTCAATCATGAAGACCAACAGAAGTTGAATGAAGATTCAAATTCTCCTTTGTAATCGGCTTGGTTAACATATCAGCAGGATTCCTATCTGTATGGATCTTCTCCAGCTTCAACTCACCATCTTCCAATACCTGTCGTATGAAGTGATACCTTAGCTGTATGTGCTTTGTTCTTGAATGAAAGGCTGAATTCTTAGCCAAATGGATTGCACTCTGACTGTCACTATACAATCTACAACTCTCATGCTCCCTACCAAGCTCATCCATGAACCGTGTCATCCATATCATCTCTTTGCTAGCCTCTGTGGCTGTAATATACTCTGCTTCTGTAGTTGACAAGGCAATAACCTTCTACAACTTAGATATCCAGCTAACCACCATTCCACCTACAGTGAAAACATAACCTGTAGTGCTCCTCCTGCCATCCAAATCACCTGCCATATCTAAATCTACATAACCATGTAGTGAAGTATCTGAACCTCCATAGCACAAGTGCTTACTGCTGGTTCCTCTCAGATATCTAAGGATCCACTGAACTGCTTTCCAATGTTCCTTACCTAGATTGGCCATATACTTACTTACCACTCCCACTGCTTGGGCAATATCTGGTCTAGTACACACCATTGCATACATCAAACTTCCTACTACGGAAGAATATGGAACCTTACTCATGTACTCTACCTCATCATATGAGTTAGGACATTGTTCTTTACTCAACTTAAAATGTCCAGCCAAAGGTGTGCTTACCGGTTTAACATCCTGCATATTGAACCGTTTCAACACCTTGTCCACATAATCTTCTTGAGACAATATCAACTTGTGATTTTTCTTGTCTCTCTTAATGCTCATGCCAAGGATTTTCTTTGCTGCTCCCAAATCCTTCATAGCAAATGTTTGAGCTAATTTCACCTTAAGCTCAGAGATATCCTGCATGTGTGATCCTGCAACCAGCATATCATCTACATACAACAATAGAATAATATATCTACCATTATCAAGTCTCTTGAAATACACACAATGGTCAGATTCACACCTACTGTAGCCATGCTCAGTCATAAACCTGTCAAATTTTAAATACCATTACCTAGGAGCTTGCTTGAGGCCATACAAGCTTTTTTTCAATCTGCACACAAACTTCTCCTTACCCTTGACCTCAAATCCTTCTGGCTATTCCATATAGATTTCCTCATCCAAATCTCCATGAAGAAATGCTGTCTTAACATCTAGCTGCTCAAGATGCAAATCCTCAAAAGCAACCAAAGACAATACAACCCTTATAGAAGTCATCTTAACAATAGGAGAAAAAAATCTCACCAAAGTCAATACCTGGCTTTTGTGCAAATCCTTTTACTACCAATCTGGCCTTATATCTCATCTGTCCATTCTCACCTTCTTTCAACCTGTAGGTCCATCTATTCTTGAGTGTCCTCTTACCTGCTGGCAATTCAACCAAATCCCATGTTTGGTTCTCTCTTAAGGACTCCAACTCCTCAACCATGCCACGCTCCCATTGACTCTTAGACTCCACCTGTATTACTTCTTCAAAACTCTCTGGTTCTCCACCATCAGTTAGCAATAAATAAAATAAAGAAGGAGAATATCTAATTGGAGGCTTACTCACCCTTTTTGACCTCCTGATTGGTGTCTGAGACTCGTTTACAACACACTGTCCACCCAAATTCTCTGATAGTGACCGACCTCGGTCACCTGCAGACCTGTTACTGGCTGATGTCAGTTCTTCCTGACTGATCTCGGTGCCTGTACTGCCAACGTCGATCTCTGTACGGCCGATGCCAATTTCTGTCCTGCCGACGCTGGTTCCTAACTTGCCGACGTCGGTCTCTGTGTTTTCCTGCAAGTGATTATTTCTTTTTACCACGAGCTCATATTGGACCTTTACTTCATCCAGTTCACCATTGCTCTGCTCAGATTGATTCAGCTTCCTTAGCTGATCACAATACATCACTCTTTCATTGAAAACAACATCACGGCTCCTGATTACCTTGTTAGTTTCCAAATTCCACAATCTGTAACCAAAATCATCTGAGCCATAGCCAATAAACATGCATCTCATAGACTTAGCATCAAGCTTCTTTCTATTTTCTTTATCTATGTGCACAAAGGCTTCACAACCAAAAACTTTGAGATATGAGAGATCAACCTTTTTACCTGTCCATGCCTCTTCTGGAATACCACCATCCAGAGCTGTAGAGGGTCTTTTGTTAATCAGGTATACTGCAGTGTCAACAGCTTGTGCCCAAAACTATAAGTGCAAACTGGCATGCAATCTCATACATCTTGTACGCTCTATTATTGTCCTGTTCATCCTTTCAGCAATCCCATTCTGCTGAGGTGTCCTTGGAACCGTCCTTTGCCTGTGGATTCCATGCATGTAACAATAATCTCTGAACTTATGACTGCAGAACTCACCACCATTGTCTGATCTCAGGCACTTCAATCTTTTACCTGTTTCATTTTCAACCATAGCTTTCCAAATCTTAAAAGTCTCAAATACATCAGATTTTCTCCTAATACAGTAGATCCATACCTTCCTTGTAGCATCATCTATGAAAGATACATAGTACTGTGATCCTCTAATGGAAGCAACCTGAGTCGGTCCCCACACGTCTGTGTGAACAAGCTAAAACTTATGCCTCTTCTTAGTAGACCCAGTCTTGAGAAAACTAACCCTTTTCTATTTTCCAAATACACAGTGCTCACAAAACTCTAGATCTATGCCTTTTAAATCTGAAAGCATACCTTTGGACTTAAGAATTGACATCCCCTTCTCACTCATGTGGCCAAGCCTTGAGTGCCACAATTTAGCATCCACATCTGAAGTAGATAATACAGAAGGAGATTTGTTAGTAACATAATTACACAAATAGAGAGTACCTTCTCTCTTACCTCTGGCCATAACAAGTGCACCCTTGGTCACCTTCCACGATTCTTCTGTGAGAGTTACTGTACAACCCTCATCCCCTAACTTTCTTGCAGAAATCAAATTTCTCTTCAAGCTAGGAACATGCATCACATCTCTCAACACCCATGTGTTGCTATTCTGCATCTTTAGCTGCACTTTACCTTTGCCAATTATTTTACAGGGCTCATCATCCCCTAGATACACTATTCCAAAATCTCCATGGATATAGTCACTGAAATATTCCCTGTTAGGGGTAACATGAAAAGATGCACCAGAATCTAGAACCCAAGATTCTATATTATTATACAGAGAGAAAATTAAAGCATCTTGTGCAATACCTGCGACCTTGGCTTCTTCCTTTCCTTCGTGCTGATTGTCCTCCTTAGGCTTTGACCAGCAATCTCTGCTTATGTGCCCCATCTTTCCACAATTCCAACATTGTGGCCTTCTGCCATTTTTGGATTTAGATCTGCCTTTCCCCTTAGACTTGGATCTTGATCTGCCTTTCTTGCTCTTCTCTTTCTGCTTTCCCCTGCTCTCAAAACTTAAAGCGTTCCCAGATGTCTCTTCTGTGCTTTTCCTGCATATTTCCTCATTCAAGATAACACTAACAACATCCTCTACTTTCAAAATATTTGATGCAGATGCAATATTACTTACTGCCATTACTAAGCCATGCCAGCTTTCAGGCAAAGAACATAATATTAAAAGAGCTTTTATTTCATCATCAAACACTATATTGACTGAACTCAATTGATTCACAATTCCATTGAAATCATTCAGATGAGTAGAAACAGATCCACCTTCATTCATATGCAAATTAAATAACTGCTTCATAAGATATACCTTATTAGAAGTTGAGGGTTTTTCATACAAATTTGCTAACGTAGTCATCAACTCTACCGTAGACTTTGCCTGTGATAAATTAGATATCACAGTGGATGCTAGACTCAGTCTTATAGACCCAAGAGCCTTTCTGTCAAGAACTTCCCATTCTTCATCCTCCATGTCTTTGGGCTTCTTTGCAACCCCACCTAACGGTAAGTAGAGATCTTTCTGATACAGATAATCCTCTATCTGCATTCTCCAATGTTGGTAATTTTTGCCATTGAACTTTTCCATTCTCAATTTACTTTCATCTGCCATTGCTTCTCCCACTCAAACAGAAATCCCTGTGAGAACCTGTAATCAATACACACTATACAGATTTGAACCACCTGTTAGTGAACCTGAGCTCTGATACCACTTGTTGGGGATCAACCAACAATAGATTACACTTGTGAAAGCAATAAATGCAAAATTAAATCAGATAGACAAGTAACTAGAATGATAAATAGCAAGAACAAGAGATACAAGAAACCACCCTGAAAACTTGTATTAACAAACTCTTTACAAAATGAATACAAATGAAGAAACTTCTTTCTTCCACACCTCTCCTAGATGTATAGATCTCTCACTAGATCACTATTCCTCAAGAGCTCTCTCTCTCAAGAACAATCAACTCCAACAAGCCTGGATTGATTCAATTCTATACTGTTCTTCACATACAATGAATTACTACAATAATCCACTACAAAACTACAATAAGCTAGGAAGATCTAATTCTACATATAGAATTAGGAGACTTGAGCATGCACTTCCAACAAGCAGTTAAGCCACTTGAACAAGGGCTCTAAAAATAGTATTGCCAATAATAGAGACGTGAGCTTAAGACTACAACTCAAACTCATCATGTAAACACTCGCTTCTGTCTACGGAAATAGCTTTTTAGATGCACAGGTAATCGACATCAGTTCCTTCTGCTTGCCTGTGACCACCGCCGGCCGACCTACTGCCGACGTCGACTCCTCTGCAACTGCTCCTGACCGACGTCGGTCTCTCTTGACCGATGCCGGTGTCTGTGTAGACCCGAACCTGCTGAAGTATACTCCTTGGTGAAGCTTTTAGCTCCACAACCTAACACAATGTCTCTTCAAAGGGACAACGTATAATATCCTCTTACAATAGAAGACTCAATGCTTACTTGATTCATTTACAATAATACTCAACTCATTTATATAGACCTCTAATTAACTAATGATGGGTAACCTCCTAATCCCAATGTAGGCTGACCATTTCCCAATACACTGATTTTATAAGTCATTTATTCTAATAAATTGGATCCATATAACTAATTAAGGGGATATGTGCCACATGTTAGCATCTCCATCAACCAATATACATCAATATATAATATCACTAAGTACATAGAAATATGGCTACCACACAGTGGCACCAAAAGATAATTGATTTAGTATTTAATGACACTCCATAATCCCACCCCTTATAATATAGGTTTACTCACCCAACTCACTACATACATTTTATGAGCCCACCTACCATGAGGAAAACCCAAAGGAAAAATTACCATATTGTTCTCACATGCCCAAAAATTGAAAAGAGTGGTTGAGTCTAATCCTCCTCCAAACCCCTCTTAGGTGAATATATGCAAATACATGTACAAATGAACCAACATGGTATGACCCAAAGAATACCTCATACCATGATCCTCAATATCTCAAAAAAATTAGTGAATCTAGTATGAAGTAAATACACCACCACCATCAACTAAAAATAATGAATCTAATAGAGCACAAATAAACTTATGCAAATGTGGAACATTCACTAGCACAATATTTGCCAATATAATGGAGTATCTTTAGGGCCATAAAGGTCACCCTAAGCATGAACATTCATATAAAAATGAGCTTGAGATGTATGGGCTAGTCCACCACCACTTTGTAAAGTTACTTGTCACATAATAGCTAGTAACTACATAATACTCCATACATCCTCCAAGATCAATTTCATCTCCCCTATCAAAAGTTAAAAAGTACAAGTGTTTGAGTCATAGTGCTCAGGGAAGGTAGTCATCATATGCATGTCATGGGGCATCAAATACAACCACCCAAATTTCCCCAAACTGGATGTATCAATTATAACTCTCTCATCATCAAACAATGGTATTGAATTTATGATCTCCATCATATGACTCCATTGGTACTCTCAGGCCCACATATCTACCTACATTAAATATCCATAAAAATAAAACTAATAATCTCAGACACTAAAATTTAATCAAAAAATTCAAGAATATAACAATGGAAATATTATTTTTTCATGGACATGACCACAATTAGGTAGACAAGGCTACCAAAAGGTCTAACATGAATTATATAGGTCCATAGACAAATTCATAGTTAAAAAATGGGTTTGTGGATAAGTCCACACCCAAAATGGATAACTCTAAAAAGGTCTAGACATGATCAATGTTGATAGAAAAAGACTAGATAAACATGAAAAACATTAAATATACATAAAAATGAATAAAATTATAAAATTTACATATGTCAAAATTTGAGTTTCTTGGCTTACGAGGGGTGATGCATCCTTCGACTACAAGATGGCACTGACCTACTCAGATTAGGTAAGTCCAAACACTCTCCTTTGTGTCATATTCTCTCATAGAGAGCTCAAAAATTTAAAAATATCAATATGAAAATGACTTACAATTTATTTTCAACCAACCTATTTATAGGGGTTGATTTTTTTATTTTTCAAAATTTAAAACCTTTATAACTAATTCATCTCAATCTTGTGCGCATGATATCTCGAGCAACACATATCTAAATCACTCCACATAAGTTACATGGGAACATATGCAATGTGCTCTTTGGAATGGTAATATTTCCATCACGTTAATCAACATTTTGAAAAAATGACAAATTCAATACTTACTTACCTATGCATGAAATGCTTGACCTATTGTTTGTTATCTCCAAATACATTCACTCTAACTATTGCCTTCAGGAATATTTATTATGCAATCTTCATCACATTAAAATAATTATCTTATAAATGATCAAGATTCTAATATGTCAAAAAAATAAAGAATCAACCAATAATTTAATCAAATAAATTATAAGTCTCTCAAATGTATTACAAAATGTACACATTATTTCAATATGACACACTCAATATTATCATCCCTTGCATCAAAAGGGGAGTATACATTGGTATTATTAAAAAATCTATTTCAACACATCATATAATATTTAGAATGATTAAAACTAGTCACATACTACTAATTCATGATAAATTTATGATAATAGCTTACATATTAATATGATTACTAGGAGCACATGCCATACATGTACTCTCAACCAAATTAGGGACAAAATATAAATAAGATTATTTAGTAGAGTACATGTTTTCAAAGGTCCAAAAAAAATTAGATACATGACATATATGGATATATTGATACAAATTATGGGGGCATATGACATGCATAAACTAAAAGTAGAGAATCAAACACATCTAATTTCATATGCAAAGGCATATGCAGGATAGTTACATGTTTTAAATATAGTTACAATTGATAATATAGGTGCATGAAAGTCTATATCACTTGGCACAATTTTTATGGGGATTGATACTCATTCATGCTTATTAAAAGTTCAAAGTTCAAAGGGCATGATGTTCATTCATGAACATTATTCAAAGTTCAAAGTTACAGTTTAAGAGTTTAAAGGGCATGATCATTGTTCATGCACCTTTTTAAATTTAGAAGTTAAATTTTCAAAGTTCAAAGGGAATGATGCTTGTTCGTGCACATTTTCAAATATCAAAGTTATAGTTTCAAACTCAAAATATTCATTTTAATTCAAATTTATGAACAATGTAGTCAATATGGGGGCATGAATATTCTTCAATCTCTTTTGATCATGTAAATAGAATATGTTATAGGTAATTTATGTTGAGGCTCAATAATTCTCAATGGCCATAGAATTATTTTTACTGAACCCATTATGTGGTTTTATCTTCTATTATGGGTGATGTACATTTGAGTTTAGTTACACTCAGTGGCCTTCACATCACTTCTATGGAATCAAAGGTGGTTTCACATTTTTGGATTATTAAACTAGGTAATGTTTCCCATTTCATGAGAGTTGGAATAATTCATCCTTCCAAATCAAGGGCTTGATTATTTAAATTAATAATTTGAGACTTGATAAATCTTAATTCATTAGTAATTCAATATAAATAACTACTTTATCCGAGTGCTTCAGCAAGGGGCATGACTTATTTGGCCTCTTATCTCAAGTTATGGGATTAGGTCTATATTAGTTGCTTGAGTTAATATGGTAATGGGTATAGTTCCCCTGAAGATATGTTAATGTCTCTTTACTACTTGAGGGATTGATCATTTCCTTGGTTAGGGAATGAACAAGAATGAAAGCATCCTTTCTCCACTCTCCATAGCACGAGTATTTCCCATTGGAGATATGATACCATATTCATACAAGTGTAATCTCCTCTTTATATTTACCATTTTAAGTCTTAAAAAAATTAGGATTTCAGATTTCATATATGGACATTAACTACTGCATGTGCTATTACAAATCTTACTATTCAGTATCTTGCACAATCGAAATCTTAGGCGATAATACAAAGTGTGTCTACACACTTAGGTTTCATTCTTTCCTTTACTCTAGATATTTCATCACTAGAATAAGATGGGTGGGGGTGGGAATATATACACCCAAATTTAGTACAATCGCATCCTATATGGCATTTATTATAACTTTGTACAAAAATACTATTGACATCAAATAATGTATATATTGACGTATTTTAATTGGTTTCTTATTTATTATGGTTCATGAGTTTGTCTATTTATTAATTATCTTTCCATTTTGTCATGGGGATCCCAAATTTTGGTCCTTTATTTATCTATATAAGTTCAAAGTTTATGGATAAGATCATCCCTTGACCTTGTCCAAGAAGTGTGGACTTGTCCAGGTGTAATTTATGAAACTTATTTTGAGTCACATTTCATTTAATTCTTATTTTTACCTATTGGGTATTATCTTGGGTCATATTTTACACATAAGTAGGTACCAAATTTAAAATAAAAACATTTATAAATACAAAGCTTATATAAGGAATTAAGGATGACTCCCTCACTCCAAAAATATATTCAAATATTCTCATGTTCTATCTATATATTTGTTGAAGCTAGATTGAATATTCTCAAAACGTTGAATTAATGTTTGCATGCTTATGCCAATAGAAAAATAGAAAAAAAAAACCTAGAATTTCATTCATAATTACAAACATAAACATAAGTGGGAGAACTAAATTCAAGTTTGATCCCTCTTTGGAGTATTGGTAATGTAGTACCACACTTAGTCATTCAATGAGGATTGATCAAGGTCAGTCAAAATTAGTCCCTTTCACCCAACACCACCCCCTATTTAATATTAATTTGGTTTGTGAGCAAGAAACTAGGGTATTTTAATTGTAGGTGTTTTGTGAGATAATATGGATATGATAGTGTATAAAACAACCCAAATTAATATAGGCACATGTAGTACAACATTATAATTTTTGTCACAGTCAATATGGACAAGTCTGTGGTTAATAAACTCGAGTGGCCTACAATGTTTTCCACTTACAATGGTCATATCTAGGAATATTCTAAGACTATTTTACTGACCTATCATTTCAATAATTTTATTTCTTTATTTATTTTCTTGTCAATTAGTGATCACAGTTAGCTGAAGAAGCATGAGGTCAATGGAAACAAGCAACCTACTCTCCCATCCACTTTCAATGGATCTATCTAAAAATAGTTTTTTATTTTATTTTGGATATTGAGAATGCAAAGTCATATATGTTCATGATTTACGCTTCCATATATCTATAAAAATCAACAAAAACCATGTGTGAGCTAAGTATATTTCTTATAAGTGTGTTCCAAAAATATTAGTTTTCCATATTTAGTAAATTGCCAAAATCAAAATTGTTGATTACTATACATCTTGAAAATTATGATATAGTATAGTTTTACATCTATAATTACACAAAATTTTATTTTTAATATCAAAAATAGGGTAAAATAATTTTGAACTTAGTTGATTTATGATAGGACATCAATATTTAGTGATGTGTTTCTTAGATGATGATTGTGGATACTTGTTAAGGCTTAAATCCTAACCCTATTATACTACATAGGATAATGAGCTTGGATCTCCTTGTATATCTCTTGTACCTTGTAACCTTATTTTAATTTGAGTTCTTGATGGAAATAAAATGGTTATACCTTATACTTTTCTTATACACTCTTGATTGATGTGGATGCATATGATAATTATTATATGAAGGATTATGAATGGATTATTCTGTTTTAGAGAGCCTAAAAATCTAATGTTATATATCAATGATATTTTGGAGCCTAGACTTAGTTGAGAGTTGAAGTAAAATTATTGGATGAGCTAAATAGAATGGTGGTTTTTTGTGTCTAACTAGTTATACTTTATTTTAGTTATATAAGGAATATTTATCTTATAAATGCATAAACATGAAAAAAACCAATTTTCATGTGTTACACATATTTTCTCCATATTTCAAAAAAGTGCAGTATGTTTAAAGATAGCTTTTATATGTAGTGATTTACTTTGGTGTTCATCAAGATAATGCTACACTGTTATATGCATGTGTGATTTCCAAAGTATTATTTTATATCAATCCCATCAACCATTTCACCCATATATGACCATAGATAAAGGGAGATTGGATCTTGAGAAGCTTTTTTGGTGAGGCAATTTCATCCTCCCTACCCCCATCACCATCAAATGCATATAAATATTTCAAAACTACTTTCTCAAAGGAAACATTCATATTTTTAATCCATAGTTGGATATATCTACCTCAAAGAATTCATGGCCAAAATAACATCTCCACCATGTTTGGGGTGGTCAATCACACCTAGGAACATGTTATTTGCATCAAAGTATGCCCAATTATGAGACATAGTACTCGTCATGACCTCAAGAATGTCCTTCCCTATATGAAAAAAATGTAGTTTTTTAGGTGAACTTCAGACATGCATAATTTTTTTAAATTCATTTACATAAAATAAAATAACCATCACATGCATTTAAAATTCCATTTATTTCACCCTAGAGCATTATGATAAAAATAAGAGACAAATTTATAACACACAATTTAGTGATTAGTCCTTAAATGCTTATTTTATGAAGTCAAGTGATATGTTTATTTACTTCAATATACATTTACACTTATAGGACCTCCACTTGAAAATACATCACCTCCAACATGTTAGGCTATGAAAATTACATATGTGCTCAAGATCATGACCTCTAAATATGACCTAGTACATATTTTTCTAATTGGTTTAAAATGCATTAACATTGACAAAATTCAAAGCATAGTTGGAGATATCCAGTTTTGGGACTTCATGTTTGGAAAATATCATTGCCACCATGTCAAGTTTTTTGAATAATTTATATAACCACATTATTTTTCTTTGAGTATACCTATTATGAGACAGTACCCATTATAGCTTCAACAACATCCTTCCCTATACAATATTTTTATAGTTTTCTAAGAAAACTTTAAACACACATAAAAGGAAAATTGTAAGTCATCTACAAAAAAAAAAAAAACCATCACATGCATGTTGAATCCATCTAATTTAAATATAGATTATGTCAATACAAATCTATAGGAGATGTTTTAATGATCAATATTGAAATTTTATTTTTATGCAGTCAAGAGATAAGTTCATTGCCTCCAATAAAAATTTCTACTTATAGGACCTCCACTTATAAATACATCACTTCTAAAACATTGGGATAATAAAATTGCATATGTGACCAAGAAAATTACCTTTGAAACCACTCAAATACATATTTTTATAACTCGTCTGACATTCAAAAACATTGACAACAAATGTTGTCAACAATTAAGATGAACTTGGATATATCCACCTCTAGGGATTTATGGTTAAATAAAACATTTACAACACATTAAGGTGGTGAATAATGTATATGATCATGTTATTGTCCTTAGAGTACACCCAAGTATGAGATGAAGTACCTATTTTGGCCTCATGAATATCTTTCCCTATAAAAAAAATTATAGTTTTTAAGGTGAACTTCAAACATGTGTAAAACAAAAATCATAAGTCATCTATATGAACCTAAAAAACCATCATGTGTGTTCTAAATATATATAATTTCACCCTAGAGCATGTCGATAAAAAATAAGAGAAAAATATGTGCAAGTATTTAGTGATTAGTCCTAAAATTATTTTTTTATGAAGTCAAGAGATAAGTTCATTATCTCTATTAGACATTTTACCTCATTGACATCCAATTGAAAATCCACCACTTCCAATATGTTAGGATAGGAAAATTACACATGTTCTAAAGACCATGACCTATGAATCCACCTATATGCTCATCTTTCCAACTGGTCTAGAATTTAGAAACATTGAAAATAAATTTTGTTAATAATCAAGCTGTAGTTATAGATCTCCACCTCTGAGACTTCATTATTGAAAAATGGCATCATCACCACATTGTCAGTGGAGAATAAAGTATAGGTCCATGTTATTGGCAAACATATACACTCATTTATGAGGTGAATTATCTTTTTTGGCATCAAGAACAATTTTCCATATATGAACAAATTATATTTTTTAGGAGAAATTCATACACATGTAAAAAAAATCATAAGTCTTCTACTTGAATTGAAAGAACTGTCTCATACATGTTGAATCACTCTACTTAAAATACAAATCATATCGATTAGATATAAGATACAATTTTGTGGTATATAATTTAGTGATCAATCCTAAAATTTTACTTTTATGTAGTCAAGAGACAAAGGCATAAGAGAGGTGCACGAAGGTTAAGGATGATCTAGACATCCTAGTGGTCATGAATTTATGATAATGATAGGTTTGGCTATAGCCAAACCCATACAATAGAATTTTCTACAACTAAAATCACTCTATATAAAAAATGTCTATACAAGTTAGTTAGGTTACAACCAAACCCACTCCATATAAGACAAATTCTAAACTTGATTTTCCCAAAGAAAGGAAAATAATTTATAATTTTGTCTCTTCATCTGAGGGGTGCATATAATCCTCCATATAATTTAGTGGGTCATACATAAATGTATAAATAAAATATTTGGGTCATGTATTAGAATTCAAGAGGTATTCACGAGTGAATTTTTACATTGGTGGTAATTGTAAGACTGATAGGATGATGAAAAAACTAAGTGAAATAATGAAACATAAGGATTAAAATAATTTCTACATCAAAGAAAACCTGTAGATAAAATTTTAAAAGTGCAAGAGAATATGTAATTCTCTACTAATAGTGCCAACCACATGAAGGTGGAAGCTTATTTCACACTACTAACATATATGATTATGTTAATAAATAATTAAATTAAAATTTATATGTAATATCTATAAAATAAATAAAATTTGATAAAATTTAACATATTTACATTTGAGAACTCAACAAATATTGAAAATTCAATCTAATGAACCACTAGGATCGACTCTACTCTTGATAGTAGTGGGAATTGAATCATGGTCAAACTCACAAACATTCCATAGATTCCTATTTAATGGACTCCCTTTAACATCTGAGTAATTTAAAATTTATTACAAGAACCAAATTTGAATAGTGGAGTATATTACTATGAATTTTATAGTCTCAAAAAAACCATAAATCTAATTTTTTTATAGGATATCATTAAAGCCAAGTTTCAGTAACTACCACAGACCTAGTGGTATAGTCAATGTTTTTCCCATCTATAACTAAGAAATCAATTCATTTTTTCCCCTTTACTTATCGATGCAAGTAATTATCGTGTTATGCT
The DNA here is from genome assembly GCA_037957365.1 of Torreya grandis. Classification (NCBI taxonomy): domain Eukaryota; kingdom Viridiplantae; phylum Streptophyta; class Pinopsida; order Cupressales; family Taxaceae; genus Torreya; species Torreya grandis. The sequence continues at coordinate 2,817,776 of JARHVA010001727.1, read as the reverse complement.
TATTTTTTGTACCCCTACACTTTTATGAGATTTATGCCCCTATCTGCCATAGTGATGACCTGGACATAAAATCTAAAACTACAGTTGAGGACCTAAGTCAATTAGTAATATTATGAATATACATGTTTTTAATTGAATAATCTAATAATGATTTGTTTATGAATTCATATATATATATATTACAATGGTTTCAAAAAGAATTAATGATTAATGGAATAAAATTAGCATATATATATATATTATTACTGGATGTTTATTTTTAGTCATGAGATTTTAGTGGATAGAATCAATCAGATTGCATTTAATTGATGTGATTACTATAGTATTTTTAGGTTGAAAATGATAATGTTCTATCAAAATTGAAAGTTATTATATGTATTTGCTATAAATGATTTTTAGTTAGTTTCACTTGATATATCACTTTGTAATGGATATTGTGCCAAAGTGGAATTTGGTTTAAATATTTAAACCTCAAACTAGTATAATTCTAAGGATTATCAAATAATCCTAAGGGGTTCAATGTTTTAATCTAAAATGTTATCTTATCCTAAGTGTTCAATGTTATATGGTGGACCTAATACAAAGGCTTTGAAATATACGTAAGGTGATTGTCTTATTTATAAGAACTATTGATAATTAAAAAATGCTTGATATTGGTAAACTCGAGGCTCATGTTATTAATGTTTGATGGTAAGTTGGAAGTTTAATTGACAAGTTGGAAAGATTTAATGGTAAGCAAGATGGATCTTTCAAGATCCAGAGGAAATGAAAAAAGTGGTATAGAATTAAATGAATTGGTACATGCCTTGATTTACATGAGTTAGTGGATGTTTTAGTGAGAAATTTGGTCATGGCTAAGTTTAAAAGCCTTGCCAAACAAGTTAGTAGTCAGCTAATGACATACCTTGATTTGAGAAATCAATTAGGTGAAGGCATGTAATCACAGGTAGTTAAGGCATGGGTTATAGTATACAAATAGCTTTGTTTCATTTTAATAGTCATTTTTTCAAATCTCGTGGTGAAAACTATACTCTACCAGGATAAATTTGGAAGTTGTAGACAAGGTATTAATAGTCACACCATTGTTGGAAGAATGAATAATTTTTAAAGAGATAGTTATAGTTTATCTCTACGACTAGTTTGCTTGAAAAAAAATGATGATTTTCAAGTTTTCATGATATTTTGATAAATTCTAGAAAGATAAACTATTTATTTTAAATCCTTTTGCATGCATGAATTTTTATTGAGAAGGAAAGTTGGAAAGATTTCTGGGTTTATCATGTTATATTTTGCAACATGAGATTTAGATGGCTGAAAATGTTTTCATTGTCGTTATAAATCTTTTCATCTTTGGTTTTGAATTCATTTTGATGATAATGGAGATTATCTTGGAAAATGTGATATTTTGGTTTTGGGTTTTTAGTTTTTTATTTTGTTATAGTGGTGATTTGGTTAGATTAGTTGATTTTTGAAGTTATGGTTTCATAATGTATGAGTTTGGCATAAAATGAGTTTGAAAGTGGTTTTTTTAGGTATAGTATGAAAAATTATTTTTGAAGAGTTTCGATATATAGAATTTTTTTACATGCAATATATGATCTTATAAAATTAGAGATTTCTTTCAATGATATCAAATGCATTTTTTGGGTTTTAGTTTTGAAGTTATAAATTGAAGAGTAATAGTAAATGGTCAAAAATTTGGGAAGCTATGTATTTTAAGTTTTTGAATTGATGGTTTGAAAAAAATATGTCAAAATCTTACATAATTTATGTTGAAATTATATTTTCAATTCTTTCAGATGTTATAAATTTGTTGTCAGTTTCATGGAAATACGTGTAGTTTACAACATTGTGAATGAAACTTCTATTGAAGTTACTCTTCTAGTTTATAAAAATACGTACAATTTGTAGTTTGTGGATAATATATATGTTGTATATATAGAGACTACATTTGTATAATGAGAATATGATGTTATAGGGTATGGTAGAATATGTGGAATAAAATTATGAAGAATATAATTTTATGTAATCATTATGAGTTCGAGTTTGATCATTATATTGGTACATGATACAATTAGAATTTAAAATCATATAAATAAAGTTTAGCTTCAGATAATTAAATCATTGATTTTTTCATTTGTTGATATAGTTGTAAATTTTCATAAAGTGACTGAAAGCTGAAAAACTAGAAGTGCAGTTGTTATTTCTTTAGTTGATATATATTCATTTTTGATGTTCAGTCAAAAAATGATAAGATTATTGAATATATTTTGAATTATCTATAGAATGTCAAGTTGGGATCAACCGGATTTGAATATGAATAATGAAAATCATAGTTTGGAAAGGAATCATAATTATGATAATGCACCTAATAGGCAATTTCCTAGAGGAGGGTTTAGGTCTAGAAGGTTTGGTCCTAGTTATGATAGTAGAGGAGCCTAAATTTCTATTCATTTTGATGCCACTGATCCAAAATTTTAGAATGTGTTGAGTATTTTTTCATTTAATCATACTAATCATAAGGGCAATTGGAGTTTTCATGGTCATAAATTTAGAGCTAAATCTCATTCTCATAGTAGCTCTTTTCATCAACTACAAACTAATCTTAATCATCTGCCTATTAAGTCACCCAGTGAAGAAAGAGTTAATGGTGTTAATGAACCACCACATCAATCCAATGAGCCATCCCATCCAAATAATTTTTTAAATATTTCATTTCCATCCTATTCTACTAAGCCTACACTACCTAAAAAGATGCCTATTTCAGGGTGCAAAAAACTTAGTTTGGAAAAACCTCTTACTGTCATACATCCATCCACTTCAAGAAAATGTGCAAATAGTCAAGATGAATACGAAACTTTAATAAAAATTAGAGTAGTGAAGTGAGTCAAAATGGAGATAGATTATGTTGAAAGTGATTTAGGCACTAAATTGGCTTAGTTTCTTGCAGTTCAGATGGAAAATAATGAATGTTTTAATGAAAGAGGAGAACCAATGATAGAAGTTTTATCTGATTTTGATGACTCTTGATTTTTAGAAAGATAAATTTTATTTCAGATTTAAAATTTTATTTTGATAAATCTTAGTACATTCAGATTTTGATACTTTAATTATATTTTGGAGTGCAAACATAATTTTAATTTGATATATCTATAATTATGTATAAGCATTTTAGATTATATGCCTTATGAAATTAATGTAGATAAAAATTTCATTTAACTTTGAATTATCTTATTATTTATTGAAATAATGTTATTATTATTATTATTAATTGGTTAGAAGTTCCCCATATATTAAGAAATACCTGGTCCATTTTCAAATTATTGATCTCTTAGTATTTTAAATTTTTAAAATAAATCTTACTTATAACTGCTAATATTAATTGGCTTTTAAAAGTCAATTATTTTAAGTTAACAAGTAACTAACTAAGGTTAGTTAAACTTTTTTTTAGCTAAATTGGAAGTATTAAGGGAGATCAAGGATTAATTTGAAGAGGAGGAACAACACAAGTATTGAAGACTATTACATTCTATAGTCAATCACATATCTCTCTCTTTTATGCAATTTCTCTGAGATAGCATGACTTTTATAGATAGACCAATGGTACTTTCTTTGACAATTGAGTATATTACTTAGGCAATACATGTATATATAGTTTTATATTATCATTTATAATAGATTATCTAAAGTTATCAAGTTTAACATCATTTGATGATTACCTTTTGTAATTCTATGTGTAGAATCTGAGTATTCAACCCAAATAATGATGAAAACTTCATTGTTTATGACATATTATTAATCTAATTGATTGTAAAAGTTATCTTTTTTAAGAAGGATGTTTGTTTATCAAATAAATTGATCTATTTTGTTAAGATGACTCTCTTTGTTGAGACTTGCATATTTTATTTATATTATATTTTATTTGACTTTGACTTCTAATTTAGTTTAAATATGATTTTAACTTAGTTTCTAATTGATCTAATTTATTTTCTACTAGTATAGTTTTAATATTATTAGTTATATTAATTTTACTATTGTTTTTAGATTTCTTTTATTAAATTAAGTTTCTTAGGTTAGTTTAGTGTTAGGTTTAGTTAGTATTATATTAGTTTTAGATTTGTTTAGATTGGATTATTTTTAGTTTTTTAATTACTTATTTATTTATTTAGTTGATAGATGTTTTTGTTTGCATCTTTCCTTTAATTGTTGAGTTATGTTTTATTATTTGATTATTGAAGATATGCTTAGAAATTGATTTTTTTTGTTATCTTAATTTTACCTTTGTACTTATTTGTTTATTGTCTTGGATTTTTCTTGAAATTTATAATAACAAAGCAAAATATTATTTTGAAAATATATTTTATTATTAAATCAGATTTATTTATTTCAAGATATTGTCTTGTTCATAGGCTCTCTTTATTGGATATGATTGATTACTTATTTATATTTAAACTGATTCATTATTTGATAAATAGATTTCTGAATTATAATGGAATATGTTATATCCAATAGCCTATTTATTATTTACTAGAACAATTTAAAACTGCTCACATCTCTAAGATCATATTCAAACCTTTATAACCTTACCATTACATAGGTACGATTCCAAATTAACCTTTGTAATAGGTGAAAGGGTTGATTAGTTGATAAAACATTTTTCATCATCAACATGTCTATTTTCTCTTCATTATCCTCATCTAAAATAACTACATAAACATGACCAACATCAAAAAATAAAATAATTTTTGAATAATTATGTTGATATATATAAAAATTTATTACATAATGCTTTATAATTTCATACTTTAAGTATAATACTTGACCTCATACCTAGTTGCATTAGATTATATACATGATCAAAATCATTTGTTGATGTCATATCTATAAGTTTTAATTTTGGTGGAACTTGATATGTGTAGATTATAATTAGAGATATATATCTCAATTCATCCACTCTCTTTTGTGACACAATCATTCTAAAAAAATTTCATCCATGTAGAACTAAAAAATCCCATGTGCCTCATATGAAATTTCCAAGAACTTGCATGTGAGCTATGAAATGAGTGGAATTCAATTGATCCTATTATTTTCATATAATATTAATAGCTTTTCGATTGATCTTCTTACATCACCCCAAAATATCTATGAATATTAGATTTTTATTTAGCACCATAGGCCATTTCATTTTTACATCATTTAATAATGGTTTTTTCATCTGTCAAATCAACCCCATCTTGGAATTTAAAATCCTCTCTTGCAAGGTCTCTTTTCACACATATTCCAGCACCATCATACTCAATTTTTCATTGTCCAACCTCAAAAAATATCTAAATATGTTGTATTCCAATGGTATCATGCATCCTAATCAAACAATAGAACACTCATGCATTTTCAAATCATGATATATTATTGTTTAAACAAATATAATGTTGATTGAAAGTAATGTTCCTTTTAGTCAAATTTTCATATAATATCTTCAAAAAACATTATACATACTATATATAATGTGATCAATCATCAATGACATAGAAATATTACTCCCTTAATATTTTTTAATCTTAAATGTACTATCAAGTGCATTAATCTTAAAAATGATAACTTATACGAAGTTGTAGTATTGTGATTGAGCCTCAATTTATGGTTGTGATGTGTAATTATCAATAAATTCAACTATTAAAACAATAATAGAAAATGAATGCATCATTTGTTAATTTGAATTGTTCATCCAACTATTTATCTTTGTGTGTGCACCTTACATGCTCATAAAAAAATTCCTCCCTTAATTTGACCATAAAAAATGAATTATGCATTTGTTTTGTAACAAGCTCACACATTTTAGATTCCTTGCCATTTTTTAATTGATATGTCATAGATTTATATTTGAAAAAACCAATTAATTCTCATCTAATTCCATGTTTACTCTCCTCATGGATATAATTTTTAAAAATTTTAAATCCACCACAAATCTTACAAGTTCCATCTAAACATCCTTTGTTATAAAAAAAAATCCATATGTTCGTTCAAAAAAAATGGTTGGAATAAATTTCCTTGTTGAATTTACTAGAAATTATGTTTCACACTCCTAAATAATGTTGTCAGTATGAAAATTAAAATGTACATGATGAAAATCATCATAATTCATTGTGAATTCAACATGTTTCTTAAAACATAAGTGGTGTGTGTGATTTATTTTGACATAAAAGGGTTTGACCATCTAAAAATATATTTAACAAACATAGATTTATGGATATTTCTTTAAAGATTTAGAGTATAGTTATGTTTGGGTCATATATATTGGAAGTAGATAATTAGAGGGGGGGGGTGAATCAATTTCTTAAAAATATATATTAAATTTCATAAATGATTCATTTATATAAAAGATCAATGCATAAACAAAGCAACTACATAAACATATCATGAGAGAACACAAAAGATATGTGAGAAAACCTCTTGGTGGATAAAAAACAAACTCAACCATGAACATGGAATATAGTACTATAATTTCAATATACAAATTTTAGTGAAGCACCAAATTCATAAGGAGCTCCAACCTCTACCTAGTTGAGCACCCACTCAACTAGTCTTCTGCAAACTCTATCTTGTAAGGAGGCTTCAACCCCCTAAGTATATTAGCAAAAAATAAGACAAATATGATATATGACAACCTTATAACATATTTTTATAACTAAAATTTAGATGAAAACCTTATTTTTCACTCTTTATCCTTCAATCTTACTCAAACAACCTCTTAGGCCTTCTTGCTCAAATAGCCCTCTTTGGTAGAATTAGGTCAATTAACCTTGATAAACCCATATATAAATATAGTTAGATAAAAATGGAATGTTTTTTTTTACTTATTTATTATCTTAAATCTCTTAAAATATCCTTTAAAACAATATATCCTTCACTCAATAGCTCAATATCTCAACTAGTCAATTTAGGCCTATTAAGCCTTCTTAAGCACTTGAACCTTGATCTCACCCATATTAGTCAACCATGAAACTTTAAATACATCAAATAAATTTGGAATAAATCACCATACACATTTAAAATGTGAAAAAAACATTTCATAATTTTTTCATAGTCCATAAGAACCAAATCCATAATTAAGCCTAATGGAGACCTAATGCAATTAGGTCTATCTTATCCACATGTTACCATTCTGAATAATTTTTTTAATTATATTAACCACAAAATTAAAAAATTAATAAATTAATATAATATACTCTTGATAAGTTCACCTTGGGTCCCCAACTTCATTTTCCCCATTTTTTAGCTTTAAACCACTAATTAGGCCTATTCGCCTTTTAGGCCTTCTCACTGCCAAAAGTCTTTCTTGTAAATTTGAGCCAAATACACAATTTTAACACATAACCCATGTATAAAATAATATTAATAGTATATTAAAGACTTAAAAAACTTCAAAAAATTCTTTGGTATCCATCACAAAGGCCAAAAGGCCTCAATAACATTCTTGTAGATAGCTTACTTCAAAAACATCAAACACTATCAATACACAATCAAAATCATTTGAGTCTCTAGATTTGAATAGTGACTTAAAATGAAAAAAATGAATTAAAATTATACTATTAGTAATTTATAACACATTAAATGGATTTTAATAATTCATTTTAGTGAAAAATGACTCAGGAACATCCTTTTCACACACACAAAAAGTTGCATGTAGGGTCAAAAACACAGTCAAGAAAATCAACTCATCAAACACTTATGGGAACAATTATATGATATTAAAATGGGTTTTTGTGAAAATTTATCATAATTGGGTAATTTATGGAAATATATATTGTATTTTCATATATCATTATTGGTCTTACAGATCAATCTCACTATGTCACTCTTCACAGACTTCACTGTGCTAGACAGACCAATTTGATGATAATTTTTTGCATAGGTGTAGGCATTATCAAAAATTATATACAAAGGGGATATGAGGGATAGGTATTTAATGATTGAAACATGCCTTATGTTCCATCCCTAGTCCTATGTAACCAATCCCTAACGTCATTCTCATTCTCGCCTAGTTTTCTCATTATTCTACTCATTAGGTCAGTTTAGCAATAGGCTAACTTTCATGATCAGTTTTGAAATTTTTTGGTAATAAAATTATTAAAAAAATTTAATGGGAATAAAATATAAGTATTATTCATCATCCTCCATCTATTTTCATGATTTGACTTGGTCAAACCTACTTGTAACATCAAAAACCTTGAAAATAAGGGTTTTACTATAGTTTTTACTCATTGTCAAGATAAACAAAAATAATTTGAGGAGAAATTGAAGAGTAAATTACATTTTATAAAAAATAAAATATGTCCACTTGACCATTATAATCCATAAATTATTATATCTTTCTTTTTGGGTCTTTGTAAGGGATTTAGGATGGTTTTGACTGCCTTACCTTCTTAGAAATCATTCATAAAGGATTGCCCCTCAACTCCTCAAAAAATGAAAATAAATTACGTATAGGGAAGTTAAATAGATATAATTAAATTATCATGATCTCATGAAATTTTTTCATGTACCAATGAGCATGAGAAACTTCTTATCGGGTCTACAACACCTTTTTCTGTGCACATAGTCAACCTTACCATCAAAATTATTGATTTATCCTATAAGATATGACTTGAAAATTGGTAAAAATGATTATTAAAATAACTCACACCAATTTAAATTATCTTAATATCTATTACATATTTGGAAATGAACTTTGACCCTTGCTTAGGCCATTATAGTTCACTTTGTACACTAGGCCTCACACTACCAAGCATACTTTGAGTATGATCATACCTTGAAAGATATTGAAATGTATTAAAAAATATACCATAATGTCATAAAACATCATATTATGCTCTCAAACTATCACCCTTGCTCACATAAGTCACATATAGCTTATCTCACTAAGCTACCAAGCTTGTATCTTCTCACTAGGTCTCTTCATGCAAGAGCTAAGCTTCAAAATTTGACCTTTGACCTTATTTTAAGAATTATTTACCTATTTACAATGTTTAATAATCTTATAAAACTTAATGATGTCTATAATAACCCACAACACAAAACTTTATCATGCATCATGCATATATCTTCTTCATAGAGCTAGACTAGGCTACTCAAGATACCTAATACTCAGAGTTTAGACACAAATAGGTTAGTTTAAATGATTTAATTATTTAAAAATGATTTAATAAAGATAATTACATTAAAAATATACTTTATGAGCTATGTCACATTACAAATTTGTATCAAGACCTCATATGGTATGCAAGGACTTGTTGACCCATGAGCTTTCCTTGTATGTATCTTAGTACTTAGAGTTCAAGCAAGATGCTTCTATTGTATCTTGAACATGATATTTATATGTCAATAAAACTTAGAAAGGATACAAAAATACCTTAAAATTTTATCTCAATAGATAAACAAATCTTCTTAGTCACACATCACTTCACCAAGCATGACATCAACTCTATCTTTTATCATGAAGGATATTCAACTTGAATTTGACATCAATGACAACATTAATGATTTAATACCAATAATAGGAACATACCTAAATAATATCCCCCTTTTTAATTTATGGAAAATATTCTTAATCATAGTAGATCATTCTCCAACATTTGATATTGAAATAGGAACTTACTCCCCTTTAACATTAATGACAAAGGTTCACCTTGTTAGCAACTATTTGATCCTTGGCCCTAGAGATTTTTTTTTTAATTTTAAACAAAATTTATAAAACATTTATTTATAATAAAATATGTTCACATACCTACTAATGAGACATGATTGACTCCCTTTGTCTCCATGAAAATTCAAGACATTTTCAAAACTGTGACTTGGTTTGATCAAGTCATCATACCATTTTTTTGTGACTTGTCTCTTGAGATCACATCTATAGAAGATTTATTTAATTAAAAATTGAATTTGAATATCTCCTAAGACCACAAAACTCCCCCTATAACTATGAATCCTTCATGTTTCTTGCTTTCTAGCTGAGTGCCTCTGTGAAGCCTAATGGAGTCACCTCTACTCTTAGAGAGCTAAAACAACATAAATTCAGGAGATTCTCAGATCTCCATGTCCTTGTCAAATTAAAATTCCTCTATGATCTTATTATTCTTGATTTTTCCTTCTGGATTGATCACCTCAATCTTTGTTTAGGTATCATTTTTGATTGATTTATTGGTTTTATTTCCTTAATCAACAAACTGAGTTGATAGAGAAAATTCTTAGCACTCCTTTGCATCTTGATTTTGCTCTACCATGACAAATAGTCCATTTGAATTTGCAGAATGATTATCAAACTTATCCACCTTAGGTTTTCACTTAATTTTTCTCTCTTATATTATAAAAGCCTCAAACTTCTTATCTTCTCTTGAGAATTCATGATTATATTACTTCATAATGTGATCAACCTTATGATAGTTAAAACATGTTATCCCTCTAGATGGAAACATACCATGACACATACATCTTGAATGATGGTTATCCTCATAGTTCCATGCAAATTCACTCTTGAAAGGCCTTCTAAAATGCCTTGTTATATGACCAAATTGGTTACATGAATAATATCCATTAGAAAGATTTAAATGCCTTATGTTATTAGATTTCATAATGGTATTGACCTATGTTTTGTCAGTTCCCCCATTATTTGATTGATATTTGACCCTTTTGATCACATTAGTGTCCTCTTGATCTCTAATGAACCAAGACATGTCTTGTCATTGCTAGTATTTTGACTACTCAGAAGGTTATCTAGATAATTGGTGCTCTTTTCAAACCTTACAAAAGATTTGACCTTATTTGATTCTTATTTTAACTCAAATCTCAAAGAGTTCACTTGAACTACATACCTTGTATGTTTTTATTTTGATTTTAGGCCTACAGTCACAATTTCAAGTTGACTCTCCACTTATTTGTCTATTTCCTCTTATTCTTTAGAGTTGTTTCTTAGTATAAAATCAAACAAGTTGATTTTATCCTCATAGTATTTGATGAGGAACCTCATCATCCTATTGTTTTTCTTGAATATATTTATCTCTTATAGTGTATTCATCAACTCAGCTTCAAGATCCACCTCATCTCCTTCTTCATCTGTATCACTAACAATGCCTCTAATCCATATGGATTCCTGTAGATTTGAGTAGCTTGCTTCTTCATCCATGAAGAGAACCTCATTGACATCAGGACCATAACTTTCATGATCACCCTATGAATCACTTCTTTCACTATCATTAGATGAGCTATAGTCTTCCTTGGTATAAAGACTCGTTTTGTTTTTGAAGAAGCTTTTCTTGTTGTCATATCTTTCAAAGAGTTTATTATTCTTATCATATTTATAGGACTTTTTATCATCATCATGTTCTTAATTATGTTCTAAATCATCCTTTGTCTTATGTTTGTGAGGACATTTTTTGGAAAAGTGTTCAACCTCTCCATAATTGAAACATTTAAAAGGTAGCTTACCTTTGTATTTTTCTGAACTTGTCTTCAACTTTCTTGCAAACATAGCTATTAAATCATCATCATCATCAATATCATATTCATCATTATTTATGACTTTATTACTTTGTGACTTCTTATATTTTGGCTTCTTTTATACCTTTAATGTAGCTTCCTTCTTTGTAGGTATTCCTTCACTTGTCCTCATCTCATAGGATGTTAGGGTTTCATGAAGTCTATCCATCTCAAGTTTGTCTAAATCTTGCATTTATTCAATAACACATACCTTGGAATAAAATTTGATAGTTATAGACCATAAAACATTTTGAAAAATAGTAGTCTCTTTCAATTCTTCTCCTAGACCTCTTATGATGTTGAGCACCTCATCAACCCTCAATAAGTAGGCTGTAATGGTCTCATATTCATTCATTTTTAGACTTTAAAATTTCATTCTATGAGTTTGAAATTTGGCCAATTTGACTTTGAAATCTCCTCAAAGATGTTGGAAATATTGTCATTGATGTCAAAGGTCTAGCATTTTTGGTGATAAAGGCCCCATTGCATTTAATGATATTTTTAATAGATATATCTTGGCTAATGTGAGTTAATATTTATTTAATATTAAAGAATATATTTTTGGTTCCATATGAGATAATAGAAGGGTCCATGGAGAAGTCAAAGAGCCACGGGGTAAAGACAAAAGAAGGATGGGACACATTTTCCCATGAAGAGTCATCTTGGGGAATTCCAAGAGTCACCAAGTGAAGACAAAAGAGGAAGGGCACAATTTCTCATGAAGGGACACTTTGAGGAATACAAAAAGTCACCAAGATAAGGACAAAAGAGGGAAGGACATTTTTGCTAATGAAGGGTCACCACATGAAGTCAAGGATATTTAGGGTCATACAAGTTTGACACCATTTTCCATGAGGATTGAAGGGTCACAAAGGGGGAAGGCCAAAGGTCATTTGGAAAGCTATAAATAAAGGCTTGAGAAGCCATTTGTAATATGAGATATAGAGGTTGATTTGATATTGTAATATCTAGCTTAGAAGAAAATTTGTGAGAGATGAATATGATTTGTATTTGTTATATCTAGCTTAGAAGAGCAAAGGTGAGAGAGAGGAAAGAGATGTTGTAATGAAATATCATTTGTTGAGATAGCAACATTGAGAGATAGTTGTGTGGTATACACAAAGGGGTTGGTGCTTCTATGGGTTGGTGATCACGAATTGTTGCTAGGTTGGTGCTCGGTAAAGGGGTTAGTGCTCCTATGGGTTGGTGCTCATGAATTGTTGCTGGGTTGGTGCTTGGTAAAGGGGTTGGTGCTCCTATGGGTTGGTGCTCCTGAATAGTTGTTGGGTTGGTGCTTAGCAAAGGGGTTGGTGCTCCTATGGGTTGGTGCTCATGAATGTTTTCTGGGTTGGTGCTTAGCAAAGGGGTTAGTGTTCCTGCAAGTTGGTGCTTGTGAATATTATTTGGGTTGGTGCTCATTCATATACTTGAGATTGTTCTCTATGGTTTTTCCCACATTGGGTTTCCACGTTATATTTGGTGTCTCTCTTTATCTTGTGTGGTGTTTATTATTTGAGTTTTATTGCATATCTTGAATGTTTGATTAAGTGGAATTTGGTTAAGGGAAAGTTTTATAAGATATATGATATACTGATTCACTCCCCCTCTCAGTATATCCCATGCTTAACAATTGGTATTAGAGCAGGTTCCTTTTTGAAAAGTTTTACAGCTTGAAGGTAGTTCAAGAAGGCACAATGGCTGGGTCACAAGAAGGATTTTATAAAAATAAGGAACCTTTGTTTGATGGGATGAATTATGCTTTTTGGAGCATAAGAATGAAGACTTATTTGATGGCCCTTGGATTTGACATATGGAAAGCAGTGGTGGAGGAATATGAAGAGCCATATATATCTGTAATTACTCCAACAAAAAAGAAGGCAAGTGAATGTAATGCTAAAGCTTTAAATGCTATTTTATGTGGTTTATGTGAATCTAAATTTGTTAAAGTTATGTAATGTAAATCTGCTCATGAAAATTGGGTAAAACTTGAGAATATTTACAAAGGTGATGGAAAGGTTCTGCAAGCTAAGCTTCAAACTTTTAGAAGACAGTTTGAAAGTTTGAAGATGGAAGAAGATATAGCAAGTTATCTTTTGTGAGTTGATCAAATCATAAATTAGATTCAAGGTCTTGGAGAAATGTTGGAAGAGTTAATGGTGGTACAAAAGGTTTTGAGATCTGTACCAATGAGATATGATGCAAAGGTTTTGGAAATTGAGGATATGAAGAATTTAGCCAAGTTAAAGATGGATGAACTTCATGGTATTCTCACGGCATATGAGATGCAGACAAAACAAGATAAACCCTCAAAGAGAGAAGTGACTTTCAAGACATAAAAGCAAGAGAAAGCTAAGATTTAAGAATCAAGTGATAGTTCCAGTGATGATGAAGATGACAATGGAGCACTTTTCATTTGAAAGATGAAAAGGGGAATAGGTAAATATCAAGGAAAATTACCTTTTAAATGTTTTAATTATGGAAAGATTGGACATTTTTCAGCTAGATGCCCAAATAAGAGTAATGATGATAAAAAAAAAATCCTACATATAAGAAGAATTTTAAAGGCAAATCCAAGAAGGATTTCGAGAAGAAGAGCCTGTATTCTAAGGATCCTAGCTCAATCAAAGATAGTGGAGTCAAATATTCAGAAGAAGAAAAAATTCTATTCATGGCCATACATGAAGATGATCAAGAATAAGAAGAGGAGGAAGATGAAGTGACTGTGGAAGGAGAACTCATTTTTGCCCTAGAAGAGTTAAAAGTTGTTGAGAAGAAGAATCGAAGATGAAAGCACCAGATCAAGAAAAATGAACAAGAGTAAAAGGAAATGATTGAAGATCTACAAGCACACTTTAAAGAAGCCAAGAAGAATGAAGAAGATCTAACAGCATAGTTGGAAATAGCAAGAAAAGAATGTGAAAGGAATGTTATTGAAATTGCCTATTTAAAAGAAGATATTGAGAAAACAATCAATGATAAAGTAGTTAGTGATTCAAAATTTGAAGATAGCACTAACATGCTAAATAAGATATTGGAAAGTCAAAAAGCAAATTCAGATAAGACAGGGATCAGATTTAAAAAGAAGAGCTATGCTAAAGCTCTTACAAAAGAGGAAACAAGGGAAAAAGTGAAGAATACATAGGACATTTCAAATAGAGAAGGCTGGAGGGAATAAAGCTACAAAAGGCAATCAGGTCAGAGATATACAGATAAGTCTTATTTTTATGGCTATTATTTTTATTATAATGGATATGGTCACAAGAAATTATAATGTAGAAAAAGAGCTAACAATTTTAGAAATAAGGATAAAGAAAGTCAAGTAGAGTCAAGCAGAAGCCACAACTCTTTTGCTCCTCTATCAAGCTTTGATGAAGAGACCATAGTATGCTACAAGTGAAACAACTTCAAACACATAGCTCGATATTGTAGAAGTGTGTTTGAGTCAGTCAAGAAGGATCAGAGTTTCAAACCTCCATTCATCAAGAAGAAGGATCAGAGTTTCAAAGCTCCATTCATTAAGAAGAAGGTTCAAACATGTTCATGGAAAAAGAAAAAACCTGAAGATTCTATGATGGTTCAGATAGCTCTGCATGTAAGAAGTAAAGATCAGCCATGGTTAATTGATAGCAAGGCATATGATAGGAGATAAAAGTAAGTTCATAACTCTAAAGAAGATCAATGATGGCACAGTGAGATTCAGAGATAAAACCACTACTAGGATAGCCGAAAAAGGTACTTTGAATTTGGATTATGGTAGAACTAAGACTAAAAATGTTTTGTATGTAAAAGGTCTTAAGCATAATCTATTGAGTGTTAGTCAAATATGTGATCAAGGATACACATTAAATTTTTGTGTTGAAGGTTGTGAGATTAGAAGAAAAGATTCAAATGAGTTGATTGCAGATGCTCAAAGGACAGGGAACAATGTGTATGTATTTTAAGATATCTTCTCAAAGGCATGATCAAAGGACACATTCAAAGATCTATTTGAAGAGTTGGGAGTAATCTCTATTACTTCCTACCATTGATGTTCATCATCAATTGAGGGGGAGCTAAGTTTTAGCTCCAGGTAGGCCCTTTGCCATTGATGTCAAAGGGGGAGAATAACAGGTACAGGTATAGGTGAAAAAATAGGTACAAGGAATAGGTACAGGTTGCTATAATAAGGGGGAGTTACTGTATGTTTTCAAATGATAGTATGTGTAGGTGACAAGATGTGGGAGTTTCAGGATTGAGGTTGCCATCAATGACAAAGGGGGAGATTGTTGGAAATATTGTCATTGATGTCAAAGGTCTAGCATTTTTGATGATAAAGGCCCCATTGCATGTAATGATATTTGTAATAGATATATCTTGGCTAATGTGAGTTAATATTTATTTAATATTAATGAATATATTTTTGGTTGCATATGAGACAAAATAGGGGCCCATGGAGAAGTCAAAGAGCCATGGGGTAAAGACAAAAGAAGGATGAGATGCATTTTCCCATGAAGAGTCATCTTAGGGAATTCCAAGAGTCACCAAGTGAAGACAAAAGAGGAAGGGCACAATTTCTCATGAAGGGACACTTTGAGGAATACAAAAAGTCACCAAGATAAGGATAAAGGAGGGAAGGACATTTTTTCTCATGAAGGGTCACCACATGAATTTTCAAAGGCAAGGATATGAAGGGGCATACAAGTTTGTCACCATTTTTCATGAGGATTGAAGGGTTGCGAAGGGGGAAGGCCAAAGGTCATTTGTAAAGCTATAAATAAAGGCTTGAGAAGCCATTTGTAATATGAGATATAGAGGTTGATTTGATATTGTAATATCTAGCTTAGAAGAGCATTTGTGAGAGATGAATATGATTTGTATTTGTTATATCTAGCTTAGAAGAGCAAAGGTGAGAGAGAGGAAAGAGATGTTGTAATGAACTATCATTTGTTGAGATAACAACATTGAGAAATAGTTGTGTGGTATACACAAAGGGGTTGGTGCTCATGAATTGTTGCTGGGTTGGTGCTCGATAAAGGGGTTGGTGCTCTTGTGGGTTGGTGCTCATGAATAGTTTATGGGTTGGTGCTCAGCAAAGGGGTTGGTGCTCCTGTGGGTTGGTGCTCACGAATAGTTTCTGGGTTGGTGCTCAACAAAGGGGTTGGTGATCCTACAAGTTGGTGCTTGAAAATATTGTTTGGGTTGGTTCTCATTCATATAATTGAGATTGTTCTCTGAGGATTTTCCCACATTGGGTTTCCACGTTATATTTGGTGTCTCTCTCTATCTTGTGTGGTGTTTATTGTTTGAGTTTTATTGCATATCTTGAATGTTTGATTAAGTGGAATTTGGTTAAGGGAAAGTTTTATAAGATATATGATATACATATTCACCCCCCCTCTCAGTATATCCTATTCTTAACAAAATAATGGTTTTCAATGTATCCCAAATTTATTTAGTAGATATATAGTGCATAACCTTTGCAAGTTCTGCTTCAGATAGACCACACATAATGCGATTCATTATTTTTGAGTTGTCATTAGAATTATTACCTACAACATATATATGAGGAATAAGGGGTGAAATACACCCATAAAATATTAATTTCAAAACATCATGACCTTGAGACATTAGATATGTCCTCATCCTTACACTCTAAAAAACATAATTAGATCCATTGAACAATGGAGCTTTGCTTGTAGAGTAACCACCCTACACTTGACTAGCCATCTTAGCTTGTTTAGAATATATTTTAGGTTTTAATACATCCTATAAAGGACCTGATATGATACCAAATGTTGGAAGTAAATACTGAGAGGACAGGGGTGAATCAATTGCTTAATAATATCTATTCAATTTCATGAATAGTTCATTTATATAAAAGATTAATGTATAAACAAAGTAACTATACAAGCATATCAAGAGAGAACATAAAATATATGTGGGAAACCATATTAGGGGATAAAAACACATGGAATAAAGTTATATAATGTCAGGATCCAAAATCTAGTTAATCACCAACTTCACAAGGAGCTCCAATCCCTACCTAGTTGAGCACCCACTCAACTAGTCTTCTGCAAGCTCTATCTTGCAAGGAGGATTCAAACCCCTAGGTATATTTTCACCAAATAAGTTACCTATGATATATTATCACATTATAACACCTTTTTATAACTAAACTATAAATTATAACCTTATTTTACTCTCTTTATCCTTTAATCTCACTCAAATAACCTCTTAGGCCTTGCTCAAATATCCCTCTCTTTGGTAGAATTAGGTCAAGTGACCTTACTCAACACACATATAAAAATATTTAGATACTCATCGATTGTTTTTATTATATTCTTAATGATATTTAATCTCTTAACTTGTTCTTCAAAACACTATATCCTTCTCTCAATAGCTCAATATCTCATCTAGTCAATTTAGGTCTATTAATCCTTCTTAAGTACTTAACCCTTGATCTCACCCATATCAGTTGGTCATGAACCTTTCCATACATGAAATAAATTTGTAATATATCACCATATATGTTTCAAAGGTGAAAAAAGCATCTCATAATTCGGTCATAGTCCGTAAGGACCAAATCCATAATTAGGCCTAATGGAGATGTAATGCAATTACGTATGTCCTATCCACACGTTACTATTATAACCTATGTCCTATGAAATTACCTATGTCCTATCCACACGTTAATATTATAACCTATGTCCTATCCACATGTTATGTATGTCCTATGCAATTACGTATTGTATGGTAATATATCAATATTTGTCTTACAGACCTGTGTCACTATGTCACTCTTCATAGACTTCACTTTGCTAGATAGACCAAATTGATGACAACTTTTTGCATAGGCGTAGGAATAATGAACACTTATATCTAAAGGGGATAGGAGGTATATGTATTTAATAATTATATCATAACTTATTATACATCCCTATTCCTATACAACCAATACCTAATCTCATTCTCATTCTCACCTAGTTTTCTCATTGTTCTCCTCATTAGGCTAGTTTAATGATAGGCTAACTTCTGACCAGTTTTACACGTTTGTTGTTATAAAAATAATTATAAAATTTCATGGGAATAAAATATAATTCTTTCACATCATAATCCATCTAATTACATGATTTTACCTGTTCAACCCTACCTATAGTATCAAAAACACTAAAAACAAGGTTTTCCTATAGCTTTTACTCACTATTAGGACAAACAAAAACCACCTGAGGATACCTTGATTAATTTACATGTTAAAAACACTAAAAAATTTCAAATGAAACATTATCATCCATAAATTATTATATCTTTTGTATCAAGTCTTGGTAAGGGGTTTAGGAGGGTTTTGACTGCCTTACCTTCTTAGCAATCATTCATAAAGGATTGCCCCTGAAATCCAAAACCAATGAAAATAAATTAAAGATAAGGAACTTCCAAAACTATCATGAAATTAGTATTATCTCATGAAAAGGTTTCACATGCCAATGAGCATGAGAAAATTCTTCTCAGGTCTGCAACACCTTTTTCTGTGCACACAATCAAACTTACCATCAAAATTCTTGCTTTCTCTTGTAGGCTATGACTTAAAAATTGATCAACATGATTATAAAAAAATCACACCAATTTAAATTCTTTCAAGATATTTTCCATCTTTTGAAATGAACTTTGACCCTAGATTAAGCCATTATAGGTTATTTTGTACACTAGGCCTCATACTACCAAGCATACTTTAAGTATAATCATGCTTTAAAACCTCTTGAAATGTATTTAAAGCTTCAACCTCATGTAATAAAACATCATATTTTACTCTCAAAATATCACCATTGATCACATAAGTCATATATAGATATCTCACTAAGGCACCAAGCTTGTATCTTCTCACTAGGTCTCTTCATGCAGGAGTTAAGCTTTAAAATTTGACATTAAACCTTATCTAAAGACTTATTTGCCTCTTTCCCATGTTTAAAAAAATTAAAAACTTAATCATGTCTATATTGGCTCACAAAACAAAATTTTATCATGCATCATGCATATATCTTCTTCATATAGCTAGACCAAGCTACTCAAGATACCTAGTGCTTAGAGTTTGGACATAAATAGGATAGTTCAAATGATGCCATTATTTAAAAATGATTTATTTAAGACAAGTCCATTCAAAAAAAATTTATGAGCTCTATCAAATTAAAATTTTGTATCAATACCTCATATAGTATGCAAGGACATGTTGACCCATATGATTTCCTTATATGTTTATCAATACTTAGATTTCAAGCAAGATGCTTCTCTTGTATCTTGAACATGATATTAATATGTTAGAAAACCTCATAAAGGATACCAGGTTGCCTTCAAATTTTATCTCAATATAGAAACAAAACTTATTATTCATACATCACTTCACCAGTCATGACACCAAATTCATCTTTTATCATGAAGGACATTCAACTTGACTTTGACATCAATGATAACATTAATATTTTAATACCAACACTAAGAACATACCTCAACAATATCCAAGAAATGTTTTGGATGTGGTTCATGTTTGGGAGAACCAACACTTATTTTCACTACATATCTTACACCAGGTGAAACACTTATTTTGTCTTTCTATAATTATGCAAGTAAATATTTTAAAGCATTGGCTATATCTTTGTATTTCCATGGGAGTATGGGATAATGATCAAATTTCATTATTATGGGTATTAATTTTTTTTTACATCTCCAAATTAATTTCTTTAGTGGTTTTTACTTATGTTCACTTCTATGCTTATTTTTCTAATCAAGCACTTTGTCCCTATTTGACCACTTACTATACAAGTTATAATTATGAGTTAGGTAGTACTACTACATTTTGTGAATTTATTCACACCAAAAGTATGGTATTATAGACATTAAAATTTGGTAATTGGCACTTGGAAATTTTAATCTTGAATTGCACTTATCCTATATGAATTTTACATCTCCAAAATGCTCTTATTCATCATTCCTACACTCCCACTTATTAGTTATTAAACTGATCTATCCTAAGTTTATATCAGTCACCTACATGAACCTCTCAGTATCTATTAAATCAGTTAAATATCTTACTCAAACATTTATAGATCACCATATTTTCATTCCTATCTCCCATCTAATATTGTTAGACTTGAATATTAACATCAACAGATATGTCTTGAGGCTTGAATTACTATCCTTTGATAACATTATATATTTTTTGAAATCAAATCATTCCCATTGGTTGAACCATTTACCTTGTGTGTCAATGGTGTGGGAAATTAACCAATCAAGCACATATAGATATAAGTCAAAGTCAAATAGATTGATAATATATCACTTATCTATCAAACATCTATACATTAATGAAACTTGATAACATCTTCCCTATTATTCCCAGATTATAAACCAACCACTAGGAGTAGTCATCAACCAAGTTTTAAGCACATAAACCAAGGTCAAGAGTCAACATTATCAAGATTAAATCCAAATTTATATGTGCATTCATATAGTGAAAGAACATAATTACACAATCACACTAATGGGAAGAATTATGTGTGGATTAAATTCCATATTTGAATTATTAGATACATAGGAAAAAATCAAACATAAAGGAGCTGATTGGGATTAACACAACCCAATTACACTTATTCATGTTTTAAAGGTTTTTATCCTTGATAATGGACCTAGGGTTTCAAAGATAAAGAAGCTTATTTTTAGAGTTGTGTACATAGTTGAGCATAAAAAATCATACATACAAATACATATCATGAAGCTGCATCAAAATATATGGTCATAAGGAGGAAAAAATCATAGGATAGTAACATCAACCATGGTCATATGTGTTTTCTAAATTTTCCCTTGCCTAATGATACTGATCTACATGCAAAGAGACATATTTATAGATCTATAATAATCACATGAATACTTATAATATATTTCCACTATCAATAGTCACTTAAAATTAGCCAATAAATTGATGAAGCTAAATAGAAAATCTTATCCCTCATTATACTTACCATAAAGAGAAAATTCCATTATAAAGTCAAGTCTAATATTATACATTTAGATTAATGCTTGATTTTCATACATTATAATATGAATTAATTATACTAGTTTATCCTATTGTGATTCAAATTAATCTAAAAAATATGTATATTACTAAAACATTGCCTAACCCTAAATTTAAGTTAGGGTTTCAAGCTTATTTATAGGGTTTTAGACCTAGTTTCTGATTTCCCCTACCCTTTGTGAAAATTAGATATTTTAATATTTTTCCTTAGGGTTTCACACTCATTTTCTTATTAGGGTTTACTCTCCTATGCTCATGGCTTGTCCTACTTTTTTGGTTTATCTATGATCCATAATGAGTCTAATTTCCATATGATTCAACATTTTTGCAAATCAAAACCTATTTTATTTTACCAAAATATTTTATAGATTTTTTAGAAATTATAATTTACCATTTTTAGTAAATTTAGTTTAGACGGCTGAAGGTCTAACTATTTTCAAAATAAATTATAATTTTTATTTATTTACATATTTTAATTATAAAACTCTTTATTTTAAAAAATTCCACATGGTTTTGTGGAGTAGTTAGTTCTTTATTTGGCCCTTATCAAGACATTATTTCTATGTTGCTTATTAAGAGTAAGTATTCATGGTTATCTCACCTACTCTATCAATATTTTATAAATTTAAAATAAATAACCAAGCTAAAACTGCTAATAGTCCTCATCCCCTAGATTTCCTATTATCTAGCCATGCCTTGACTTTTTTGATTATTGGTAAGAAGGGGGTTTGAGAGGAACTCTAGCCTAAAAAAAACAGAGAGAGATAAATTAAGGAAGCACCAAAAATATGAGTATAAAAGAAAAAAATCTAGATAAAGATGACTAGAGCAACCTAAAACATAAAAAAACTACTAATAATCCAATTGTAGTGAAAATACAATAAATAAATAACTAAGTGTGAGCAATAGTAATTAAAGATTTATCCAACTCAAATTATTCATCTAATAAGTTGATGACATCCTTGGCCTTTTCCAATTATATATACTTCTTAGTATTCTTCTTCCCCTTCTTTTGCATCTTTAGTCTCTTGATTATTCTACTGCTAGTTTATTCCTCTTCCTTCTCTCCTAAGAAATCTTTCATCATGTGAATACTAGTAGCATAATTACTGATAGAAAACCTACTGAATTGGATAAGTTTTTTCATATATTTATTAATTTTATCTCTTTAAATATCCATTTGTGATCCTCTCCTCTAGTAGGGTGACCTTCTTATTCAAATTTTCCAAGGTATCCATTGAATTCTCATCATTTTTCTCAAGAATACCATAATTGATTATAGACTTTTTTATGGTCATTATGTTATCCCTGAGAGTTTCATTCTCCTTCTTCAACCATTTGATCAAGTTTTTATGCCATTTGATACATTTTTTCCACCAAAGTGATTATCTCTTGAATATTATCATTGTCAATGAAATTTTTTCCTTTGGTCACTCCCCATTCCAACCTCAAGGTCTTTGCCTTATCATGAGTTATGTCACACTCATCAATATTATTTTCCACATCATCATCCTCACTTCTATCCTAAAATGACATTTGAGAGGTAGATGAATGACCCCTATTAGGAGGTTAAATTTAAAAAAATTCCTTTTTAATGATTGTCTTATATATTTTTATCTTCCATGCCCTATTGAAATGAAAAGTATTTATCTTTTTTCCTTATAGTCTATATTCAAATGCGATTTTTGACCTCCTTTGTTTAGAGCTTACTTCCCCCTTCTCCCCTTCAACTAGAAAAGAGGAAGACATTTATTTCTTGATTTTAATCACCTCAATCCTAGGATTTGACCTATTTAATTGGATTATTAGATAATGATACATCAAATAGATTAATTTTTGATGCAAAGGGAACACTATTTTTTTGGGCTCAACTTCTAAAACATAATGTTCCAAAGAAAAAAGTAAATAAAAAGGGAATCTGGTCAATTTTATGCAATGAAAATGGTTGAGGAATGTGAAATGGAAAGAGTAAGAACATTTTAATCTACCTTTCATGTTTATATATCTCATTACTTTGTATAGGACTTAGTTATAAGGAATAGGGATAGAATCCATCAAATACCCACCTTGAAAATCTGAGTTTATAATTTCACCTTAAGAAGGATATAAATTATTATTTTTTTATTTTAGATTTATTTTTTTCATACACTTAGAGATCATACCTATGCCCATTGTAATGAAGTATTTAGAAACAATGAAAGAGACTCCATTAATAGTCACAACATGAGCTGACCAGTTTTTAGTAAATTCTACTAAAATGTGAGGATCAATGCCCTTGATTATTTAAATAAAGTTTGAAATCCATCCATATTGTAGTATTATTTCTCATCATTTATATTGCCAATGGTTTTATTTGACACCTATCTCCACCCAAGAAATTCTCAACTTCAAAACTCTTCTGAAAATAATGTAAACTTGGTTTCAAAATGTAGTCTTTAAACCAAAACCACCTTCTCAAAAAACCTTTGATAATTATGGATCTTGCTACTATCATAATGATGTTGCTATGACCAACACACCCCATTTTATAATTTTCAAATAGGGACCATTTATTCTTGAAAATCCTATATTTACTCCTCATTGAGACATAAATCAAATTTAGAACCTAAACATATGTAAGCCTAAGTTTTAATAATCTCTTTTAATTTCATGATTTTTGGATTAAAATCAAGACTTAAAGATTAATTTAAATGTTGGACTTATTATAATTTGATTTATTCAACTAATCAAGCTAATTGTTTCATTGATAAGTCCATCAAATTACTTTAAAAGTCAGCCTTGGGTTTGCCACATGTCATTCATTTGATTAAAATCAAATGAAAATTGAGTTCTTATCAAGATTTAAATAGTATAAGGACTCATCAAAAATTGGGTATTCAAACCCATTTATTATATATTTGCTTTAAACAGATAGATTGAACTTTACACACCTTCAACATCTTAACTTCACGAGATTATTTCACATGTCATTTATTCACTACATCAATATCAAACACTCTAAAGTTATAATGTTTCAAAGGCTCATGAATAACTAAATATATGATATCATTACACATGTCTTTCTCACAGTTCATCATAGGTCTTTGGTAGAATATGGTTAAGTCTTTTAATCTCACGACAAAGAGACTAAGTGAGATCATGCCAAGTGTCTCTATCTAGATTCAACACAAATAATTTATCAATGTTCATAATCACTCATGCTTGGGATAAAGTGACTGAGATAGATCATTCTAAGTGTCTCAGTCTCTCTTCATTACAAGCCTTTACTCAATGTTCCAAGTCACTCAAGCCTATAATTTGTAGACAACCTGTTTTGGCCACAATTATGTTTCGACCAGACTTAAGATTGATTTCTACCAAAGCATGCAAATTAAGCTTAAAAATCACTAAATTTCCCAATTTTATCTATACATTGGATGTTAGTACCCAAAATCATATCTAATAATCCCTATTTGTGGTATTATCCTGTATGTAATAGTAACATTTCATGGATTCATCTCTAGTCAAATTGTCACCTTACAAATTGACATATTAGCTTTTGGACCCATTAAGCGGAGTAATTAAACAATTCATAAAATACAAAAATACTAAGAAGAATGAATTAACTAAGCAAATGTAATTAAATACTTGAAATTTTCATGTATAATTACTGAATATTAATTTTATAAAAAGGAAATTCCAATAAAATTGAGGTCATGTTGATGTCATCATCCTCAAAGACAAGGAATTAAAAATGTCTCCATTAAAAACTTAAATTTAGAAATGGAGAGCCATGCTTAATAAATGGGGTATGTATCTCAAATATTAATTGCTTTTCCCCTCAACTTAACTAGGGTTAAACTAAACCTAATCATGGTTAAGTCTAACCTAACTGTACTTGGATTAAAGTTAATTAGGAAACCTATAAATACAAGTGTTAAGGCCATTCTAAAAAAAATCTCTCAAGATAAAGTTATAATGTTAAATTGTTGAGAGTCAAATGTTTATTGTGTAATGTTATAATGAAAAACTATTGATAGATTGATACATATTTCTAAAACCAAGCCAAACAAAGGCAAAGTGATAAGGAAAAATTATGCAAGGAGCACCATTGTCAAAAACTCTTTGAGCACACGATCAAGCACATTCCTCCAAGGCCAACATGTAACACTATATCACAAGGAAGGTGAAAAATACTTGTTTTTTCTTATTTTATTTATTACTTGCATTGTTTTCTTGCTTCTTGAGTAGATAGGATTTAAGTGTTAGATTCTTTGTGTTTTCATTGATGTTTATTATTTTGGATTCCTATCTCACATAATGGCATGCCCGATGGGAGTGCGCACCTCACATGCATAATGAGAGCATAGTTGGAATTCCTTGGAGCCAATACACATTCATTTTAGACCTTATTTTCTTCCATTTTAGCTAGCTTTTCTATGTTTTGACTTTAACTATGAAACAACAAAATCGTTCATATGAAACTATGAATTTGATAGGAAAAATAGTGAAATCATCAAGTGAAACCATGAAATCATTCTAGAGAATCATGAAAACATATGTTTTTGAGATCAACTCTGCTAAACTATGAATTTGGGGACAAAAGTTGCAAAAATGTCAAGGCAAATTATGAATTCAACTTACAAGAATTATGATTTTCCTTTGTTTTATGGTTAGTTGTGAAATTGTTTAGAAGTTAAAAAATCATTGTTTACAGTAGAAAAATTATATTTTTGAGTTGTGAAATCATTATTATAGGTTGATAAATTATAATTTTGAGTTGCAAAATCATGTGTTTAATTTCAAAATTTATATTAAATAGCAAAATTACACTTATCTATTTTCTATGTTTTGTGCAGGCTTTTATCACAGTTGTGAAATGAATGAGTTGAAGTGAGAAATCATTGAGACAAGTTGAGAAATTATTTGATAATAAAGAAATATTTCTTTATAATTCTATATTACATTCTATTTTTCTGTGTTTTATATGTTTAAACAATTTCATAGTTCACAGTCACTATGTAATTGTGAAATCATTCTAGAGAGATAATTTTTGTGTCTTATTGAGTTAATTTGTAGTATTTTCACCTTGGCTTAGGTGAAAATTAATCCAATAACCTGTTTGCAAAGTATTGAGCTAATAAAAAGGAAGTTTATGTGTTTTTTAATCATTTTTTCCTTTACAAAATCAAAATTTCACAACAAAGGTTAAAATTCATCCACATTTGGTTAAGGTGCTTAAAAATCACTTAAAAAATTTGTATTTTAGTATTTCAAAGTTTTTACAAATGAAAACAAGGAAAAGGGGCCAAAAATTTCAATCACATTTGAGTTGGTGCTATTAAAAAGAACACACACTTTAGTTAGAGCTCTTAAGGGCTTTTTCAAATTTTATTTGTTCTTTGCGATTAGCTATTTTAAAATGTCATAGATTAAATTATTTTTTTGTGGGAAACCAAAGCCTATAGCATGTATGCTCTCCCCCCATCCCATTTAAGGACCTCAGGTGACCAAGAATGCTTAGTTTATTTCCTTGTTTGTTTAGTATTGTTGGAAATAATGTCACATATGATCTCCCCAAGCTCCAAATGACTTGGGTGAGCCAAAAATGACCTCTAAATTCTTTAAAATTTTCATTTATTTATATTCTTGCATTTGGTTTGTGGGAACGAGTTCATCACCTCCTCACAAGTTCTTTAGGGGTGTGTTAACCTGGGGTTTCATCTCTCAACATTGTATCAACCTCGTTTCATAATGGGGTATATAAATCAGGGAACACGATACTTAGATTGATAGGGGGCTTAGTAGATAGCCTCTCTGATCCTAATAAAAACCCATGTCAAGTCTTGATAAACATTAAACTTCACTAATCAGTACATGGATGAAGTCACTGTGTAAAATAATAGACCTTTGCATAGTAAGTTAGTGAGTATGAAACCAATTGACATGATTGCACCCTTGTGTTAGCCACACTTGGGACCATCTAGTGTGTTTTTAAACTTATATATTTTTAGTCAACCCCACTTGTCATATAATTTATCTCCAAATGCCGAGTGATTCTCACTCTAAGTTTTTGCCACGTACCAATGCTTGAGAGGTAGAGGGGGCATAAAAAATCTACCTATGCATGTTATTTAATTTTTGTATTAACACTTAATTCCTCATGAGTATTAGTATATTAGTGAAAAATTTGGTATAAGATACACACACTCATGTCAGTTTTAGGGATAGGATGAGCCATTAGTGCTATTTCTATTTTCTTTGATTTACATGTGTATTTTTTAGACTAATTTTTTTTGTTTATTTAAATTCAAAATGATTCATAAACATCACATGTTTTCATCCCATTTTAGCCTAAGAAGTGTTACTTTGCCTATTTTGTGTTGTGCTTGTAACTCAGAGTTTTTATCCCAAAAATGTTTGTGTGTTACTTGTTTAAATAGGGAATCATTACGCTGCCCATTTCATCTCAAATGTTTGCATTGGATTCTTGAATCTAAAAAAATTGTCATACTATTTGATTGTAGGAGCATTATTACATTGATCATTTTATTTCAAAAATGTTACCTTATTTCAAACCAAGTTTAAAATCATGTGTACTTTTGATCTAAAATTGGCATCGTTATGCTATTCATTTGGGTCTAGGATATTCTCCATTTGAAAAATATAGTTCTTTTGAACAAAGTTTGAAACTTGTATAGTAAAGTTTAGATCCAAAATTGATTGGTCTACACCTAGGCCTTGCTTAATTTTGGCTTGGTATTTACCTCTTACCTTTAGATTGTGTAACTTGGACTGATTCCTTGCTCGATTTAAAGACATTTTTCCTAGATCTAGGAAGTGGTTTATTTTTAGTATTCCTTGAGTCAATTTGTTACCTTAAACTAAGGTCTAAAGTCACTTCTTAAGTATGATTCTAAGAATGGTTAGTTTACATTGGATCCTTTCTTATCACTTGGGATTAAATGCTTTACTCATCACTCTTATTTTGATTACTTCATATTGAATTTTGTAATTAGTTTTAGGCATGTGCCTAAAGTGAATGCTTTATACCAAGATCAAGTTTGTTTTAAAATCCATGTGCCAAGATTAAGTCAAGTGTTTTGAACTATTTAACTTAGAGTTAGATTAATTGCAAGTTTTTAAATTTACCTAGTAGGTTTCAAAGTCTTAATTTGTGCCTTTTTACTAAAGACCTAGCATTACCTTAAAGTTTTCAAATCTACTTCATACCTTTTAAAGTCTAGGTTTGTGTATTTTGACCCAAGACCTAACACTTTTCATTTTAGACCTAGATTACATTTGTTTACAATACCTTGCTAAGACCAACATTCAAACTTACCTTTCATTTGACCATTTGTGTGAAATACCTTAGAGTATTGGATATATTTGAGACCAAATTTCTATTGATAGTTTTCAATCTATACCAAGTTTTAAGGCATTTTTAAGTATCAAAAAATGTTTTTAGACCATGTTTCAAGTGTCATGTGAACTTTAAACCATTTTATTCAATAAACATTAGTCATAGGTTAAGATATGCCTTACTACACACATAATGGGACCATGTATAATCTAGATTATGAAAGCATAGTCATGAATGATGACTTTGTTCAATACCCATATGGGGATGACATAGTTTATGAGACAGATCTATCTCCCCCTTACACTAAGAAATATGTGGAACAAGGGCAAGATCCATTAGCATAATACATAGTTAGTTTAGAAACCTAAAACTATCCACCAATGACTTCGAACCAAGTTTCAAATCAATTTCTATCAAACATTGCAATTTGGGATAAAAACACTAAAACATGCTAAATGGTTTGAACTTGTCATATACAAGTTCCAATTTTGGCTAATGTATCCCTAAATGGGGAAATGCATTTTAAGTGATACATAAATTTGATTATATCATTTGGGTCAAAATGATGATTTCACACTTGGGTACTCTGGATTGCTCTTCTCTACCAATTTTCTTGTATGAGATATGTGCCTTTGTTATTTTGTGTTGGTAACATCCTAAATGAGATAACAGTTCCAACGCATCTAACATCACATTTTAATTCCACTCTAATCAAATTTTGATCCAATATTATGACATTTTGACCAATTTGATTAATTTATGCACTATTTTCACCAAAATTGATTAGTCATGTTTAAATACAATTAATTTGAATCAAGAGATTAAGTGGATTTTACATAGAGGTTATTGATTATTTCATTAATGGAAATTGATTGTGAATAACTACATCACCTAAGAAATTATCTATGGGGTGATATCCACAAGCCATAAGTGCAACAAATATCTAATTAATCCTTCTCATGCTTGTTTAATGCCTCTCTATCCAAAATATTTATGAGGGAATTTATTGATTTTAGCTTTCAAAATTGAATGGATTCTTAGCCACACATATTCATCTTGAGATGGATGGTTCAGGTTCATTATAATCAAATGGGAAAATCTATAAATAGAAGGCCTCACAATCATAATTTTAAGCTATCTTGGTGTAAATTTATCATGCTCAAATTATTTAAAAATCTCTCTCAAGCCAAATTTATCATGCAAAAATGATTTCAAAATCTATTTTGATATAGTGTTATTATGTCAAATTATTGAGTCAAGCTTCACAAGCCAAATCCATAAAGCCAATGATGCCAAGAGGAGGTGGAGAATAGCCAAAACTCTATTGACAAAGACATTTGAGGCACAAGATGAATAAGCCAATGAATAAATCCTTTAGAACAAACAAGGAAGGTGAGGAAAGTTTGTTATTTTTTTTTGCATTCTAGTTGTGTCTTCATTTGGTTTATTCACCAAGCTCCTCCTAATATCTAAGTTTATAGTGTTAGTTCATTAGTGTGATTTTTTGGATTTGAATTCCTCTACTAATAATATACTAATTTCCCCTTATTATATTCCTATGTTCATAGTTAATACCTCTTTATATAGGTTAGGGGAAAGAATATACAAATCAATACCTTTTTAATATGCCATATGTTATTGAACAAGTCTAAAAATATCCCTACTACATTACCATACCGATAAGATATGACCCATACTTGTTCGATCATCATGTGATTGAAAATAGGGACAAGATTTTGGTTAGGGCCGTAGAGGTAGGAGTTAATTTTCTAGCAAAATTTTCCCATAAAATTTTACTAGTCTAGTCAGAGTGCCTAGTAATGTACTTCAAATCAAACCCATTGAACAAGCCTCTACTAGTTACCATCAGGCACTCATGCCATTGTCAAACCAAGATATAAATATGATTTAAAGGGGAAAGGCCCCCATGGTGGACCATTTCATGACAATATATCAAACATATCAAACTTATCTTAATATAGCATGGAATTTCAATGCTATGTCCATATCGAATACCCTGATTATAGAACTCACTCTATCAACAATAATTACCATTAAATTATTGGTCATAATAATCCAAGTGTGGACCCTTTTCAAAAATTAATCTAGTAGGTGACATGTTCAATGTCACTATCACTAAGGAAGCGACTGTGGCTTCTACTCAAGACCATTTCCAAATTTAGTGGACAATGAATTTATCCCAATTTAGACCAAGGTGGGTCAAATACACCTCAAAATAATTTACAATAATAAGTGCCTGTTGCCAATATTATGAGTGGTTCACAACAATAGTGGGAAGGAGTGCTTAGTTTATAGCCACAATAGGTTACTCCCACTCCTCAACCAACTTCTTCTTCAAGCATATAACAACAAGGGATAAGTATCCATGTACTACCCAATGTTTTACCCTAACAATTGGCAAATGTTATCTTGCCTCAATAGGTGATGGCTAATATCATGCGAATGTAACCACAGACTAGTATATCACCACAACACACTGTGGGTTCATTATAGATGTTGTCTAATCAACAATGCATTCCTATTGGTCAACAAAAAATACCAAACACCCAACACGCATCTAATTCACAATAGATGTTTGTTCAACAAAGAGGTGTCAACTTAGCACAAATACTTATTAGGAAATAGTTGTGTTTTACCTAACATTTGCCACATATTCAAAGATAAGGCTTTATTAAATAATAGGTACCAATTATAGAGTCAAGTTTGACTAGTTGGAAATATGTTCCTACTCAAACTCAACATACATAATACCTTCCACAAGGCCACATAATTCCATCACAACCCTAATTCCCTCTGATTCAAAGTCATATTCTAAATCTAAACTAGAATATTTACCAATAATATATGTCTTATGAACTGACTAATCCCAATATACATATGCATATTCCTAGTCAATTGGTCCATCAAACCAACTTTCCACAATACTATATTCCCCCACTATACCCAAGTCAAGGTAATCCACCTTTGATCACCCAACCAAAACCACAACCAAATGTGCCATCAAGTTTCTTATCCCAAGAATTGTAATAAATGAAGGATAAAATTGTAGCCATTTAGATAGGAAAACATACTAAGAAGTTAAAATTTGATGATGCATGCTCATATCCATTTAACATGGAGTATATCTAAATATCATTTCCTCTAGGCTATGAGCCACCAAAATTTAAAAAATATAAGGGTAAAGGAGACCCTATGGAGAATTTAAAAGATATTTTTGTCACTTACCAGGTAGTGGCCTATAGTGACATCTACCTACTTATTATTTTTCCTTGAATTATAGATAAACAAGCCTTGGAGTGAATTCTTAAATTATCAAAGAAATTGATATCTGACTTTAATGATCTTTCATATAAGTTTTTACAATATTTATTCTAAAATCTCGATCATAATATTTTTTTAGTTGATTTGAGTTAGGCCAAGGAGAAAGTTGGTGAGATCTTTGTGAGTTACTTATATTTATGGAGAGTGATTTATAGTTGCTTTACCCATAATCTACCTGATAAATAATTGGTAACTATGTTTACCATAAATTTGCACAACAAAATATCTTATCACTTAGAGCTTCAATGTACTCACACATTAAAATAGATCATTGAAAAAGGTATATAGATTGAAAAATACCTCATTAATAAAGGGATTGTTAAGTTATCTTCTTCAAACCAAAACTAGAGCCAAAACTAAAAATTAGGCCCAAGTTAGAGCCCTAGCTTAGTCCAAACGCAAGTGTCTACACTCATTCAGACTATTAATTATGAAAAACCTAATTCATATAACTACAACAAGAATTATATCAGTAATGGAGTCACTAAGTTGTGCCATGTTCAAATGGTGCAAACATTGTCTGCTCAACCTCTCCCATAAATGTAGCTTACTCCACAAATACAAACTATCAAAAAAATGTAATCTATACCTTAACCTAGGCTAGTTCCTCAAATACTATAGAAAACACCTTTGTAAACCCCTCCTCCAAGAAGAAGACCTAATGCTAGAGTCTTTAGTGACCTTGGTGAGCCTATTAAAGTAGTATTTTGTAAGGTAGACGTGGCCAATATGATTAGTTGGCCTATTCCAAAACCTTTAAGGAGTAATTTATCTAGATGGGTATAAAGAGCATGACTTTTATGAATACCATCATGTTCATGGATATTCTATATGATTTTGTATGAAGATGAAGCACCTCATTAAGAATATGTTGGAAAATATAGCGATCCAATTGGATGACAGAGCTTCTACTTCCAATCAAAACTTAGGTATCTACCAAAATCCTTTTCCAAAACATAATAATACTAATCAATAATAGAAATGATGAAGACCATATCATCAATAAAAATAATAACAAAAATAACAATAATGCCAACCATAAAATGGATGGAACTAAGCATATAATGACCCTAATAACCAATAGACCTATCACGTAATTACACACAACTTCAACAAAGTTGTAGGTCATATTGTGGGTGGTCATTTATCTATCATTACCATCAATCCTAGATTGAATACCAACATATTAATATTTTTACCTACTAATACCCATTAGCCTCCCAATGCTGATAATCCTTCCTTAACCTATGATCATAGGTAAGCACAATAACAACCAAGGATTATCATATTGGGTCCCTATGCTGATAATACTTTATTGACCAGTGACCATTACCAAGTGTACTAACAATAAAAAATTATGCTTTTTAGCCCATCTCTGTCATCTTCTAGTTACGATGGTCCTTTACCTAATCTTGATTGTGTAATCTAAACTCGATAGACTAAAATCACCATCCCAAGCTTACAACTCCCTACCCATGAGCCCATCCAACCCACTATCTCAGTTAGGATTAAGCTAATTACCACTATTAAGGAAAAAATGTATGATATTACAAAATAACTCCAAAAAACACCCACATAAATATTTATTCTAATTTTTTTATGTATGTTTAATATCCATAAGAATATCCTTACTGAACTCCTAGACTAATCCCAAGTGCCCAATGACATTATGCTAGATAAATTTCAAGCTTTGGTTGGATACCTAGCTCTAGGATAATAATTAACCTTCAACCAAAGTTATATCTCATCCCTTGGTCCTATCCATAATAACTCATTATAAATTAAAGTTATTATAATGTGACACAAAGTTAAATATATCCTCATAGACAATGGATCAGGCCTAAATATCATGTCTCTGAAGTTAATAAATCATCTAGGATATAAAATAACTAACCTTTAGCCTTATACTATTAATATCAAGGCTTATGCCAATGAAGAGAAAGAATCATAAGGAAGCATCGATTTACCAATTGTCATTTGTCCTTTGACCCATGACATACTTTTCCATGTGATAGACTTGGATTTATCATACAATTTGCTTTTGGGTAGACCATGGATACACAAAATTTGTGTAATACCTTCAACTTTATACCATTTTATCAAGTTTACTTACTTTGGGATGGAGGTAACTATCCATGGAGAGCTACATCCATATGAATATTGAAAACACTTGGAGTCTGAATATGAAAGCTACAATTACCATTTTGGTCTGGACCCAATACCAAATAAAGACAAAGGCAAGGAAATACTTGTTCAATTTCTAGAGACCAATCATATATACCTTGATAGCCTTGTCTCAACTTCACATATGCCTTCTATTGAAATTTATAATCAATTTACCATTTCAAAAAATAGTCTAGGAGAGTATTTTACCCATGATATTTTCCATATATCCAAGATTATGCAAAACCCAAGTCCTATGGAAGGCCCAAAACTAGGCTAGTATGCATGGAATGGTAACAAAATGGGAAAGGAAAGCTTCATGAACCAATGCCTATTATTTTCACACTAGTCACTATCCAAGAATACGACCCACTTACCAACAATGATTCTTAGTTATACAATGACAAATTGGCTAATTGTTAATGACGTATAAAGTATCCCATCCCTAACAAGATTATGGATAAACAAGCTTATGAAGGTAGAGGCCTATGGTAAAATCAATAGGGTACTATAGATCCCGTTTCTATGACCAAATATAAAATAACTCATGTTCTTGGATTTAAACTACTTGGGGGTGGCACCACATATCTTATTGGTGTTCCTACACCAAAACCTAGTGATGATGATGCTGAAAATAAAGCAAATTGCAATCATAACTTGTATAAAGACCTATCTAGTACTAGATTATTTGACCCATATACCATTTGTACAATCATGATAGTAATTTGACATTCCCCACTTACCCTTTATCCCCCTCAACTCATAAATTGGGACTAAAAAGAATCCACAGTACCTTTAGACAAGTTCAAGAATGATGAGGCCTATTTTAATTTTTTGGGTCTAAGATATAATGTTCCTTTGGGATACCATACACAAGGGTTCTCTATCAAATTTGATCCTTTATTTATGTCAAAGAGAGGGTGAACACCCTTAGCCAAAAAAAAAAAAAAACATTGAGGTCCAAAAGTGAAAACCTCTTTGAGGTGATTTTAGACAAGGGTAAAAGTAAAGAAAAAGGCTAGTCTCTTGCTGAAAACCCATTTTAGGTGCCACTAGATGGGGATGTTCATCCTTCTTCGAATGAAGCTCAAGAACCACCAATAGTGAACTTGAATTTAGGTCTAAACTTAGTACAAAGGAGAAATATGCCTTCAATTAAATTATCTAAGAATGTCTTGAAGTGATTATTACATGGCCCTTGCCACCATTAGGAGATTTAGATTCATCCTATTTGGGATAACTTGAAGAACCAGTCTGATTAGAGGACTTTTCTATTACTAGCCAATTTATATCCTTGAATATTTTAGAACATGGCTTGATTTTCCCTATAGAGGATACTATAAAAGTCAACATTGGAACTCTAGAGGACCCAAAGTGGATCAAATTAGGTGCATCCATCACTGAGGAGGAACATGAAGTCTTTACAACACTTTTGAGGGAGTTTGTTGACATATTTACATTGGCCTATTTAGACATGCCATGCTTGGACCCTACCTTAGTTTTACACTATATACATTTAATATTTTCAAACTTTATCAATTATTAATGCTTTCTATCTTGTAGGAACACATCAAGTCTCAATCTCTCTGAGTGCATGCTTTAAAGGGTGCACTAGGAAAGGGGTGGAAAGACAATTGGTACTTCTAAGGATTGTTGTCCCTTATTACCACTCACTATCTACATATCCATCTCCTAAAAACATTCCCTATAAACTTTTCCTCCTATTTTGCACCCTCCACTAGTCATTTATCACATTCATTAGCCCTTCCCTAACTTAAAACCCATTTTTATGGTTTACATTACAATATTGACTCCATCGACCTTGTATTCTAATTGATAAAACTTATTATGATCTAGGTTGGCCCATGGCTGACCTAGTTCATGACCTAATTTGTTTTTATCAATAATGATATTATGTCGACTGGGTTAACCTTATTAACCTAAAATTTTAGAAAGGATTAGGGTGAAATATGCCTATATAAACACATCCATTTCATCATTTCTAAGAGAAGAAAAAAAGAAGTAAGATATATTTTGCATCTCATTATCCACCATTCTACTTAAGGAGTAAGCTTAGGGTTCCATACTTTCTTTGGAGATACGGATCTTGTTTTTTGGAGAAGTCTTTGGGATGAATTGATATGTTATGTAGCCTAGATCTTATTTATCCTTGTCATCCTTACATACCATAACAACCACTTTCAAATCACCTTGTCCAAGGGAGACATTGAGGATTGATGAGTTCATCTTCAAAGGTAAGTATTCCTAACTTTGTTCCTCCTTTGTAAGAGTAGATATATATGCATTTGTACTTCTCTTCCATGTATTAATATTCCATATACATTGATGTGAGTATGTATTATATGCATGTTTAATTTTAATGTTTATTACCCCCAGTTTATGAAACAAGCTTTGGTGAGCACTAGATTATACTTTACTTTACTTGTTATTAGTTTAGTGAATATGAAAACATAGGACCTAGTTAGGTTTATTACATAGTTTTTCTTGACTAGAGGCTTTGAAACCCTACCTAGTGATATTATTATGGTAAGAGATCCCTTAACTAGGTCTATCCATCTTGGTAATGACCTCAAATATATAATTTATCCATAATTGAAAGTGTAAGTAGGATTTATCTTCTCCAAGTTAGGATTGATATATAGATCTATTGCATTTACCATTACATACATTTTGGTGAAACCAACATGAATCTAAGACTTGTAGATTTTATTTCACACTATCATTTCTATCATGTTATTATTTTTATATATTTGTAGTACTATATCAAACTAGTAGGTATAGTTCTAACTTTTTGTGTGCAATTTTAACACATAGTTGCATCAAAATGAATTTGTTCTGTCTAAGTCCTCATTAGATACAAGTTACTGGATCAAAAAGGTCAACATAATACTTCTTTTCAATTCTGGATAAGCATACAAGGTTGAACATGTCAAGTTTGTCATCTTATTCTCTCTGCCAGCATACAAGTCAACAAACTAGGTCAAACATGTCAACTTTGTCATCTTATTTTTCTTCAACACACAAGGTTTTGTAGAACTGGGTCGAACTAGTTGATTTGGTTTGTATAGTTTGAAAGTAGCATTTAAGGAACTTTAACATAAAATTTACAATCTTAACCATCTTCAATCCCACCAAGGTTATTCTATTTTCATTTTCTATCATTTTAGTACTTTCTTTAGTTTTTTTTGCATAAGTTAGCAGCCTTTAAAACTATAACCCTACATCTAACTAAGTCAACTTGGTTAACTTAGTTTTGTAGTCTATCTTCTATCTAAGAGACATAGTCAACCCATTTGAATTTATTCTTAAAGACTTTATTTATGCAAAATAGTAGTTATCTAGTTGAATTTGTTCTATACTATTTCCATATAATGCCACATGAATTAACTCTTTAAAATTCTTCATCAAGGAATTAACAACTATTTGTTAGTAATTAATTCACACTTATTTTTTAGTTGTTTGTATGCTTAGAGTAACTCACATAGCCTAAATAGGTGGTTTTTCAAATTACCATTTTAGTTAAACTATTTTACTCTTTTGCACACTCTACCAAATCACATAACATTCAAAATTCATTTAAACACTTGTCTTCCCAAAGCCTACCTACTTGGATTTCATCACCAAGGGGGAAGCCAACTTGGTTTTCTGGCCAAGTATAAATACGTGGTTAATGGTATATATTGGAAAAGCACCTAACACCCTTATTTCTACAAGATTTTAAAGTAAGGGGGTAGGCCCCGATAATAAGCTAGTACCATTGCTAATATAGATCCCTTTCATCCCAAACATCCTAAAGCCATCTATAGATTGCTTTCTAGTTCCCTATTTTCAACCAACTTTCCTATCACACTTAAATCAATAATTTATAATAATCTAATAACACTTAGGATAACCACTTAGTTAGCATTCACTATTTAGTCGATTGCTTGCTCTTTGATCATTGCATGTTGTATTACAAAAACTTGCATTATCTAGCATGGGTGTAGGGTTTTATGCCATGCACCCTAATTGGATTAATCACATTGATCTAATTATTTGTGTGTTTTATTTCATTCTTGTTTCACTTATATTACAAAATTTTCCCCTATTTTAGCACACTATCATTCTAATCAATACAGTCTCTTATAGAATATATTTTCCCCTATTATTAGTTCATAGTCAACATGTATGACTATGTATCTTATCAGACTACTTTATCTCCCAGCCTACAATACTAAGTCAATAATTATTGACTCTATATCCTTCTCTACTAGTTAGGTTATAGAACATAGTCGACTTGTACGACTCTATATCCTTATCAACTTATTTTCTCCTCTATCTAAAATATAAAGTTAACTTGTACAAATTTTTACTCTTATTTTCATACTATATTATAGTACATAGTCAACATATTCGACTCTATATCATGTTTTCCCTTTTCTCTTTACATCATTTTAATCTTTCTTTCTCATCGCAAACTTCCTATTTGAGGACAATACTAATTTGAACTCACCAGATATGATGAGCCTTACCAACCCTAATAGTTTTTCCCATAAATAAATTTTGGATTATACCATAGATGAAATAAATGTGCATGTGGCCACTTTCACTACAAATTATGGGACTCCTCCTCATTCATATTCAGTTCAGAATCCTCTCTTCTCCTTCGAAGATCAACCTAAATTAGAATATACTCCAAAAATGTTGTTAGCAACCCAGATAGAACCCTAATGAAGGAATATTTCTTAGACCTAATTCATATCTAGAATAACATTGGAATGGTATAAGGCTATGTGATACCTATAGCTACACAATACCTCTAGATTTATGAGGCTAGATCCTCTGATGTATCACTTTTATCTGCTTACCAAAACCTACTATACTTTTTGGAATGAAAAGGGTTAGAAGGATTAATAAAATAAAAATATATTCTAATGATAGTGATCACCTGTATTAATGGTTCATCCACTTTATTTGAGATCACAAAACACTAATAAGCAAAATAAATCAGTAAATTCTAAAATTCTAAGGACTCTTATGCAACATTATTTCACAAAGAGGTTTTATCAAGTGATAAAAGTATAAGAGAAATGATGGTAGGTCTAACTCAAGCAATAACCAATCAATATATCCACTATAATCTTAGTCAATCAACATCAAACACTATATATGACCTGCATAAGATGACATACTAGTAACAAGGTGAGATCAGGACCTGCCAAGGGAGAAAATACTTACACATGTGCAAGTAAAAACAATATAACACAATATAAGAGTATATAGGAATCTAAAAATAGCTATTTTATTCATCTCAAAATTTTACAAATCTCAATCTTGGTAGATTTTAATCATGCTCAAGGGATGGATCTAAAAATAGGCTTGAAAGCCTAAATATATATAACATGAGAATAGTGAAAGCCAAGGGATTAGCATAAAAGAGAGAATATGAAGTCAAATAAACATCATATACAGTAAAATTTGAGTTACAATTTGGTAACAATAATCTTTCATCAAACTCTTTATGCTTGATGCCTTGCATGAGCTTTACATGAGCTCCTTGGTGTTGTAATGGAGTAATGGGTCCATTTGACTTGTCCAAGCTCCTTCTTGCATGTTTTATACACCATAAATTGTATAAAAACTCCACTTAAAGTGATTTAAATTTATTTGAATTACCTCTCCTTTCATGAAGACCATGGAACATGTAATGATTACCTCTTTAGTTTAGTTAAATTATAATTGATTGGCACTTAAGACTAGTCAACTCCTTCTTTATACCTCCTTTACATGAAAAATAGCTTAAAGACTGAATGTGCCTAAATTTTACAATTTAATACCATATATTTGGCATGGACATTCTGCATCAACTCTTTTATTAGTCATTATACACCATTCTTTACTTGACTTAATTGATCAAATAGGTCTACTAGGCCAAATAGGCCTAGTAGCCTAACTTATTGCATTTATGACCATTATAACCTGAATGAAAACATTAAAAAATTGAAAATATGATAAATTAAAGACATTAAAAAATGCTTCATATCATGAAAATAGTCCTCCTTGGCAAGTAACACTTGCAAGTTAGTCAAACTAGTTGACTAGGTCAAACTACCTTGAAATTTTGCAGACTGGCTATTCTTAATGAAATGATAGAGGAATTTACAAGAATAGTTTTTACCATATAATGGATTTATTAGGAATAAAAATATCTAATCTTAAATTTCCATGTATTGGAATCCATTAAACTACCTTGTATCTCTCCTTTCAACACTTTTTATTTAAAAAACTTAATTTTCTTCCATGTACATATAATTACGTACAAAAAAATACCATTTATGGGACCATATATAATATTAATTAAATTATTAATAGGTTTTAATATGATTCATGAGGTTTTGATATCAATAAAATAGACTTTTCTCAAAACTGGTCCTTATGAGGGTTTGGGAGGGTTTTGGAGGTGATCCTTATTAACGATGGTTCATAGAGTAAATTCATCCAAAACCAAAATTATTTTCATGAATATTTAGTGTAAAACCCCACTAAACTTCCTTGAAAATTTTGGGTTACCATATAAAAGTTATGAAAAGATACATACATAAAGATTTTTGCCTGTAGGGTTTTACTTGCATTCTAGACATGCTTATGCTCTTAGCAGTTGTTCATAAATTAAATCCCATCAAAAAACATAAATAAATAATTAATTATAAGTGAATATGGGTCATAAAATCATTCTAACAACATTTTTTCAAACTCTTCATGTGGTGAAGGATATGAGCACTTGATTAGGTGGCTCTAATGGGTGCCTAAGATTGTAAAGTTCAAATTCCTCCTTATGAGTGAAATTGGATTTTCCATTGTATTTATTATAATTTTAATACTTGATCCAATACCTTTAACATATCATTATACCTTTTGTAGGTTTCATCTTGCTTGATAGGTCTAAAAGTGCCTTTTGGTGATACAGGCCTTCTAGGCCTAAAACAAGATTTTAGGCCTAAAAGGACCTAATAATAAGTTTTTATGGATTTATGAACTTTTAATATGGTATGAGGGTTTAAATATATCACAATTAATTGATTTAAACTTGTTTATATCCCCTATGATCTCACTTTTCTATCCAAACTTGATTTTGCCTTGATGCCTCTTAAGACTGCCTACTAGTTTTAGCCCTCCAGGGCATGGTTTGTATAGAATATGGAGTGTTATAAATATTAAAATTTTATTTTAATATGAAAAATCACCATATTATTTTTACCAAACACTTATATGAGATTCAAACCCTCTGCCACACCTTAAACTTCAAAATCTCACATGTCTCCTTTAGGCTTGCCTGATGACTACAAGAGGACTATGTCAAAGAGTGAGTACCTAAACCAATAATTTGACCTTAAATATATCATGGGATTATTTAACAATTTGTAATTACCATATGTACTAATTTTTTGAGGATAATTCCATGTGTAGATTCTTAAAAACCTTGAATTATCTAAAAACTACCGACCAAGTATTGACTATGTCTGTACTTGACTATGTTGATGCATCTTGAAGGTAATTTCATGAGGAATGGATTTTTTTAAGATAAATTTCACACTAATTTATTAGTTATTATTCATCTCACCTCATTTTATACCATTTCTCACCCCTCTCTCTAGCATGTTCTCTCCTCAAACAATGTCTTTAGGCCTTACACAATCCAAATCCATACAGTTAGCTTGTGTACCTTTATCTTATTGAGTTGGCATTGTTTTGGTGGTATTTAATATTCATATAAATTTCCACATGTCACTTTATTTTCATATTTTAATCCTTGACTTGAATGGTCTTGAATGACACTTTAGGGTATGTGACTGTGTTATGAGAGGAATTGCCATTTTATGGCAATAGGTGTGCTTCCTTACCATTTAAGCTTGATTCTATTGATGAATTTTGAGGCCAATAATTATATATTGACATAATTATCATCCATTATCACTATGAATCATTGACACTATCATGAAAATCTTCTATATCATCATGGAAATCTCCCCTTCACACCCTTTAAAAATAGTCTTAAGCTCCATGAGAAGGCTATAGGTGAGTGTTATGAGGTAACCTTGACTATGATTATATGTAATTATGAACTTATTGAATTTATTTAACTCTTGACACATTCCTAATACTCTTCAATCATAGAAATACACCTCATTTAACCTCATACCAAAACAACACCACTTTGACTATTTGTCTGGTGACTCAAGTTTCATACTCTAACAAAACTTACAAATTACTATAGGTACACATTTTGTATGAAAAAGTGTCCAAGATTTTGTCTCACCTTTAGGTCTACCCCTTTTTCACAAACTATATGAATTTATTTTTAAAACTATCTCCTTCATATGATCACCATTAGTTTTTCTAAAAATAGTCTTCTCTCTTATTCTTGACTGTATTTTATTAACTGTAGGTCCTTGCACATACTGTAACAAGATTTAGGCCTTAGAGAGTTTTAAAATAGGTAACAAGAAGTGTGAACATGTCCTTAACTTTTTAAATTATCTCAAAGTCTCAATAAACTATCTTAAAATATCTCCATCATGAAAGTCTCCCTCAAAGCATTGTCTCTCTTCTTGGTTGTAGCTTGTAGCTACCTGTAGGTCCTTACTTGTGCTTCTTGAGACCTATTTGAAATTGACATGTATTGTACTTGATATTTGTACTAATTTTTA
The DNA here is from genome assembly GCA_037957365.1 of Torreya grandis. Taxonomy (NCBI): domain Eukaryota; kingdom Viridiplantae; phylum Streptophyta; class Pinopsida; order Cupressales; family Taxaceae; genus Torreya; species Torreya grandis. The sequence goes on along the minus strand of JARHVA010001727.1, from coordinate 2,774,650 downwards.
TATTACTAATATTTATTAATCATTTGATGGTACACTTAGTCTCCAAGAATATAGAAGAGTCCTAAGATTGCCAAATCACATGCTTGTTGTAGGTTATGACTTGAGAACATGCCTATAGGTGTCTTTAAGACACTTAAATGCAAGCATATGATTGCCTCCAAAGTGTTTATGACATGAATGGATGTATCATTTTTATTAATAATTCTTAATTTATTTCTCCTCTTCATATTACACTCAAGTCATGACTAAACCTTCACAAAGATTATGCCCTTTCTCAACTATAGGTGACTGTGCTTGTACCATTTATACAGACAATGACTGAGTTTGACCTTAAGAAAGGTCACCAAAAATGATATGTTATTTGTAATTATATTTTTTTATCTTGATGATATTTATTGAGCTAAAACCTTCAACAATACATCTCTAACCTCTCCCTTCATTGTACTTCCATGATAAATCCCTAACTCTGTTTCTTGTATTGGTTATAGGTACTGATTTTACCTTAGTTTAGAATGGTTACCATGGTCTTATATAAGATATTAATTCACATACATGATATTATCTACCACTTTTACTACTTATGATAGTGAAAATATGGGATGTAAATGAGTGGGAGGTAGGAAACCATGAATGGAGTGAAAGTTTAGACTTATGCTATGATGGAAGAATGTAAGAAGATAGTGAGATGGAAGTGCACAAGATGAAGGTGAAAAATGGGTACCAGGAGAATGTAAATATAAAAATTAAGAGTAATATTAAAGCATGGGAATATCATCTTAAATACATATCAATTTGGAGGTCTTTGGACAAGGATATTATGCCAAAATGGAAACCTAGGAGTCTGCTAAAACCTTATAAAATGATAGAAAACTTTAAGCATTGCTAAAATGAGACTCTAATGGGGATGTTAAGATCATATGAATGATATAATTTGGATATGAATCTCAATGAAACTATAAAACATGAAGATATGACATGTGACAATAATGAAACTATACAAATAATATTCTAAGAAATCTTGATGTTTCTTTTTCTCTCCTTAACCGTACAATCTCCTTTAAAAGCATATATATTATAGATTTACATTGTAGAACTATTATTGAGATCCATATGACCCTAAATTTTTTTAAAACTACATAAATAATTACATGTAAATGTGATTCATGCTATTGAGAAGCCCTGCAAACTTGAATTTTCTACTGTGATGCCCTGATGAAGAGAAATTGTAGAAAACCAACTGCTTGCTTGTATGAAGGAGAGCTGATGTGTTCCTTAAATTAAAAGATATGGCTCATTAAGGATATATGATAAATTTGATAACCAAATTATCTATCGATAATCTCTCTAAGACTACTTTATTTGACCAAAATTTTAGACCTAAATTCTCTCTCTCATGGTCATACCATCTGCAAACCTGAAGAGCTCTCCCTATGTAAAAATAAATAAGATAAAGGATATGAACCAATTTTGGTACTATTTTGATTTATTTTGACTTAAATATATTATATAACCTATTTCATATCCTTATATTCATACTTCTAACCTATATTGTACAAAATGGGCCATACAAGTCTGTACTTGTGCATGAAAACACACTAAAAAAGCATTTTCTTGCATATTTATCCACAAATAAAGATATGAACCACAAAATTTAGTGTATTTAAAGAATAAAAAGATTCATAAGATGTGTTATAACAATAAAAAAATAATTTTTACATTTTAATTTGGCCAAAATTGGCGTGTGTGAGTCTTTTGGGGTCCTTTTTAAGGCTTAAAATTGCATGAAAATGTAATTTCAAGGCATGAAACTTTGGATAAAACTAATGTCATGAAAATTAAAATATTTAAAAGTATTATTAAGTTTTTTATGAAATTTTGACACCAATTTTAATATTAAATGGCTAAGATGTGTCTCTTTTAGACCAAAAATACATAGTTTATACCACTTGAATAGGCTTGTAATAGTACTAGGAAAAGTTTTAGATTGTATGGGTTGGTATTTGGACTTGATAGGCCAAATTACCAAAAAATGTTTTTTTTTCATTAATGAATTTCTTCAACATCTAGGAAAATATCCTTTTACTATTTACCATCTTATGATAAGTGGTCAAACCAAGGAGCCCCATTTACCTTCTCCCACATTCTCACACAAATTTAGGGGAAATAACTTCTTTTCATCTCAATCTCCTCCTCTTTTGACCCTTCTCATACTATGACCTCTTATTATTTTATTTCCTCCACCTAAATTCCAAGTATCTCTACTTAAATTCTAGGTTTTACATCTAGTGGGCCTCTTCTAAGACCCACTCTTCTCAATTCCTCCACTAGTGCATCAATTTCTACTCATGGTAATCATGACTCTAGTGCTACTTCTCACTCCTATACTGGTACATATTTTAACACCCAAGTAAATCATGATACTAGTGCCTATTTTACTAACAATTCTTCTCAAACTAATAATAACATGCATGGTACAACTCATAGTGGTACCCAAGCCACTAATACCATTGTTAATGCTTCACACAATGAAAATAACACTACTCAAACCCATCAAATTTTATTACAAACTCTTAACCAAATAAATTATTTCTAAGCTAATAATGCCAACCAAATGATGCAAATTCAAAATCATCTTATCCATTTCCAAAATCACCATCAATAGGTTCCATGAGGAGTACATAACCAAAATGCCCTCCCACCACCCCTTCAGGATTCCCATGGTAATCTCATCCCTCAACCTCCTTTTGTTAATAAAATAATTAAACACATTCAAAATGAACCTTATACACATCAAATTATAAACATAGACATCAAAGGTATCACCCCTACCATTAGTTATAATGGGTCAATTGATCCCACCCTACATTTAGAAATATATACAAAGATTGGGTCAAGTTAAACACTTTTGCTACTACCAATATTTTAGTAAAGACTCTCTCTATAGATGATTTATATTGGTATAACCAACTCAAATCTCATTCAATCACTATTTTTGAATATTTAGTTAATTCTCTAGTCTAATATTTTCAAACTAGTGACCTCCCAGAAAATACCTTAGCTCATTTTATTAATTATAAGCAACTTAAAATGGAAACTACACAAGATTTCATCAAATGATGGAAGACCTTGTATAAAAAGTGTGAACACAATATGTTATATTATAACATCTTTCATATATTCACCAATGATCCTTATCCCAAGTTACAATATCAGGTCTGGACTCTCTCTCCATGAAATTTGAAAGAAGCATTTAACTAAGCCAAGTGCCAAGATTTCCTCATGCATCCATTTGAGCCATCTCAACCTTTTATGGGAACTTTCATGTTAATAAAAAACAAAAATTATCATGTTAATAATGATAGTGTCACTAATTCTTATGATACCATTCATAATAATCATGCTATTGTTCCTAACCTAGCTCTAGAATAAGCTTCCCCTCCTAACCACATCTCTAATCCTTATTTATCTTCAATAAGTATAATCAATATTCATAAACCTTATCCTTAGTAGATTTAAAAAAACATTTAGCAAGGCCTCTTCCACGAGATCTTGATCCCACTCATCCCATGAAATCTTGGTATGATCCAAATAAATTATGTTGGATTCATGATAGTTGGGGTCATTCTCATGAAACTTGTAGACAATTATGGATTTCTTGCTTGATCTTGATTTTGACCATGATTCTATCATTTGAAAACATAAATAAGCCTATGACATTGCCTTCAAATCCCATGAAACACAAACTAAAACTCAAGATTTGAACTAGGCTAATGCTCATTTGGCCATCTACAAAGACCCTATTCCAAATCACCAAGATAACCATAATAATCCTACTCCATCTACCAATAATTTTGATAGTCTTATAGACCCCACTTCTGAAGAGAATCTGGTCAACATGATTAATATGTGAAGGGTATTTGACTTCATTAGTTCTTATCCCATCCACACTCATCAATCATCTCACACTTTCTATGTTATCCAAGATTCTTCCCCCACTCAATAGAGTGGTGAAATAAGACCTTATATCTTTTGATGAACCAATCCCATACCTTAATTGGATAACACTTATCATACCATTTATACAACTCCTCCAACATCTTTACCCATCACCAATGATACTCAAACTTCTACTAACACTTCTTTAAATTTATCTCAAACCAAACCTGTGTCAACTACTCCATCCTCTCAAGAGAATCAACAAACTTGTCCTCCAGTTAAACCTCTCACATCTAATCAACATAAATTCACATGCACTTATGCTTCTCCTTAGGAGGACCTCTTTCAACACCATGTACCTATTTCCAATAGTCCCTTTATGGGTTATGATGACAGGGATCCTATCATTAAAATTACTAATCTCCCATTTCAAATCCCATTTATTGAACTCATACTAACTTATCCATGTTATCATAATCATATTATGAAAATCATGTTTGAAATGAACATCCCTCATCCTCCCCTAGCATGATGTGAAGACACCTTATTTAGATAATAATATAGAATTTTACAATAGTGTGAAGAGATGTCCATACATGTTGACAAAATAATAGACACTTATCTCTCCCTCAAATTCCCCATTGCTTCTCTAATTCTTGATAAGATTTTTCTCTATGCAGATGATCCTCCCATTTTTATCATTTTCCAATTTATTGATATCTAAGTAAAGTGTGCCTTGATTGATGAGGTTTTAGGTACTAGTGTTTCCTCTCTTGATTTTATTAAAACCCTTAGATGTTCTTAATGTACTATTAAGTCCACATGCATTATGTGTCAAGGTTATGACCGAAGGAAAATGCTTCCCTTAGGTTTATGTGGCTCCACATCACCATTCCACTTGTCACTATTTGAGTCAAGGTAATGATATATAAATTTCCTCTATCCTATAACATCTTGCTTGGTAGGCCATGAAATCATTGCATGAGAGTAGTTACTTCTTTTTCCTGCCAATGTGTCAAATTACCTTACAATGGTACAATTTATAGGATTCAAGATGACACTAACATTTATAATTTCAAACAATTCTAGGACCTTGGTGTCTCTAAAATTCCAACCCTTGAACCCTTGTATAGTGTTCCATTTCATGAATCTCAATAGTTTAACTTCCCTATCAGTTAAATCTATGTGAGGTTACTATGGTCACCCTGAACTCATCATGAATATACCACCTAATCTAATAGACTCAGATGATGATGAGCCTAATGAGAGCAATGTTAAGATCAAAACCTCTAATCTCTCTCCTTATCTATTTTCTTAATTTCCACCTTCTTTGAAGTCACAATCCCATCAAACACCTAGTAATTATATACTTGTTGTCTTAACTAAGGCTAGACACTCCATTCATCACACCACATTTGATGACAAGGTCATCCCTACGTATGCCATTGAACTTCATACACCTAATTATGATGATGGTTATACCTTAGATGACCCATTTTTAGGAGGTATTATTCAGGCTTGAGATGATGAAATCATTCATGATCAATCTTCTTTGCTTTAGTCATTCCACCAATCTTATCACATTCCATCCTATATAATTCATAATTTTTGAATTTTTCCTCTTTTTCATAGTGTAGATATGGTGTGAATGCTTCCAATTTATAAATAACCTCATAAGATCATTCTTATAGATATTATATGAATGGTACTTATCACTTTGCTAGATACCAAGATACCTATAGCTAAATTTCCCTTAAGATGTTTATGATTTTCCTTCAACCTTTTGTGCATCCCACCCCTCCCTCAGTTGAGCCCAATTGATATCCTATTCCCACTCCCTATCTAGTTGACTCTCTTCCTATTTTTGATACTATTGCTCCTTTATTTGAGCTCACCTAGTCTCTATACTATCCCCACCTTCCCTTGGTGATGGTTTGCTCCCTTTATTATAGCTTTCTCCTTTGCCTACCAAATGGGTTGATCAACCATATTGTGATATTCCTAGAGTTTCTAGTCATTGGAATAAAGACTATTCATTATACCAACCTTCCCCAGCTTCCATTTTCACTCCCTCTATTAGTACACCCACAAAGTCTACTAAAGTAGATGCATTTATTTCTCTATGACATAGATAATCATTCCTCCATGAATTTTTATAATATTTGAAAATATATCAACACATTTTGCCCCATTATTCCTCAGTCCACATACAAAGCTATACCTCCCCCAAAAGTATTACCTAAATATATTCCCAAATATGGAGAATTATATTATCTGTGACACCAATGTGGTACTCATCACACTGATTATTGTCACATCCTTCAGTAACATCTCAAGGATCACGTCATAAGAATTACTATGACTACTAAAATTCCTCCCATAGGTCACCCTTGTAATAAGGATCCTCCTTCTTTCCCTATGGATTATCCATCTGTGGTCCCTTTTCCACCTATAGTTTCTCCCTCACCCATGGATTCTCCATCACCTTTGGCCCATTATCCATCGATGTCCCCTTCATCTCCTATAGAGTCTACTCATATTACTTCTCTTGAGAAACAATTACACAATAGTCTACTGAGCATGATCCTTCAAGGATGCCTATATTTTATGCCAAGGAGATTTAACATGAAGTCTTTTCTCAACTTTTCTTGAAGATCGATGAGACTTCGACTATAGTTTGAGTTTAGATTCATAGAGACTTATCAAATGTTATAGATGATGAGTGTGGAAAAATGTACCAATATTTATGAACATAAGATGGCATTCTATTATATATTTCTTCAATTGGATTGGACATTTGATCCAAATTTACATTTAGCTATCTTAAATCATTTGACATTGTGTCAAATTCTTATTTATATTACATGATTACTTATGTTTCACACTACTTGTTACTTATGATGTCATTTTATTCTTTATGTTTTCTTATGGATTATTTTTCATGATTACATAATTTTTCTCTAAAATTTCATTTTTAAAGGATATCTTGTTCTTTCTCATGATTGTCTACTACCTTATCTCTATAAACATGGATAATTGTTATTGTGACTTGGTTATAAAAAACTTGTTCCCCTTAGTCATTACTTATTTAACATGTGATCAGTTAAAAAAAATTCATATCATTATCATCTTTTATCAGTCCATCTTGGATCTCCCTTTATTCCCCTTATTTCCCTTTGTAAACTAAGCATACACATGGTTGAGACTTAAGATAACATGTTGGTTCATAGGTAAGCCTAAGTGTTTTAGTTAGTCATGTCTTTGGATACTTAGCTTCCTTTAGACAAAGCCTAAATATCATTTGTGTGTATCACTTTGTCTCTCATGATTGGTCATTCCAAGTCCGTATGGAGGAGGAATATTAAAATTCAAATCATTTTAACAAAAGGTAATGATATAAAAAGGAACATTAAAAAATTTCAAAAGTTAAATCACACTAAAAGATGTGATTCTAAAAACATCTCCTTTTTTTAATCGAAGCTTAAACTCCATAATTGGCCTCATGATAGATTCAAGGTCCATTGGGGTGTTGGAGGTTAGTATATTGGAAAAGGAGAATAAAAAATATTTTAGTACTACCTACTTTTTCATAGAAGTACCTAATCTTCATAGTAGACCGACAAATCTATAAGAGGTCCTAAGGAATGAGGAACTCATTATGGCAAGGTAGGTTCATTTTAGTTTTCTTGTTAAAAACAACCAACATGAGTTGATCTTAGTACCTAATTATTTAAATACACATCTTTGTGCCTTTAGTGAACATGTATCCTCTATATATTGATGGTCACTAGTCACTTAGTGTCTTTTTATGTCCTTAGTTTGCCTCCTATTTCCTAAGGTCTTCTCATAATATGCATAGGATGTGTTTTTTACATTCCTTATTTCATTCCCCAAAATCCTAATATTTTCCCTTGAGAAATATTATTTTGTTCATTTATCACTCCCCTTAGTGATCCCATTTATGAGTTATAGTGTAAGATATTGGATAGGACCAGGCCTTCCTCACAAATTACCAAAATTTCTCATTAACTATTCTAAACATCCCTTTAACATATTTTTACTATTGTTTCCACCTCATTGGTGTTCCCTTTCTGAGTTGCAATGTAAAAACATGGATAAGACCTGGCCTCCTCACAAAATTTTCCAATACCTAAGTCATAATGAAATTACATGTGTCAAATTTAAGATAAATAGTGATTGGTCATGAGTTACACGTCATTGATCTACTTCCCATATTGATATAATATGTTTCATGATTAAATAATTGATATTTCACTTTTATCTTCTTATTTTTTGATTTCATGTAATAATACAACCATTTATCTTAAGTTTTCATACATCCCAACTTGAATTAGTGTGATCAATTTAAGTTCATTTTGCCAATTTTGTTTCTCTTTTATACTTCCCAATGTGATTTAGTATGATTGATTGACTTAATTGTTTTATTTTTATACCATATGTCTTTCACATGATTTCTATTTTATTATATTATTTTCATACTTCCCAACATGCTATAGTATGATTTTACTTGTTTTAATTTGGTGCCAAATTTTCATGGTTTAAAAACATTTTGTCCTCTTATTTACCACTTCTTGGTTTTTTATACTAGTAATATTTTTTTATTACACATTTCCCATCATGATATAGTGTGTAGTACATTTTTTTTAATTAATTATATTTTTCCAAGTCCTTTTTTCCTATTTCTTTTTAACCATGTATGTGTATTACATAATGCTAGAAATGAAAACATCACATATATTTCCAATTGCATATATAAAAAAAACAAAATACATGTGCTAGAAATAAATATATCCATGCATCAAAAACCAAAACCAAAATACAACTCATGATACGAAATCTAAATTTTCAAAACAATATATCTCTATATATCTTGTGTTTTATACAATGGTATAAAATACAAACATATATAACTCTAGCTCTATGGTGGGGATCTATCATGCCTATCATGTGGCTTAGCCATGATTCCCATAGAAACCTCAGACTATACCCTCTACATGGTGTGATATAATTAGGTCATATAAGATCTCAATCCTACTACCTATCCCTAGAGGTTGGCCACTTGGGTCTATACCTATCCAAGTTGGATCATGGTAGCCATGTGTGCGGCTCTTTCCGGAGCCAAGGCCTGATAGGCCTATGTCTATCTTGATCCCACCCCTAATGGTGGCTAAAATATATCCCCACATGTTTGTATATGCCTCATAGCTTCCCCCAATAATATACACCAACCTACCTAAATTGGGGTAGCCAATATCATAGGATCATCTAGTGTGGTGGGGTTGTATGGTACTAGTACCTCATCTAAAATATCATAGTGCACTTTCATGACTAGGGATACCCATCTGATCTCCTCTATCACATGATATACAAAATCAAAACTAGATAGATATCATATCACATATACATCTCAAAATATATCTATCTACCTATAATGTCATACAACTATTATTCTATCTCAAAAATTACAACATTTATTACTAGTTTCGATGTCACCAACCACCATCTCCTCATCTGTTCATCTTTCAAGCACAATATCTCTATCTCCCTATCCATTAAACACCTTATCCTTCACTTGCATCCCTATCAAGAAAAATCTAGGAGTCACCACTCATGCATGCCATGAGCCTATCCTTAGAGGTGCCTCTATCAACCAGCTCTATCCTAGTCCAATTATTGAATCATCTTGCATGACCACCCTCATCTATGTTTGATCTCATTGATGATGTATTTATATATGGTCTATCCAAGGTAGCTATTAATCATCCTATTATGATGCCTATTTTGGTACTTACTACACCCTTGCATTAACATCCATGCCCTTTCCTCCTTCAAATGTTAGGTATCATGCTCGACTAGTCCATGGTGTCACACATCATGGCCTGATCATTGATTTCTTGATTGATATTACTCCTCCTCCTTATCTATCTAGCATGTCATACCCAAAATTTAATTATTAAAAGATGACCTACTAGGTGTGGGATTCCAAACTACCCTAGAAATTGTGCCACTATATGTGTCTCTACCCACCAAATATAGTGGCCCATGATCTACACTTGATCCAATTCTGACACCATGATCACCTAACTAAGCCAAATATTATAAATATGTGTTTATGGATGCCACATGATCCCTCCTTTTGTGATTATCTATAGTGTTGAAATGTGGGGTACAACCCATACTACTTAGTCATGTCTCTATCTAGTCACTTGAAGTAACCTATGAATAACCACATGGGGTAACCTAGCTGGCCAATACATCAAAAACCTCTCATATATCCACTCACTAAGCAAGACCACTAGTCCCATGGTATTCTACCATTTGGATAACATCCCATACATATCATGCATGAACTAAACCTAGATGGCAAACTTACAATCATAAAGTGACCATGATCTATGTTAGGAACTTGGAGTATAATTGATTACTTTTGTATATAAGCAACTAAACACAGAATTGAACCAGAAGTAATAAGTAACTAAAAATCAGAGATAGAAAATAAGAGGAGATATGAGAAACAACCAATCTCTATTAAAACTCTTCCAGAATACAATGAAGAAATCACACTCTTCCCACACCTCTTGGGTGTACAATATTTCTCTCAAGAGTTCTCTCTCTCTCAACCAATACTTCAGCAGATCTTCTTGATCTTACACACCTTACAGATCTAATTGATCTTACTTCCAACCCTTGATTACAATACATACCCCATGGGTCTCTTAAATAGGATCCAAGGCATACAATAATTAGACCTCCCAATTACAATAATTAGAAACACAGACCCAAGACTTAAATTAGTCTTCACATGCAAACACTTGGACCTCCTAAAATTAGACAAGTCTAATTTGGGAAATACATGCAAATGCATGCACACACACAGGTGACCGTTGTCGATTACTGTCGATCTACATTTGACCGACGTCGGCCGATCCCTAATCGATGTCGACAGCTTCTGGTCCACGCTTGACCGATGTCAGTGACACTGCTGATGCTGGTTACTTTGTAATTGATGCCGATTACTGGTTCAGTCCAGCAACCTCCATAAGAGCTCAACAGTGAAGCTTTTATCTCCATAACTCAACAATCTAAAATGGATTAGCATAATATTATTACATATAGTGATACCTTGTTATCTAAATTATGACACAACACTCATGTTATCACAAGTCCAATCATGGTCATCTAGATGTCTAAAATATATACAATATACACATCAAATTAACTGACATTCAACCATAGCTGTATCCTATCTGATCATGTTGCCCATCTGATTAGTACTCATCTTTCCTCAAGATCATCTGGTGTCCCTCCTATAGGTAGTCCAAGTAATGCATGGATGTCTTATAATGTGATACCCACCTCTATGGTATCCCCATCCACTACCCATTGAAACCTATTTGTCAACCATTCCCATGCTCTAAGGAACATGACAACAAGATCAACACTTAGTGGGATGCGTCTCATCTTCATGATACCTCCCAAACCTAGTGCAATTAGTCACACTCTATTCACGTCTATCAAATGCTCTAACAAATGTGGTAACCATGATACATCGATCAATTTTTAATATCTCTGGTACCTCTAAAAAATATCAAACAATAAAAGATGTATTAGATCTTCATATCATTTATAATCAAAGTGCATTCTTAATAATTTCACACAATTTAGTAGGTTTGATTTTGTTTGTTCATTTTCTATCAAATTTACCTATTAAATACTAAATCATCCCTGTACTTCCTCAGGTATACTAAATCAGCCATGTAGAATTTATACTAGATCAACCTTTGTAGTATTAAGTTAGCCACCTTTGGTTTGTAATATTAAGTTGGCCTCCTTCCTACACTATAATACTAAATTAGTCCTATCAAAAGTTATACTACATCAATGTATTTAGCACTATATCAGCCCCTTAAAAAAAAACTATGTCAACCCACTACTATGCAGTTGGCCCCTTTATTTATCCAACTAAATTAGAATACTGCTACATAGTCAGCCTATTAGTTTTCTTTCCCTCTATAGAATAAGTCAACTTGGTTGACTTTATTCATCCATAGTGATGATTTTTTACCAATTACCATAAATGCCTTGAGCATTTATTGGTCTGACTCTTTCCTAGCTAATACCCCATTTGACCCCTAGTGCCCCTGAAAATTTCTTAGGGTTCATTTCGATGCTTAAATTTTGCCTACAAGTCAATTTTATATAATTCACCTAATTTCAAATCAAAATATTCAAAAATTTGAAAATTTCCATTGATTACGTGTAAAACACTGGCTATGGCTACTATGCATCATCCCCATCTCAGTTGTCATCTCTTCACCATCCTGACACTCTAGTCTCTCACTAGGTTTATCAGAGCTCTATTTTTTTAGAATAGTAAAAATACTAAATGAATTATTTTTCACCGGGCTTATATTTACCATTAAAAATTATTTAATCTTCAAATATTTACCATCATATTTTTTATTTTGATCATATCTTTGTCTCTACTAGCTCTTTTTCCAATCAATAAAATGTTCTAGAATTTAGACATCATAGAGAATATTTTCAACTACTATATATCTATATTGCAATTTTTTTTCTCTTTTTCTCTAATCTCTATAGGATCACCTAATGTCACCTACATTAGACACCTTCACATTTATTTCATCTCCTTCTTTGTTTACATCACTAAGGTATGTAAAGCTATGTGTTTTTCAATTTTGTCCTTTCATTTATCTTATTTTCTACTCACTATAATTTATTTAACTTCAACATTACATGTTGCTATGTTCTTTTCCTGAAACACCATCCTCTATTGTACCTACATTACATGTGATGAAATTTGGGTGAGGCATATGTATACACATAATATTTTCAAACTTTATCAATTACTGACACTTTCTATCTTGTAAGAACCCATCGAGTCTTAATCTCTCTAAGTTTACACCTTAAGGGGTGCATTGGGAAAGGGGTGGGTAGACCATTGGTAATTTTTAGGATTGTTATCCCTTATTACCACTCACTATCTACACACCCATCTCCTAAAAACATTCCCCTAAGATTTGAATCCTATTTTGTGCCCTCCTTTACTTATTTACCACATTTATTAGCCCTTCCCTAACCTAAAACCCTTTTTGATAGTTTACATTACAATTTCAACCCCATCGAATTTATATTCTAATTGATAAAACTTATTAGGGTAAGGTCAACCCTTGGCTGACCTAATTCGTGACTTAATTTGTTTTTGTCAATAATGATACTAGGTCAACTATGTCAACCTTATCAGCCTAAAATTTTGGAAAGGATTAGGGTTAGATCTACTTATATAAACACATCCAATTCATCATTTATAAAATAAGAGAAGAAGAAGTAAGATATATTATTCATTTACTTATCCACCATTATACTTGAGGAACAAGCTTAAGGTTTCATATTATCTTTAGAGATATGGATATTGTATTATGCAGAATTATTTTGATTGCATTGATATGTTGTGTAGCCTAGATCTGATTTATCTTTGTCATCCTTACATACCAAAATAACCTCTTGCAAATCACCTTGGCGAAGGGAGAGATGGAGGCTCATTGGGTTTGTATTCAAAAGTAAGTATTCCTAACTTTGTTATTCCTTTATAATAGTAGATATATATGCATTTGTACTTGTCTTCCATGCATTAGGATTACATATACATTGACATGAGTATATGTCTTTTATGTAATTTTAATTTTTATTACCCCCACTTTGTGCCACAAGTTTTGGTGAGCACTAGATTAGACTTTACTTATTATTATTTTAGTGAATATGAAAACATAGGACTTAGTAAAGGTTATTGCATAATTTTGATTGACTGGAGGCTTTGGAACCCTCCCTAGTGATATTATTGTGGTAAGATATCCCTTATCTAGGTCTATCATATCTGTCATGGTAATGACCACAAATATCTAATCTATCCACAATTAGAAGTGTAAGTAGGATTTATCTTCTCTGATCTAGGATTGATTTATAGATCTATTGCATTTCCCATTGCATAAATACACCATCTCATTATGCATCCTCATGCAGAACCCATTGTATAAACTATGTAACATGCATCCTCATATTACTATTTTAGTTAATAAAGAGTTGGAGAAATTCTTAGAAGTGAGATGCATTAGGCTGATCAAATATTCAAAGTGGATCTCTAATATTGTGCCTATTAGTAAAATGCTATAAGGTATCATAATATACATTAATTTATGAGACATCAACAAGGTCTACCCAAAGGATGAATTTCCTCTACCAAACGTTGATATGATTGTTGATTCCACAACTGGGTATGAAATGCTTTCCCTCATAGATGAATTTTTAAGATATAACCAAATTAGGATTTTACCATAAGACCAACATAAAATAGCATTCATCACTCCTTGGGGAATATTTTTCTATTAGGTCATGTTGTTCAGCCTCAAGAATGCTAGGGCAATATATCAAAGGGCTATGATTGTTATATTCCATGATATGATGCATGATATTATCAAAGACAATGTTGATGACATACTAGGTCAATCTAAGACTCGTGCAGATCATCCATCCATACTAAAAAATATATTTGAAAGGATTTGTGAGTACAATGTTTGACTTAATCCAAAGAAGTGCATCTTTATTATTAATCCAAGCAAACTATTAGGATTCATTGTCTCTTGCTTAAGCATTAAAGTTGATCCTTCCAAGGTTCAAGCCATTACCAGGATGATTCCACCTTACACTTTGAATTAAATCCACAGTTTACAGGGCAAAATCTAGTCTATTAGATGCTTCATTTCATAGTTGGCCGATAAATGCCATCCTTTCACTCATTATTGAAGAAAGGTATTACCTTTATATGGGATAAATAGTGTTAAAAAGTATTTAAGAACCTGAAGAAATACTTAGCCAATTCTATTGGTCTATGACCACCAATTCTAGGGGGCCATTCCTACTTTATGTATCTTCCACTGATAATGCCTTGGGGGCACTTTTAGCCCAACATGATGAACATAGGAAAAAACATGAAGTGTATTATCAAATCCATACACTGCTAGTGTATGAACACAATTATACACCAATTGAAAAAACTTGTTTATCTATGATATTTATAGTGTAGAATTTTTGTCATTATATTCTCAACAATAAGACCATAGTCATTGCCAAAGTAGATTTACAGGCCCACATGGATTAGTGGATCATACTTATGAGTGAGTTTGAAATTGAATATCTCAACCAAAAGGCCATTAAGGGATAAGTAATTTCAAATCAGCGTACTAAATCTCCCATTTTAGATACTCATCCACTTACTCTTACATTTCTAGATGAATCCATCATGACTATCATAGAAACACCTTTTTAAGAAAAACAATGGAAACTATATTTTGATGGGTCATTTACATCTCATGGATTCAGAGCATGATTGTTATTCATTACACCATAGGGGAATCTCATTCTAAAATAATTTTATATCATATTTGTTTGTACCAATAACATGTATGAATATGAAACACTCATTTTAGGGATTCATCCAGTAGTATAATAGAACATTCAACATTTACTTGTTCATGGAGATTCTAAACTTATTATTAATCAGGTTACAAACTAGTTCCAAACCAAAGATGATAAGTTGGTATCATATAAAGACATGGTGGAAATTCTCAAGTAGTAGATTTCTCACATCATTTTTAACACATACCTCAAACCAATAACATGATAATATATACCATAGATACTATTGATTCTTTTATCCATAGCACCAACAAGGCAAGAGACTATCAGTTCCTCATTAAACATATTCTAGCACCTAATCATGAACCCTCAACCATTGAAATGATCTATGATATTGTTGGTCCTAATTCTATTTGGTATTTCAAATTATATAATTACCTCCAAAACTAAGTCCTTCCACTAAAAATTTCACATAAGTAATAAAAAGTTTCACACACCAAGCCTCTTGATATACTTACTTGGCCCAACTTTTTATTGTAGAAGCTTTGATGGAACTTTATTTCATTATTTGAAGTAGGTAGAAGCTAGATTAGTGTTGAGGGAAGTTCAAGAAGGAGTTTGTAGGGATCACACTAGCAGGGCCATCCTTACCAAAAATCTCCTATGTACTAGTTATTACCAACTGACCATAGAAGCAGATGTAACTACTTATGTGAAAATATATAAATAATATTAGATACATGTAAATTTGATTCATGATTTGGAAATAAAACTCAAACCAATGACTACACCATGTCCATTTTAAATGTGGGGACTCAATCTCATAGGGAACATTAAACCTACATCCTTAGATCGAAATAAACATATCCTTACCACCACTGAGTACTTCACTAAGTGGGTTGAAGCTATACCCTCACTTATGTGACATGAAAACAAATTTACAAATTCATCTTCAACCATTTCATTTGCTATTATGGTATCCTATCCAATATTATATCTGATAATGGTGGATCATTTAATAATAAATATGTCAAGTTACTCTGTGCTGAGTTTAATATTACCCAAAAAATTTCTACTGCATATTACCCATAAGGTAATGGAAAAGTAGAAGCATGTAACAAGACCATTATCAATATTCTTAAAATATCATCAATGATGCTGGTGTAGACACTAGAAAACTACACACTTATAGTTTTTAATGAATAAATGACTCAGGACCCCCTAAAGACCCCCTAAACCTTCTTAACCCTTAACCAACCCTTCTTAACCTAACCAAATCACTATTCTCCTAGTCACATAATACTATTCACTATCACTATTCACTATGGGACCCATTGTCACTATTCATGATGACATGAAAAGTGACATGACATGTGACATGGCTTAAAAGTGAGGTGGCTTGATGTGGGACATCATACCCCACCTGAGACCCTCTCCCAAGGTGCTTAATGAACTCATTTAAACATCACAAGGCCCCCCTTTGAAATATGGAAAATTTCCCCTTAAGGGGCCATTATTCAACATGTATTTTGCCTTCACACATGAAATTAGCCTTCAAAATGAGATACCTACCTCTTTAGTGCTTTCGAAAAGATAAAGGGAACCCATTTTTGACTTTTAAACCCAAATGGGAGACTCACAAACCCAAATGAGAATCCCCACCAGCCTGATATTTGACTCATTCATGAACCACATGGAAAATGGTGCCACATTTTGTGTGCCATCTCTTTAAGTGCTTGAATGAAGATAAGAAATGGTGGTAAAAAGTCTTTGGTCTCATTTAAACCCATGTGCATGATTCCCATTTAAAATTGAATTCATGTGTAAGATGGGTGACTCACCAACCCAAATGGGAATCCCCACAAACCCCATCTTTGAATCATTCATGCACCACATGAGAAATGGTTCCATACTTTGACTATTCCCTCTTTTTGCATGGATCTTCAACAAGCCAATCTTCATCAACAAACATCTTCAAGCATTGAGGTAATCTTGTTGTTTAGCTATCTTAATTTCTTTATTCGTTTCCATTTAGAATTCTTCTTTCAATTCATTCTTTCCTTACCCTCTTTTCATTTTATCCTCATACCCATATCTCTTTGCCCTCTTGATCACCCTTTACCCCTTTGCCTTCTTAGCCTCATTTTGACCATTTGCCCCTTTGCCTTCTTGGCCCTCTTTTTGACCATTTATCCCTATTGTTTTCTTGAACATATTTCTATTAACCATCCCAACCATTTATAAAATCCAACCAAATCATTATTTTGACCTTTATCAAATCAATCCAAATCCAAAACCACAACCTTGCCTTAACTAATTTTTAGCATTAGTATAAGCAAACTAGTTGCTTTATTTTGGTTAACTTAACAAAGCATCAACTTTTCGCAATTAATTTTCTGTCATTTCCTATAATTTATTTTATTTTTAAATTAATCTAAGGTAAATATATTTATTTTATCATTTCCACTTGAGTGATTTAAAGAAGATGGATTGATAGCCTCCTAGAAAGCTTTCAATTCTAGGATCTAGCTCACGCTAGGTAATCCATCCAACTACTTGTCTAACCAATAAATTTTGTGATAGTGATTTCTAATTGTAGGTAATTATTCCATATCCAAAGAGAATTTATCACAAATTCTGGATTCAACATGCATGCATTCAATAGGTATTCTTCTACACACCCTTCTCCACTAGTTTCTTCTTTTCACACTTAAGAAAAAAAATTAGATATAAATATTTTGGTATGCCCAGTGGGACCCTTGATTTTTCTTGGGTTAATTAGTTATTTTAGAATATTTATTTGCATTATTAAAATTTCATTTATTTTTAATTTCATTTTTGAAAATTAAGCATTCATTTCTTTCGAAACGTAAGTTTTAGCTTCTTTTGTTTTAGAAAATCAAAAAGTAAAAATTATCACTCTTTTTTTGGGCATTTATAAAATATAAAAAGAGCATTAATCATATAATTAGGATTGAATTTTCATGTTCAATTTAGTTTCATTTTATTTATTCTTGTCTTCATTCAAATAAATCAAAAAAAATTTGTTGGTTAAAATTGAGTGTATCCATTGATTGCTTGCTTGATTTTAGCTCACCTAGTTAAATTAAAAGCAATATGAATTGATCGTAGTTCACAAACATTACACAAACCAAACCACTTGAAAAAAACATCAAAACACACTTGAGACAGGGCCTAACTAGGATTTCACCACCTAACAAATCACCTTACCCTTTCTCGATTATTGTACTTGGATTTGATCACCAAGGGGATCAACTCAGTTCTCTAACTGAGTATAAGCCTTGGAAATCAGTATATATTAGCTAAGCACTTGCACTAGATATGGGATAATGAAGTGGGGGGATTAATCCCTAAGTACCAATCCATGTACTGAAATCCAATATAGACTTATATTGAGCACCTAAACATAACCTGAAACCAAAGATATACTACCTTGTTTATGACCTATTCTAAAAACCAGATTTCTTCTTCACACTTTCCAAGGCATAAGATAAAAGAGATATAATTAAAACTCTAAGATTTAATGTATCTTAGTTTATGCTTTGATTTCCTTAAATATTTTCTTTTTTTTACTTCTTGTTTGAGGTGTGAGCTTTCTTTCTCTACATTCTTCACATAGTCTTTACCAAACTACAAATTGAAGAATCAAACCAACCAAGAACCTATTTTACAATACCTAATCTACACTAACTTATTCAATGAAGATATTTCTTATTTTATCTCCTATAGATATTAACTTTTTAAGGATCTTGGAGAACAATCCTTTCACCTTAAAGTGGCACTGGTACCTTGCATCATAAGCCACTTATGCTCCCTTCCTTACCAATAATCAACCCAACCTTGTCTACAACCAACCCAATCTTGTCTATAACCAATCCAAACCTATCTATGATCAACCTAACCTTACCTATAACTCATCAAACTCCAACTTCAACCAGCCCACAAACTATCAACCTTCACCCAAACTACCACTCGAGTTTTGTTGTAGTGATAATAGACTGGATAGTTAGATTAGAGTCAAAAATTAGGCCATCTATTTTTGGTATCCATGATTAATCAAACCTCACTTACAACCAACCAATGACCTATCATCAGACATTTAATTATTATCATGCCTAAATAATAACCTATCAACATCTATCATATCAATCATCCCAACCTTCTCAAAGCTTAGGCCATTTCCCCCAACCATCATATCAACCTCAACCCACCTTGTTAACCCAATCAATTCCATCACCCTTAATTGATCAACCAACCTATCAACCCAACCAAATTGTTAACCTATCAAACCAACTATCCTCTTCAACCCAACCTAATAACTTTCAAATAGTTTCACACCCTAATGTGATAACTAAGACATTGGCACACCCTCTTCTGACCCTTAGTAAACCTACAACTGAAGAAAATATAATAACACCAACCTTAACCAATCCACTTGTTAACAAAGTATAACATTTAAAAATTTCCTTACAATTAAGAGAACCAAACCATACCAAACCATATTTTCCACTTCCCCTTTTAGTGCCAACCAAAATCATCTCACACTTATGAGGTGCACATGATCAGTGTTGTTATTGATAAAACTATTACCACTACTTCTACCCCACTCATTGAAGTGGGGGAATCACTTCCCATTCCTTTGGATGACCAAAAAAATGAAGCAACCACTTCCTTCCTTTCATTTGACACAATTACACCTTCCTCCCCCACCATAGACTCACCTACTCTTCATTTGGAAATCATTCCTTTAGAAGTGGTCGCCTTATCCACTCCATCCATGGAATAAGCATCTTTTCTAAATTTTGAACCTTCTATCAAAAACATAGATGGTAATAACATTCCCTCTTCTCCACCCAAGGTTTTAAGATTTGAAATCAATGATCAAGGAACCAAACCTATCTACAAGCCTTTTTCTAGGCTAGTACAAATCCTAGAGTTCACTTCTCAACCCAATCTCGATAGAGCCACTTTTTGGAATCATCTTGGCCTCCCCTATAAAAAAAATAAGAACCCTTAGCTTCACTTGAATCCACCCTCAAACACATCACTACCTTAACCCCATCCTTAGATAATCCATCCTTCAAAACCATAGGGGAACCATCCAACCCACTTCCATCTAAAATTGTTAAATATCCTTACACCTCTTTGAGCAAAACCATCAAGAATCTAGGAATACTTCCTATTCTTAGCATAGCTAACCAATATTTTAAATTAGACCTAAATCCATCAAGTCCATCAAATAAAAATTTGAATAAACCTATTAAAAGGGCAGAATCTCTTAAACCATCTCAAAATAGACCCATGCCCCCCTTCTCTTAAATTTTCTACTCCCAAACCAACCAAGCAACCCCAACCTAACCAATCTACTAAAACTATTCCACAAACAAAAACTTTCAGGGTGAAGCCTACTCCTAAAAAGTTCCCCACTATAAAGCCCAAAAAATCCATCACCCCAAACTCCTTATTTATGTAGGTTTTTATTTTTCCTTATTTTTTAATTAGGGAAATTGTATTTTTTGTGCATACAAGGAGTTTTCCTACATTTGTGGGATAGGCTAGCTTATGTGGAGGTGTGTGTCATAGATGTGTCATAGGTGTCATAAGAATGTCATAAGTAACTCCCTTGATGGGAGTTACTTCTCTATTCTTAGCACCTTGTCACCACCTTTCATGGAGGAGTTACAGTCTATTCTTGGGGTGCCTTGTCCACCTTTTGTGGAAGAGTTACGTACTCTCCTATATGTATTCCTCACTTTGGCCATCTCATGTTAATCATATTTTGGTTTTCTCCATTCTGTCTTGTGTAATTTATCTTGTGTTATTTTCAAATTGATTTAGCATCTATTTGGTTTGCACTTGCTTCATCTCATGTGATCACGTCTCCATTGCACTCGCATTATCTAGATTTTGGCAACAACTCTGATATGGTATCAGAGCAAACTCGGTAATCGTGTGTCTGGTTATGCTTTTAGTTTATTTTGAAATTAAGAGGAGTGGAGTTCTCTTTGTTTTTTAATTTCTAGATTTGATCTAAAATAAAAAAACATTCAATATCATTTCTAGTATCATTTCTTACAGCTTGGGATCCTTGGCCTTTGGGTGTCTTGGCTGTCTTCACTTCAGGTGCTGGTTTTGTTTTTATTCTTGGGTGCCATTGTTGTGTGGAGTAGCAGAGGGAGGAGCAGCACTCAGCAATAGTCATTATCATCCAAGTGCCATAGTCCTTCCAGCAAGGCACCATCAGTCGTATGGTTTCCAGCAGGTTTGCATTTTTTTTTGTCTTTTTTGCAAGTTAAATTCTAGACTATGCTTTTTTGGCACCCCTTCCTTGCTTGGCATCCCATTTGGCACCCCTTAGACACTTGGAAATCCTTCATTCTATCTATGCTTTATTTATTTTTAGTTTAAAATCGACTTGTAAAACAAAAATCAGTCAATTTGACTGAATATTTAGTTTTTTAGATAGTTTGGTAATTTGGGGGTTTTCATTTAAACTTGTATCTTCAACCTATGAAGATGAAGGGTGAGGCCCGAGTTGGTGGGAGGCTAATTCCCCCTCACACAAACCTTCTTTGGATTCCTCATTCTGTACTGAATCTAATGAGTGGTTGGAAGGCCACTTTCTCTCTCAAAATAAGCATTTTTTTAATGTTTTAGTGCTTTTTTTTGCAAAAACACTAGTTTACAGGAAAATTAAACCTTTAATATCTTGCAAATGGTAGCTCAGATTTGGGTACCATTTTTTGAAAAAGTGTTTGTAATTCAATTATCCATAGTTTAGGCTTGTTATTTGTTAAAAATTCACTAGTTTATAAAGTGCCAAAAATTTGGGTCTCTCGGGACGCATTTTCGGCTGAGTCCGACATCTTATTTGCTTTAATCTTGCATTGATTGCTATAAGACACATTATCAACTGAGCTTGACATATTTTGAGTGTGCACTTGCATATTTTGGGGGGGCTTAATATTTTGGGGAGGTATTATTGCTTTTCACAACTTGCATATCTTTGATTTCATTCTACTTTCTGCATAATTTCACAACTTGCAATCAACACAACTTCACCTAAATTCAGATAAAAATAGATTATTTTCAAATTAAACCCCTAAAACCCTTCAAATATCATGAATGGAAGGTTAAAATGTCAATCATTCTTAGAAGCAAAGGGCTGTATAGGATCACCATGGGTATTGAAGTAGAACCCAACACTGATGCTGAAAAGGTCAAGTGGTACAACCGTAGTGATGAAGCCTATGGATTACTGAGCTTGTCTGTGTCTCCAAAAATTATCTTTCATTTAGAATCCTCTAAGACTCCCAATGACATATGGGACACCTTATAAAACTTATTTGGGAAGCTTGATGAGATGAGAGCTCATGAGCTCGAAAATGAACTCATAAGTCTAAGTCCTAGCAACTTTGACACCCTACAAGACTTCCTCACTAAGTTCAAGGCCCTTAGATTGCAATTGAAATAATGTGAGATAGAGAATCAATATGATCAACTCATACTTTCTATTCTCACAAAGTTAGGTCTAAGCTATTCAGTCTTTGTCTCCACTTTCCATGCCACAAAAAGTGCCCTTGGCACTACATGGAAAATGCCTTCTTTGGATTCATTCATTGCCGACTTGACTAGGGAGTAAGATAAGATAATTCAAATGGGCACAATGAATTCTACTCAACCCCAAGCTTTGATAGCTGGAAATGGTAAGGATAAGACTTTAACAAAGGAGAAGAAGAAAAAGAACAAGGACCAGGAGAAGAAGAAAGAAAACACCAATCCTGCCAAAAACAACACTGAGTCTTCATCCTCCAATGATAAACCTAAGAAGGAGAGGGTTAAGTGTGCCTATTTTAAAAATATAGGGTATGATGAACACAAATGCATGAAGAAACAAATAGATCACCTAACTCATCTTCTAGAGAAGAACAACATAGGTGTTCTTGAGTCCATCAAGCAGAATTCATCTACCCAAGATTCTACAAGGGCAAAAGGCAAGGGTAAGGAGAAAGAAAAAGGCAAGGCCCTTGTAGCTACTATAGCTTCTACATCATCATGGGTCATTGATTCAAGTGCTTCTCACCACATGGGATCTTCATGAGTTGAGTTTTCATCTTTAGAGCCTTGTAGCATGACTTCAATTAGTTTGGGTGATGACACATCAGTTTCTATTGCAGGGAGAGGATCAATTGAAATGGAAGGAGGAACATTGAATAATGTTCTAAGTGTTCCTTCTCTTTCAACCAATCTCCTATCAGTGTACCAAATACCGCACATTGGTTAGGGCATGAGAGTTGAGTTTTCACTAGATTCAGTGGCTATCAGGGAGTTGCATAGTGATACTACAGTGGCAGTGGGTAGGGCAGATCACCAAGCAAGGTTATACACCTTCTCACATTTTGCATCAGATTCTTCTCCAATAGCATTGTTGACTCATTTAGATGGAGTTAAAAAATTGTGGCATGAGTGGTTTGGCCATCTTAACTACCGCTACCTTGAGCAACTTTGCAAAAATGACATGGTCATTGGCTTGCCTCATGTCTAATTCTCAAAAAGACTTTGCGAGGGGTGCTCCCTTGGGAAACATCCCAAAGAAAAATTTGACAAAGGCAAAGCTTGGAGGGCTTCACAACCTTTGGAGTTATTCCACAGTGATGTATTGGGACCCTTTCCCAAACCATCTTTCACAAGGGCCAAGTACATCCTCACTTTCATTGATGATTTCTCTAGGTACACTTGGATATATTTTCTCAAACAAAAGTCTGAAGTGTTTGAAAATTTTCTATACTTCAAGGCTCTTGTTGAGAAATAGAGTGAGAAAGCCATCAAGGTTATTCAAATTGATAACGGAGGGGAGTATGTCAGCATCAATTTTGAGTAGTTTTGCACCACAGAGGGGATTGATTTGTAGTGCATAGTCACTTATAGTCCTTCATAGAATGGGGTTGTAGAATGCAAAAGTAGGTTCTTGAAAGAGATGGGTAGCTGTATGATTCACTCCAAATCCTTAGCACCACAATACTAGGTTGAAGCCATCAATTAGGCTTGCTACATTCAAAATAGGGTTCCTCACAAAGCTTTGAAAGGGATAACACCCTTTAAAGCTTGGCATAAAAGGAAACTTGATGTTGAACACCTTAGGGTTTTCGGATCCCTAGCCATGGCCCACATTCTAAAGAAGAAACACAAATATATGGAACATCAATCCAAACCTTGCATCTTTGTAGGATATATGGATGGTATTAAGGGGTATCACCTTCTAGATCCAGTCACTCATGAGTTGTTCATCGAGAGAAGTGTCCATTTTTAGGAGAGTCCTAAAGACTCAACACTTGACACTTCTTCTCCCTCATCAGATCTACTTATTCATGATGATTCTCATCAGATTCAGATCAGTCATAACAGGTTCTTGAGACAGAGACATCTTCTTCTTATTTGAGTTTAGACAGTGAGGATAGTGATGCAAAGTCATCCACCTCTAGTCAGTCAGAGGATGAGGAGTTAGCGCCTGACTTGCCCACTTTTGGGCCACTTTGGGCCAAATAGACACTTGAGAGTGCTGGCACTTGGGCAGGAGATCCCATAGATGACAGACATACTAAGGGGGATTTTCAGAGAGATCCACATGCCTTCTTTGCTTCAGTTTCAGATCCACATACTTTTTGAGAGGCATTGGGGGTACCTGAGTGGGATAGTGCTATGGAGGAAGAATATTCTTCCTTAATCAAAAATCACACTTGGGATTTGAATTCACTTCCTAAGGGAAGAAAGATGGTTCGATGTAGGTGGATATATTAGACCAAGTTTGTAATAGATGGGTCAGTTGATAATTACAAGGTGCGATTGGTCGCCAAGGGTTTCTCACAAGTGACAGACATTGACTACTCATAGACCTTTGCACCCATTGCAAAGATGAATTCTATCTATCTCACCTTGGCTATTGTCACAACACATGGTTGGGATGTGCATCAGATGGATGTGAAGAGTGCCTTTCTTCATAAAGACCTAGAGGAGGAGATCTACATGGAGCAGCCACCAAAATTTGTTCAAGATTCTTCCTTAGTATGCAAACTTAGGAAATCTATCTATGGCCTCAAATAGGCCCCTCGGGCTTAGTATGGCAAGATGGATTCCTTCCTTCTCACAGTGGGTTTCACTAGGTGCCATTCTGATCCCAATGTCTACTTCTTATGATATGATGATTTGCTCCTAATTTTGGTTCTATATGTTGATGACCTTTTGATCACTGGGAGCTCTTTATTAGCTATTGCAGTGGTGAAGGCATCTCTCTAGGACAGATTTGACATGATAGACTTGGGTTTGTTACACTACTTCCTTGGCATTGAGATCTCACAGTCAAATTTAGGGATTTCTCTTGCACAACCTAAGTATGCTCTTGACTTATTGGCTCAATTTCACATGGTTGATTACAAGCCATATCTGACTCCCTTTCTATCAGGAGTCAAGCTTGAGGCTGATTGTTCTTCACCATTGGTTGATGCCACTAGGTATTGACAACTTGTTGGTAGTCTCATCTACTTGACTCACACTAGGCCTGACATATCATATACAGTGGGACTTGTCTCTAGATTCATCTAGGAACCTCATGAGTTGCATTGGAAAGTAGCTAAGAGGATCTTGCATTACATACAAGGTTCACATAGATACGAGATTCATTGCAAATATGGCATAGAGGTTGACTTGGTTGGATAAATAGATTCAGACTGGACTGGAAATTCATAGACTCACAAGTCCACTTCTAGTTACAGTTTCTCTCTAGGTTTTGGTCCTATCAGTTGGTCTAGCAAGAAGCAGAATGCTATTGCTATATCATCCATAGAGGCAGAGTACAGGGGAGCTGTTAATGTAGCTACTGAGGCTATTTGGCTTCAAGGGATACTTTATGAGTTTGGCATTCCTATCAAGTAGCTCACCATCATTTATTGTGACAAATAGAGTACCATTCAGATTTGTAGGAATCTAGTTCAACACCAGCAGACCAAGCACATAGAGACTCACATGCACTTCATTCGGGAGCTTATTCATAGTCAGGTCATTGACTTGATAGTTTGCTAGTCTTTAGAGTAGGTTACAGACATCTTCACCAAACCTTTCACTGAGAGCAATTTCATTCATCTATGAGCTCTTCTTGGGGTACAATCCACATATGTAGCAACATCATCTTCAGGAGGGGCCCACTAGCCTCTTCTTTCTTTTATGTCTCTCTTTTCGAGGGGAGAGTTTTTTTCCTACGGGTTTTCTCCTTTTCTCTATCTTATGGGAGATTGCATTTGTACATGGGTACCTCATTAGGCCTAGTTATCGAGACCCATTTTATATTTCCACACTGCCCACCTAAGCTATGCTTATGGGGGGGTATTAGTGTAGGTTTTAATTTTTTCCTATTTTTTAGTTAGGGAAATTGTATTTCTTGTGCATACATGGAGTTTTCCTACATTTGTGGGATAGGCTAGCTTATGTGGAGGTGTGTGTCATAGATGTGTCATAAGAATGTCATAAGTAACTCCCTTGATGGGAGTTACTTCTCTATTCTTAGCACCTTGTCACCACCTTTCATGGAGGAGTTACAGTTTATTCTTGGGGTGCCTTGTCCACCTTTTTTGGAGGAGTTACTTACGTACTCTCCTATATGTATTCCTCACTTTGGCCATCTCTTGTTAATCAGATTTTGGTTTTCTCTATTTTGTCTTGTGCAATTTATCTTCTTGTGTTATTTTCAAATTGCTTTAGCATCTATATGGTGTGCACTTGCTTCATCTCGTGTGATCACATCTCCATTACACTCACATTATCTGGGTTCTGGCAACAACTCCGATACTCCTTTACTTGAATCCTATTCAACCATTTTACAAAGCTTGTTGAAAACCTCCTCCTTAACCTTACCACCTCTCAAACATTTCTAACCTATCAAAATTTTTGAGCCTTCACGTCCTCAACTAAAATGGTTTAATTCCAACTTAGTCTATGCATACCATAGGACACTTGGACATGACACCAAGAATTTCAAATCTATCCAAGAACTCATCCACAACTTATATGAGGATAATGTATTAATAGATAAACCTCCATTAACCAAACCATCCCAACCTAACCGACAAACCAAAACTACCCCACCACCCATAAATTTTAAAGTAAAAACTAATTTTAGGAAGGCTCCCAAAACTAAAAACCTATCACCTCCAACACCTTTGCATGAATCCTATTCAACCATTTTACAAATGTTATTACAAACCTCTTCCTTAACCTTACCATCTATCAAACCTTTTGAACCTATCAAAACTTTTGACCCTTCATGTACAAAAATGTCATGGTTTAATAACCACCATGTGTGTTCTTACCATAGGATACCTGGCCATGATACAGAGCACTACAAGGCTCTTAAAACCATTATCCATCAGCTTCATGACAAGGATAATTTATTATTGAATAGACCTCATTTTAGCCCATTCCCAACCTAACCATAAACCAAACCTACCCAACACTTGCCTATTCCCCCATTATCACCTAAGAGTGAGGAGGAACCAAAGCATCAAGCTAAACCAACACTTACTTTTATCCACACCATCCATAGGGTTACCTACTCTCAGGTCTGACAAAAAGATAAGGGAAAGGCTAAAGTGTCCATTCCATATACATACCCTTCAAACCCTCAACATTATAACCAAACCCAACCACAAACACTTTCACTTTGGGATCTTTTTCCTACCCATGCAAAGAGTAAACTAGGGGATCTTTCCTTCCATAAGGATTTAACAATTTATTAACATCAACCATACCTTAACCATTAACTTAACTAACCCTTGGATTTTTTGCCTCAACCTATCAACCAAACCTATCTATCAACCCAAATTGAACCAAGTGGTATATCAAATTGGGGAAACCCATTTAGACACCACCTGATCTATTTGGGATTCAAATTATCCCATCAAACCATTGGAGATTACCCTTCTCCATCAAACCTAACCAACCTTACCTCAAACCTTGGGATTTCAATATTGGAGACCTCATCCTAAAGGAAAACAAACATGTGACCAACATGGAGAAAAGTAAACAAGGCAAGTTTACTTTCAATTGTATTTGAGTGTAAATCATTACCCATAAGTATGGATTGGGAGCTTATCATTTATCCTCTCTCAAAGGCAAATCAGAACCTGATCTTCTCAATGCTATGCACATGTGTCCATTTTTATATTAAGGAAGGATCAAACTCACTCTTTTTGTCTAACTTAAGCTCATCCATTGATTACAAGATTTTAACCTTCACCCATCTCTCTCCTCTCCTTTTAAGGATAATTGATTATAACATAGAACCATGTGATTAACCATCATAGTCATAGCTTAATCCTAAATGTGGGTACCATGGCTCTACCCATAGTATGTTTCTCATGGATACTTTTCATCTCTAACTAGATGGAATCCCATGGTCATTGTCTCTCAAAACCACACCATTTCACATATCATTGACCTTTTTGTGTTAACATTTTGCCATCATAAAGGTAAACTTATGAACACAACTAGACTTGTCTATGTCTAAACACATTGCATATCCAAACAATTTGTATACCAAAACATTATTTGGGTTAATATCTTAAGCATTATATATTTCTCCCTCAAAGGATAACTACCCAAAAACAAAATACAATTTTCTAAATGTAAGGTAGATTGCTCCCTTGAAGGACAACTTTTAAGAACATTAAACAAAGCCAATAAGCTTAGACCACTCCCTTAAAGGATGGAAAAGTTAAATTTATCAAAAGTAGAGTGATTTAATGGAAGATTCCCACATTTATTAGCTTCCCATATATAACAATAAAGCAAAATACCCACTATCACCATAAATTCTAAAGCCATAATCGACTCTCAAGCAACATGATAAGTTGGAAGCCACAATCGGCTTTCACATGTAGACTTCCCACATTGATCAGTCTACATATAGCATATGACATGGACTTGTCTATTACCATTCTTAGGTCACCTATAGAAAGGGGTGAACTTATTTAGATGAGGTTATCATACATATCACCCATTACCCTTCACACCACCTATCACCCATCTTCCCTTTAGACTATCTGTAAATCAAGGGATTTAGATCTTACTTGACACCCTGTGATCAAGAAACCTTTTTTATCAATTAATGACCACTCTTGCATGGTGTTTGAAGGGATAATATTCATTAAGACAATCCCACTTCGAGTCTATTTTTAGTCTTTGTCAAAATCAAAGCATCATGTTTTATTCTTATCTTAATGTGCTTAGTTGATGTTTTCATCATGAATTTTACCATCCAGTGTTATAACAACCATAATCATTCTTTTTACATTAAGTAATAATACAACCATAATCATGTATATCTACATAACCACAAACATAATCGCATCAAACTATGTAATATTTTTATTTAGGGTATGATGACACATACATAGTCTTCAGATTACACACACATTGCCTAAAGCACACACATACATTATTTTCCTACCTAAGCATTAGAACGATTATCTAGTGACTCTGGATTTATGTTCAACCATCCTTCTACTTGATTTATCCCTAAGCTAACATCTACAACATTCCTTATCTTAGTATTTTCTAAAGGGTGTACTCTATTCTCCTCTTCCACATTCATCCCCATAGAGTGAGATTCGTATTCCACTCTGGGTATTTCACCTTGCTCACCTATCACATACATTATATCCTTATGATATGGATATTTTGCTCACATATGTACTGCCAGTTATTGCCTTAGCACACATCCCTTTAGATAATGAGCGTTCCCTCCTAGGTAGTCTGATGGTCATGTTCTCTACCCCTACATCTTGCATAGTGAAATTCTTGCCTTCTTCAATGCTACAGAGGTAAGAGTTTAGGCTCAAGCTCAGGTTGTGGGTACCTTTTCTTTTGTTGTTGATCTAATAGTACTTCCATTATCTCCATTACATGTTGTAATATCTGATAGATATGCACATTCACCATATTGATTATTTCATGTCACAAGGGTTGTTGATTATCTCTAACATTGTTCTCATTGTTTACCATTTTCAACCTTATGTAGTTATATGTACTCTCTATAACTTGTAAAACTAAACAAATTAATGATAAACATTCATCCTTATCATGTTTCTTTAAATAAACTACCTGACCATTCTTCTTCACCAACATGATTTTACATTCCACTAATGGGGAAGGTCATATGATGTCATTGATTCCCTTGAATAGTCTTCCCACTTAAAATGGTCATGTATATTTACCTTTTCTTATGGACACATCACCCTAAATCTGATTGGTCACCTCGATAATACCCTTATGCATCATAATGATATATTTTTGTTGCCCTTATTATTTGATCTACATCTGATATCTTTCCTTACTTTATCATCTTGCAGTCCTTGTGGGCCTGGTGGTTATTTTCATCATTATCACCTTTATCCTGGTTGATGTAAATTGGCTTCCAACCATGGGCCGCTATCATGATCACACCTTCAAAACTACCACTATTGCTGGTGGTGGTAAATCCCAAATGCTTGCCATTAAATCCCCCCTATTTGATCTAACTTTATAACCATTATCTTGGACCATGTAACTCCTTACTACCAGGGTCTCTTCTACATGGAACCCCAAGTCATTAGTTACAAGGAATTATGATAGAGGATGTCGACATGGGTAACTTTTTCCCAACATGAATATGTAGCTCCTAAGTTAGGCATGGTCCATCCACTATCATTCACCACATGACCAATATTATACCTCATAGAATCTACTTAGCCATCAAAGAAATTATTTTTATGTCATCATTTTGCTACTACCCTTAAAAATCAGTTCATAGTGTTGATGAACCTTGGCCAAAGTGACTATGCAGATCCTGATAGAAGCCCACCTTCTAAAACTCAAATTGTAATGATAACTGCTATCACTATGCTTATACCTTCACAAAATTTTATAAGGTGCAACCTCCTTATAAATGCACCTTTTATTTAGATTAGATCCATTGAAGGTCATTTGTGGTGTTTAGCATTATGTTCCCTTCTAATTTATCCTCCTTTGCCCATTTTTGTCTCTCTTCCTACTAAATGTGGCATCATTATGGTAACTATTCACCAATCTACATCATGCACCTTCATCATTATCTTCACTAAAACCCAAAAATTATGTTTTATAAAACCTTCTCTATCAACCCAAACCAACCCATGTGGTCTATAAAATTGGAGCATCCAAGTTTAACACCACTCACTGAACCCTTGTTCAACTACATTGATTTGATGTCTATAGACTATGTAGGCACTGCTTCACTTTTAAGGGTAGCTCAGCCACTAACCACTAATTCCCATCAACTTTTTCTTCTCACTCATTTCCATCACTAACAACACCCTCTTTCTTAGGGCATCCTACATCAAGGAAGCTTTGAATTATTTCTTAAGCATCCTTATGTTTCAACACCATCTCATACTTACTCTTAGTTTTTCCCAAATTGCTAGGAGAACTACATTGGCCTAAGGTCTCTTTGGATTATATAGGTAGCGCTCAGTTACTGAGGTCAACTTAGATGCATCCTTTATTTTATTTTCCCTCATAAAATATATTCCTCTACTTCTCTACCTATCCCCTCACCACCTCCCTCCCTTCAGCTTGTCAATCTCTTTTAACCACTTTTACAACTTGTCAATCTATTTTAATGCAAGGGTTGATAGCCTTCCTCATTGGCCCCTCTTATCTCCCATAAATCCACCACCTACTCTACCTCATTAATCTCCCCATCACCATTCCTCATGTGTAATTTATAGTTCACACCCTCACCCACTTTTCATGTTTTTGGTCCCTCTCTCCCCTTATTACCAACCTTGTCCTTTATCCCCTTCAACTTCTTTCACCATCCTTATCATCTCCCCTCACCCTTGGCTATTTTTTGTACCCTCTTTCTCACTCTCTTTTCCTCACCAATTCCACATCATATTATGCATCTTACAAGATTTCTATTTCTTCTATTGCTATAATTTTTTTTACATGTACCACCACCACTCTATGTCATTTCACCACTCTTCCCACCGTACCCATTTTCCATTCTTCTTGTTTGATTTTTTCCATCCTTTCATCATTTTTGTCTTCTTTTTTCCTCCACAACTAGTTTCTACCTAGGTAATTATCCTTTGAGAATCCTTCCATAAGTGCCTCTTTTCTTATTCTCAGTTCTTGCCTTTTGCCTTTTGCATTCCCCTTTTCCTCTTTCCATCTTGGTACTCACTTGTCTTTTTGATCTGTGTGAGTATCTGTGCTTTTTATCCTTGCTTCAAGTATTCCTTTTTGTTTTTATCATCCTTGATATTCATCCTTTATTTTCATCTCATGCCCTTTCATTATGTTCCCCTATTTATTTACCACCTCACCCTTTTTCAGCTTGTTAACCTCTTCTAACAAGCTGATTGATGCATACCTTACCTCTTCAACTTCTTATTCACCCATCCTTTACTTCCCCTTGTTTTTCTTAACCCCTTTCCCATTTTCCATCATGTTCTCATCTCCAAAACCACCATATGATTTTATTCATTACCTATCATCATCTATGCTTACTTGGTCAAGATACCACCTACTTCACTCTCCTGTCATCCTTTTTGTGTCCTCATTTCACTTCTTTTTCTTCCTATTTCATTTCTTCCATTTATTGCCTTGTTTTTCATTTCATCACCAAACTATTTTCTCCTTGGTCTATTTTTAGAATTACTTTCAAACCCTTTGTGGCCTCCCATATTTCCCATCCTCCCCTTACCTTTCATGATTGTTACACTTGTCTCCCCATGCTTTTCAATTCTCTAATCTATCATTCTCTAGTGCATCCCTCACCCCCCATCTTCTACGTCTTATTTTTCTTCTTTTTTCTTTGTTTCATTTCAATTTTTTCATCTCCCTTGATGACATTCCTTTTTTTTATATATGTCCATGCCTGGATCCTTCCATCTTTCTCTACCTTCATATTTATTTGTGACCTCATTATTTTCTCTACCAATCTCTTCTTCCATCTCCTATTCTGCCTTCACCTCATACCTTGTTAGATCTCCCTTATTTTCTTGAATTTAACATCCACCTCTTTAGAATGTGGTCACCAGTTATGCTGCTTCTACGTACATCTCCTTATCTACTTCTTCATGTCCATGCCCTTGCTTTAATTCAAAAATCCCACAACCTGCTCCCTCATTTAATTATTATTATTATTCACCTTGTTCCATATTCTAAAACCCCTGAGAGTCTTTCTCTAAATTCTCTCAAAACCTAATGCTTACTTATTTTGGGCCCCACTGGCTCAAGGGTCAAGGGTTCAAATCTTTGCCACTTTGCATTTACCCATTCTACTCCTTTATTTCCCTGAATCATTGAATAATACCCTTCCATATCTTGTTAATGACATTATTATGGAGTGTCCACAATGTCAGCTTATTTGGATGGTGATGAAAAAACCTGTCAAGTCACTGTGGTAATTTGAGTAGTGCCAAATGTTTTAAATCCTAGTAAAGCATATTTCTCCTTTTTTTTAAAAATGGTGGTATAAATTTCATGCTTGAACTTGTTTATCCATGACTAAAAATTCCTTTTGCATAGTTGAAACAATAATCTAATTGTATCCTAAGTAATCTCATCTATTGTTTCTACCAAACCCATCAAAAACCTATTTGATACCCATATTTTCCATCCTTTGGAGCTTCCCTTTCTCCAACATCCCTCAATCAGACCTAATTACATGATATCAAATTGGGAAAACTAAGTTAACCAACACTCCCCACCTTAGAAGAACTACATTAGACCTGAAGTTCATTTTGGACATTATATCCATATAACTATGTAGGAACCATCCACTTGCCTAGGGCATATGGAGTCCAATCGACCACCCCATTCCAACCAACCAACCCACTTGCCCATGTCCACATCGATGTTGCCATTTTTTAACCTAACCTCTTCACATGTTTCATAATGACTTTGTAGGGTCCTTTGAATGAACCAACCCATTTTGCCAATGTTGCCCATTTGAACACTACACTACCTCATGCACAACTCAACCACTTGTGTTTTTTAGTGGGATGACTTCCTCACTTGGATACCTATAAATGACATAGACCTTGTTTAGATGGCTTGATGGGAATGACCTGATCAAATATGACCAATGTTGTGGATTGGTTACCCTCTCTTATCTTTCTAGAGCCTAACCTTAATTTATCAACATTAGTAGCTTTAGTCTCTACACAATATTGACTATTGCACTTAGTCACATTTTGTGCACCGATTAGCCTTTCACATGCCCAACTACCTTGTGGCACCACCTTGTGCCTCCCCACTAGCTAATTATCAAACTTACACCCAATTCAACCTTTACTCATCGACTCTTAGTTTGAGGGGGAAGACCCCTTCCCATACTTGGGGCACCTTGACCTTTAACCAAGTGATCCATTTTTGTTTTTTAGCTTGTTAATTCAAATCCAAATAACAAAAAGGGACAAAATGTAGACACTAAAAAGTTGAACACTTATAGTTTTCAATAACTAAATGCCTCAAGACCCCCTAAAGACCTCGTAACCCTTATTAACTCTTAACAAACTATTTTTAAACTAACCAAATCACTATTCTCCTAGTTACATAATAATATTCAAAATTAATATTCAAAAGTACTATTCACTATCACTATTCACTATGGGATCTGTTATCACTATTCATGATGACATGGCATGTGTCATAGAAAGTGACATGGATTAGAAGTGAGGTGGATTGATGTGGGAAATCATACCCCACTTAGGAACATTTCCCAAGGTGCTTAATGACCTTATTTAAGCATCACAATCCCCCCTTAAAATATGGTGAATTTCCCCTTAATGGGCCATCATTCAACATGTATTTTTCCTTCACACATGAAAATGGCCTTCAAAATGAGATACCTACCTCTTTATTAATTTGGGAAAGACAAAGGGCATCCATTTTTGAATTTTTAATCCAAATAGGATACTCACCAACCCAAATGGGAATCCCCACCAACCTCATATTTGAATCATTCATGAACCACATGGAAAATGGCACCAAATTTTGTGTGCCATCTCTTTAAGTGCTTGAATGAAGACAAGAAAGGGTGGTAAAAAGTCTTTGGTCTCATTTAAACCCATATGTATGATTTCCATTCAAACTTGGATTCATGTGCAAGGTGGGAGACTCACCAACCTAAATAAGAATCTCCAACCCCATCTTTGACTCATTTATGTACCACATGGGAAATGGTGCCATACTTATACTATTCCCTCTTTGGGCATGGTTCTTGACAATAAATGCTAAATAACCCCCTCTCCTTCACCCAACGTTAAGTGGGAAGTTAGTCTTTTGTTATTAACATTTTGTTTCAGGTTATCATTTTGGAAGTCATCCACATCTTGGAGGAAAAGATCACGAAGCAATGAAACTCTGCCAAAATCATCAAGGATCTTCAACAAGCCAATCTTCATCAACAAAACATCTTCAAGCATTGAGGTAATCTTGTTGTTTAGCTATCTTAATTTATTTATTCCTCTCCCTTTAGCCTTATTATTTCACTTGATTCCTTCCTTACCCTCTTGTCATTTTATCCTCTTACCCATATCTCTTTGCCCACTTGATTACCCTTTACCCCTTTGCCTTCTTGGCCTCATTTTGACCATTTGCCCCTTTGCCTTCTTGGCCCTCTTTTTGACCATTTATCCCTCTTGTTTTATTGAAAATATTTATATTCACTATCCCAACAATTTCCCAACCCCAACCAAATCATTCTGTTAACCTTTATCAAATCAATCCAAATCAAAAACCACAACCTTGCCTTAACCAATTTTCAGCATTAATATAATCAAACTAGTTGCTTTATTTTGGTTAACTTAACAAAGCATCTAATTTTATCAATTAATTTGATATCATTTATTATATTTTATTTCAGTTTTATAGTCATTTAAGGCAATTTTTTTTTTAAAAATCATTTCCACTTGAGTGTTTTAAAGAAGGTGGATTGACAGCCTCCTAGAAAGCTTTTGCTTATAGGATCTAGCTCACACTAGGCAATCCATCCAACTACTTGTCTAACCAATAAGTTTTGTGGTAGTGATTTATAATTATAAGTAATTATTCCCTATCTAAAGAGGATTTATCACAAATTCTAGATTCAACACATGCACATTCAATATGTATTCTTTTACACACCCTTCTCCACTAGTTTTTTCTTTTCACACTTAAGAAAAAGAAAAAATTAGATAGAAACAAATGACCATGATTGGTACCTAAAAATATTCTATGCCATTTGGGATTATTGTACTAAATATCATACTCCAATAAGAGCCACATCATATTCTCTTATTTATGAAATTGAGGCCATAATTCCTATCAAGGTCGATTTACCTTATCTATGCATCTCATTGTATCACATCCTTGATGATGAGGATTACAGGGTAGCTCATCTATAAGAGTTGGAGTTACTAGATGAAAAATGCATGGACATTATAAATAGCCTTAAAACATATCATAAATGGTTATGTGGATAGTATAATTGTCATGTCAAGCATAGAGAGTTTGAGCTTGGTGATCTTGTCCTCAAAGAAAATTAGAAGAACACCATGGCCAAAAAAAGAAGAAAGGCAAATTCAAGCCTTATTGGATAGAACCTTACGTAATTATTGATAATTATGGCTCTGGAGATTATAGGTTAGTTACGTTATAAGTTTATGAACTTGATGAATGCATGAACATAATACATCTTAAGTATTATTTTTATTGAGAGACTTAAAGTATTATCTATGAGGACCATTTACATTGTATCATTATATCACCTTCCTTGTACCATACCATATACTATTCCTTCCATAACTTCCATTTTTTGATGGAGTATATTTTCAACTCAATTGCCCACCCTTTTTGACCTTGTTTCTAGTCTATTGGTACTTTAGGCACCTTCAACGATTGGATTCAAATGAAGTTTTAGAGGTTGGTTCAGTATGGCGATTCACTGAGTGCATATTTTTCTAAATGAGGTAGTATCTTGGGTAAGTATTATAGTGGTTTAGAAATTACATTATTCATTATTGTCACATTATATCTCATTGTGGTGCTTTATTAATAGTAACCACCTTTGGGAAAATTAGTATCACTAACTCATGCTATTATTTCCTCAGTATAACCATGTTTGGGTAAATTAGGAACAACCTAATTTTTATCCACATTGTTGCCTCACTATTCTATACTTTGCCATTTTTTATTCATAAAATTAATGTTACCTAGTTAGATATTATAATGTATGAATAACTACATTGACTTGAGGTCCTACAGGACTATGTAGGTAATGTTGAATTTACATTGAGGTCAACTCAGTCACCCCCTTTGCCACACTCTCACCATTTTATAAGAAATTTAAGTTTGAATGTTAGCACCATTTTATAAGAATATTTAAGCCATTCTCTCATTATTTTATGAGTTGGACCATTATATATCTCATGATTCTCAATCGAGTTGAGATGCCTATAAAATTCCAAAAATATTTGTAAAAAACCTAAAAATCCTAAAATCATGAAAATTGGCTTAGAATTACCATGCAACATATAAAGCCATAATTTTTTTTTGGGATGGACTATCTTACCTAGGCCACCTTGGTATTTTTACTCCAATTTCTATAAGAACCACATCACCCTGAGGTCTACATAGACTATATAGGCAACATTTGAATATATGGGGTATCGTAGGTTAGCTTGACTTCCACCACTTTTCCTTATTTTATTTTTCGACCACTTATTTTCCATAAGGATTCTAGGACCCATAATTATTTCAAAAGTAAACACTTGTACTTTAATTTCCCCATCCTTCTTATCCTTATTCATACACTCTCACTGTTTCATGAGTTGATCTTTGAGCATTGTACATTCAAACCTAATGCACTAATAACCACTTGGATTTTATTATGCTTCTCACCATTTTATGAGAAACTATAGCCAAATCTCTCACCATTTTATGAGCTCAATCTAATTCCAATACATAGATGTAGTAGACACTATGAATTACCCATTCAATTCATTAGTGGATAATCATCTCTTGAATTTTCATGGAGTTTTAGCCTAAACCATGCTCTCGTACTTGCATGATTTTTTTGTGTTGATGTTTTCATTCTTGTGAGCATCACCCCCTCTTTTCCTATGTACTCACTATTTTACGAGACCATTCATATTTTTACTCTACACATCAATCATATTTTTTATCATCAATTTTATTCTATCCCATATCCTAGGAGAACTACATTTGGCCTAAAGTTCATGTTAGACCTAGTGTCCATAGAACTATTTAGGCAACATAAACTTTCCTAATGCATCTAGAGTTATCTCAACTACCCATTCATTTTCTTTTATTCCCCTATTTATTTGTGTCATTATCTTCTATAGTTTAAGGGTAATGTTTTTGCCATTGTGTTTGTGTTGTTGTTACCTATAGCCTAGGGTCAATATTGTGTCATTTGTTCTTGTGTTGTTTTACCTATGTTATTATTACCTAGCTTAGGGGTCACCCTATCACCAAGAGTAACCCCTATATTACACATGCATGAATAATTTGTATTCTATTTTTATTAACATTGTAACTAACCATTATTTGTTTAGCTTAATTTATTTGTATATTGCCTTTATGTGTTTAGAGTAGTTTGTTTATTGAACTTTTCTTTACTTTGGATTATTTATTTGTTTCGATTGTTTTGTTTTATTTATTTATAGATTTTTTTGTTTATTTATTTATCTATTTTTATTTTTATTTGTTTGTTTTATATGTTTTTTTTATTTTTTAGTTTTATGTTGTTTATTTTAGTCTTGTTTCTCTTGCCTTATTTATTTATTTTTGTGTATTGGTGTTTTGTTGTTTGTTTGTGTTTATTTATTCATTTATTAGTGTTTTGTTTGTTTATTTTTTTATTTTCCATTTTTCTTTTTGTGTTTCTCAGTTGTCATAGGATTATTACACTTTATTTACACTTGAGTATTGTTTACCCATATCTTATACTTGTGTTGTGAATTTGTGTTCATTCCTATACATAGTTTATTGCATTATATTCACTTTGGATTTGATTATTGAAATCTTATAGCTAAGTTATTTATACTTGCATTTAAACTGAGTTTTGCATGGTTTGGATGCACATTATTATTATAGTTACCTATAAATATGATATCTAATATCACA
Source organism: Torreya grandis (assembly GCA_037957365.1). NCBI lineage: Eukaryota > Viridiplantae > Streptophyta > Pinopsida > Cupressales > Taxaceae > Torreya > Torreya grandis. Next base: position 2,735,035 of record JARHVA010001727.1, on the reverse strand, counting down.
AGCTACAAAAAAATTAGGACAAAGGATCTATCAGATAACATACTAGGTAGTACTTCTGTTTCTTCACTCCTAGAAAATCCTAGACCTATCCAAAACACTACCCACATACAAAGTAATTAAATCACAACTAAATTGTAATCATTGCTAGTTAGGAGGTGCATCTCCATACTAGTAGATTACCAAAATTTAAGCCTTTCCCCTATGCTAGCTTATTTTTGTTCCATCAATACATATTTAGTACATAATCCCCCTTTCCTAATTTTACATACTAGGGTGAATTATGTGGACTTATTCCTGATCATATCCACCCTACTAGGGCATACTAGAATTGTATCATGCTTCCATCCACCCTACTAGGACACACTAGAATTTTATCATGCTTTCATCTTCCCTACTAGGGAGTTTTAACTTTGTCTATTATTATAATTACCTTTAAGGAAATCATTATTTTCATTTATCTACCCTATTGGGGCACCTCACTATGCCAATGATCATAACCCCCTTTGGGAAAATCATTATTTTCACTCATCTTCCCTATTAAGACATTTCACTATACCACTAATTATAACCACCTTTAGGAAAATTAGTATTTACACCTACATTACCTATAGATCATATCATTTCATTCTTTTTGAGGGAATGTTTTGATGACTTTATTTTCCACCTAATCCGTTAAGGGGGCATCCAGGGCTCAACATCATCCTTTGGGGCATTGGCCAAGGCATTAAAAGCTTTATCATTATTTAAGAAGATGTTACTTTTACCATATTTGGAAATGCCTTCCCAAATAGGGGCAAAATGTAGACACCCCATTTTAGACACAACCATGTTCCAATGAGACTTCAAATTGGTTTCTACCAAATAGTACAAATTAATCATAAGAATCATTGAATGTTGTAATTTTATCTGCACATCAGATGTTAGTACCCATAATCATGTTGAGGCATCCATATTTGGGGTATTATCCTATACATAATAGTAACCTCTCATGAATTCATTTTCAATTAAATTATGACCTATCAAATTGATAGATTGGCCTTTGGACCCATTAAGTGGGGCACTTAAATAATTACTAAAATGTAGAAATGCTAAGTAGAATGAATTAACTAATCAAATCCAATTAAATAATTAAGTGAAATTTCCATGTGCAATTAGTGAATATTAATTTTTAAAAAAGGAAATTCCAATAAAATTGAGGTTATGATGATGTCATCATCCTCAAAGTCAAGGAATTGAAAATATCTTCATTAAATCCTTAAATTCAGAAATGGAGAGCCATGTTTAATAAATGGGATCTCTATCCTAAATATTTATTACTTGTCCCCTCATTAACTTAAAAAAGGTTAAACTAAACTTAGGTATGGTTAAATATAACCTAATTTCACTTGAGTTAGAGTTAGTTATAGAACCTATAAATATAAGTGCCAAGGCCATTATAAAAAATAATTTCTCAAGCCAAAGTTATAATGGTAAATTATTGAGAGACAAAGTTTTCTTGTGTGATGTTATAATGAAAAATTATTGATAGATTGATACATCATACCAAAACCATTCCAAACAAATCCAAAGTGACAATGAGAAATGATTTTAGGAGCACTATTTCCAAAGACTCTTTCAGCACATAACTGAGCACAATCCTCCAAGGCCAACATGAAACTCTTGCTCACAAGGAAGGTGAAGAATACTTGCTTTGTATTATTTTGTTTGTTAAATTGCATTATTCTCTTACTACTTCAATAGCTAATCTTAAGGTGTTATGTTCTTTATGTGTTTTCACTTATATTTATCATACTAACACTTGACTAAATCCCCTCTTGGATTTGTATCTCACATAACTAAGTGACCGAGTGAGATCATGCCACATTCCATCATATAACAACATGGATACCAACAGACAAAAATTAAATAATATAAATTCCATGACCAAAAAAAAGTGATATGTTGTTGCATGTTACTCTCAATAAAGTCAAAAGCTATGTGTTACTCATATATCATGCCACATGTCCTTATTATAATGGTAAAATACCATATGTCATCATATCACAACTCCTTACACTGATAAAATTTATAGATTGATTAAATATTTATAAAGTAATAAAATGACACACCACCACCTATTCATATATACACAACCAAACATAATAATGGATGATCATAATGACATGACCTCTATGCACTTATAGTCCAATGGAGTCTAAAGTGACAAGTTACCATGTATGTTCTCTAAAAATAGTTAGAAACCATGTATTATTACTAATACCATCACCTACAAAGGAAAAAGGAAACTTATTATGACTAAGCAATATAATAAAAATTATAAAAGGTAGATAATCATATTTAAAATCTAAAGAGATGCCTAAACTCCTAAAAGCTATGATAAATTAACACGTGTAAAAAATACCTGTAAAAACATGTCATAAAATCAAATTAAAATTAGAAATACTATTGAAATTGACAATTATACTATAATTAATTCTCACCAATGAGATTTTTATCTATGGGCTTGATGCTTATATGCTTCACTCTAGAATAAATTCAATTCCATTTGTAAAATTATAAACTATGAATTATGAATCAGATCTCTTAGTTTCCTCAACACCCAATTATGAAATTAAATGCATAGTTAAAAAGGAACTAAAATGCTGATAAAAAACTAGGAATAAATTTCATTATTCTTATACTTTTAGACTAAACAAAAATTCAAAGAAATCAAATTCGACTAGAGTGCTCTGCATAATGCATATTGACTAATTTGACCACAAGTCAAATTAGGTCAACCCCATATAGTTTAAAACTTGTTATTTTGGTATTATAAGGTGTAAAAGGGTGTACTATGGCCCTAATGAAGTTATTTAATGTGTATATAACCTTGATCATATTCATTTTTAGCCCTTAGTGTCATTATATGTCATATAGGGTCATTTTGAGTCATTTTTTGGAATAGTATGGTTTAACAAAAAGGAAAAGTGTTACAAAGTGGAATTTAATATCTTAAATGTTAGATTCTTGTTAGAGGTGGTAGTCCTAGACTGATAAATGTAGGTGCTACATTGAAAATAAGAAAATAGTTGAAAAGAGGTAGTTTTTAGTTGTTGTACAACCTTTGTAGAAATTATGGCATGTGGGGTTACTCTGAGAGTCTATATTTAACTCCCCTTAGTTCACTTACATGCTTGAGAATCCTTGATAGACCTCAAATTGGTCAAAAATGACATATCTCCTCTATTGCTCTCTTAGACAAGCAGAAATAGTCAACCAATTTTTGCATGGTATAGACAAGATAAGGTGAGTTGGGAAAAATGATTTTCAAGGATGATATTAATACTTATATAATTAAAATCCATCAAAATAGTTTAATGTTTGGTTTCTTGTCCTCTATGAACCATTACTAAGAAGGGTTGCCACTATTTTCTGCCTGCACTTCCCCATGGCCTATAGTTTTCTCCTTTGTCTAGATTAATCTTGGAAAACCAAGCATTGTAAATGATTTTGACAAGTGTGAATGCCCTTATTATGTAGTTATTAGTCTGTTTTGCACATTTGGATGTGGAGGAATGAGAAAAACATCTCACCTTGCTAGTTGAAGACATACTAAGGTCTACAGATAGTTATTTTCATTTGTAGGAGGTCCCCTCACTTATAATGGTTTAAAATCAAAGGATTTATGTTATATTCAACCTCTATAATAATTATGATCAGTTTTCCTTATGAAGGTGTGATCCAAGAAATTTTCTACATGAAGTTTAAGGTCTAACATACACGCACAATCATCTTTCATATAATTGTCACCTACATTCAATCCATCTTAAGCATTGAGTAATCATATTATTAACACAAGGAGGTATTCAAGATGGTGAGAAGGATTTTGAGATGGAAATAATGAGTTTGAGCCTTTAAAAAGATTAGAATTTGGTTTAGAGAACCAATCTAACACACATTGTCTTAGATCATATAGTAGCATCTACAGGTTTCTAATAGTAGTCTTATTGTTACTCCAACATAGGTTTGAGAAGAGTTTAATGAAGGCATTTAAACTTATTTAAGACCTTAATTGAGGTCTAAGGGCATTGAGAGATCCATTGTGACAATGGTGATGTCATTTCATGTAAAGAAACTTAAGTTCAAGTTTTGCAGGTGGAGAAAGTTTCAAAAGGGACACATTACCTTAGTTTCTCCAAACAGTGTTTTGCCTATACATTTTATCCTTCCATAATAGAGTGACACAAGGTCTAGAAAAGTCTAGTTGTATACATCATAAAGCCCAAGACCAAGGGAAATGTTTTGAACATGGAAAATTGATTATTTAATCAAGAAGGTATGTTTTTTGAGTGGTTTCTAACTCAGGTAGGTTTTGGCTTGTGATACTAAGAGAATACTATGTGGAATGACTGAAAGCAATCAAGACTATAGTGACCTATAGTATGGAGTGAAACCATGGCATGAAGTGACTCTATTTGGTTTCGAATGTTTCTAGTAGCCTCAATAAGTGTCTAGGAGGATGAAATTTAGTGTCAAGAAGAAATCAACACCTACAGGAAGATCATATGATCCCTCAAATAGAACACCTATAGTCTGACTACCAGTGTGTTGATGATTAGACACAAGAAGTAAACCTTCCAGACATAGCTGTTTATGTAAGTTGGAATAACACTATTGTCAATGATAAATTTAATGGAATTGAGATGTAAGGTTTTGACTTAGATAAGCACATATAGAGGCCCCTTTTATTTTCAAAATAACACTTATAGTTTGACTATAGAGTGACAGTACTTGGGAATAGGTAATTTGGGTGTGGCTTAGCTCTAAGGCATGATGTGAATAAGATCAAATGTAAAAAAAGATAAAATACTTTAAAGATACCCTAAGGTATGTAAAATATGGATAAAACACACACTTTCATCTATAGGAACCCCAATCTCAACTGGGACAAACACCTATAGTCTGCTATAACTCTTGGACTAAACCTAGTCAAATCGAAAATGCATGATGAGAGAGTTGGAAGAGATTGATGATGGTTGAGTATGATGATTATAACTCTCAAAGATGTATTAAAACACCTCATAAGATATTCATATAAAGGAAATAGGTTAAGATCACAAACCTACAGCCACAACCTTGGAGTTTCTCAAGACCCTGCATAGTCAAACCATATAAGTCTATCATGAGGTATTTGAGAGTTTGAGGGATTTAGAAAGGTGATCCAGCCATAGGATTTGGCACATAAATCCTTCCTCAAATATTTGAGCCTTTAATAGTATTGTTTTGACCAAGGAAATAGGGTAAATGCCCTCTATTTTATCTTAGATGGAGGGAACTCTCAAGTTGTCTAGATTATGGATTTGGTAAGTGATAAGGGGATGAGATAGGAAAAATTGAAACACTACATAAGGGTGTATAAAGTTGTGTTGATCATGAAAAAAGGTGGAGAAAATATTACAAGTAGCATTGACACTTAGAGGAGGTTTTAGGTAGTCAAACATAGTCAAGCCTATTAGGCCTAGACTAGACATAAGCCCTACAAGGGTCTATCCATCATTTCCATGACCACCTAAACATTAAAAACGAATTTAGAGTCTTAAAAAGAAGATATGAGGTTGATCAAAACCTTTGGTTTGTAGAGAGATTACACATGTTGGTCATTTTGACCTAATTTCATGATAGAGGTACGTAAAATGCATTCTAAAACTTGATAGGACAACTTCTCTTGCTCACATCTATACATATACATTACATGATGACTTAAGGAGATATGGGTATTTTATTAGGGTCCCATACTTGATCTTGTGGAATTTTTTTAGAGGTTGAATGTCAGGCTTTTTTGAACAATCCTTAAGAGTCCACACTCTATAAAACCCTCCTAAACCTTTAGTTTTGACCCGATGAAGGAAATACCAATGAAGATGAAATCAAAGGGAGTATTTTGGTCTTGAAAATATTTGGAACTTGTATATTAATATTTCATTATCCTTCCCATCTAGTTGGTCTATACCCTACTTATATGAACATGGTCAAAATAGGGTTTCTTGTAGGTTTTTGTGTGTTTTGTAGGTGCAAAGAAGATTTGAAGAGTGAGAATAATTTGGGTAGGTCAATTGGAAATTTTCATAAATTACTATTTACATTTATCACAACACATGGGAATGGAAAAAAATATTATAATTAATTCATCTCAGGTAGTCTTTGGTAGATAGTGAAAATAGAGAGTGACTACCAAGTGAGAGAATGAGAAGTTGGTTTTGGGACATTTTTTAAGGTCTAACTCATGGGTTAGAAAGAAAGGATACTATATATAGGTGTCTTATAACAAATTAAATGGATTTTATTAATCAATTTAAGGTCACTTGGGTGACAAATGTGAAGAAGGAGGCCTAAAAGACCAATGAGTGACTACAGATGGTGAGTAAAAGTATCCAAACGATGGCTAGAAATTAGGGATGAATATGATGAATTTTGAAGCTTGTTTATAACCCCCCTCAGATTTTGCACATGATTCAAATCTACCTAGTACATTTTAAATCACTCAAAAGATGCCTAATCATGAAGGAAGTTTCAAAAAGGTACATGAAGGGTTTCTACATTAGTTTTAGAGAGTTTGATGCTTCAAATAGACACTTGTCCAAGAAGAGATTCCAAAATATATTATTTACTTTATATTTATAAAATTTAACTATTTTTCATGACTTTAAATGTGTCATTATTACCCTTAAAATTATTTTCTCTATCTCCTCTCACACATGCTATAAATGCAAACCATTTTGGCTATTACAAAAAAAATCCACACTTGATATGGTGAAGACCTGTTGGTTTGATATTAAAATTTTCATTTGAAATAAGATATGAAATATATTTTTGAGTTAAAAAACTATATTTTATAATTATATGAAGTGATATATATTGAAAATTCAAGTGATTGATATTTATCCTTATTTCCTCTCAATCCATCCGTGCTTGATGCAAGTTATTTCCACTATAGCAGGTCACATGAAGTATTTTTAAGTGTATTAGTATATTTTAAAGTGTGAAATTAGAATTAATGTGTATAAATTATCTAATTTTAATTTACCTTTAGTAATTCCATGCACATCACCTCCATGTTTGAAATACTAATGTTAGAGCAATTTAGGATTTGAGACTAGTGTTGTGAGTCATTTCTCTTAGTGAAATGGTATGGTAATATTATGGATATATTTTTGATGTATCACCTCATTATAGTAGGATATTTTCATATAAATTATATAAATTTTTATCCAAGTAAACAATTATTTTAGGTGATAATCATTCAAGGATCAATCTAGGGAGCTAGCCCTTAAACCTAGAGGTTTACCTCTAATATAGGCAACCCACATGCCTAGAAGTATTCCAATGTTTCCAAAATATTAGAGTAGGATTGAACAACCAAATCTAGGGTGAAATATTTAGTGACAAATTTTTTGGCATACCTGATGGGACCATTATCTCAAATATATATTATCAAGGTGAATGCTGGTCTTGACAACATCATAGCTGCATATGGTGTTTTACTTAGCATTTAGAGACTCCATTCAAGGTAATATCTAGTTTTAGACCATTGTTTTATTATTTCTTGTGTTCATACTTGATGGTACTTAATAGGTAATCTTCTAGTAGAGTTTTCAATCCCATAAATCCACTTCCTCAAGCTAAACTTCCTCTTGAAGGTTAACATACTCAACCTATCTTGACCTTTAAATAAAAAGAGGACTTTTAAAGACAAGAAGATCAAGAGAGTGAATAGGAACTTGAGGAGAACATGTTTAGGTAGCATGCTTTCCTATCCTAAACACTAAAAATCCCATTCAACTTAATGCATATGATGATATACCCCTAATTCTACCAAAAGTGTTCCCACATTCAATGGTGAAGGTCATGTCATGTGTACTGAGCATATTATAGATATCTCAAACTATTATAGGTTTTGTAATGTTATTGAGGTTAATATTTCCATTAGACTCATTTTAATTTCCCTTAGAGGGAAAATACTTGACTAATATAGGATATTGATTGAAGATTGTATCACAAATTAGGATGATTTTAGAGAGTTGTTGACATCAAGGTTTGAAGAAAAAAGTGATCACACATCACTTATCTACCAGCTAAATATAATCCAAAGAGCCCCCAAGGAGAATATGCATGAATTTAAATGAGATATTCCAAAGGAATTGACATAGGTTACCTCCTACCATGATACCACATGTAATATTTGTATTCACTACAAATCTAAGGGATATTAAAACTGACATAGCCATAATGTTGTAGTCCGTGGGTGGCTACACCTTACCTAAAGCATATGACCTTGACATTAGAGTTTAGAATGGCCTAATACAAGCTAGGAAGTTGCCACTAAATTTTTTTATGCCTCTAATTACAAACATGTCTGCTGATACTCCAAGTGTTACTCAAATTACTAATGCAAATGCTATGTATAGAATTACCCCTAAGAAGGTAGAAGAGATAATTGATAAATATGCAAGGATTCAGGCCTTAAAAGTTTAGCTTAGGCAAGTACATCTAGAGTAGGGATTTAATAAAAACCCTTAACCCTATCCTAAATAAGGAAATAGGTTCCCACCTCAATAATATGGTCAAGGTAGAGGTCAAGGAAAACCTAAATTCAATAGGCATACCATTGCATACAACCCAGCCTTTACTTCAGACACAAGAGACATAGTACCAGTGCATAGTAACTTGGTGCAATGAGAGTAATGAAAACAAAGATAATTTATGTATGAAAATGAAGATGGAGGATAGGATTTAGTTTCTAAAGGAGGAGTCACTCCTCAACTATCAATAGAAGATGAATCTCTCATGCAAGTAAATGAAGGATGGTAGACCCAAAAGGTGAAACTTGAAAACTTGCTAGTTGAAGATACATATGTTCTCAATAAAAAATATTTAGTTAAATAAAATAATAGATGAAAGTGGAAGGCCTTGGGAGATACCCATGGTGTTCATACAAGTTCAAATAGCCCTCCTACAAGGCAACAAGGTGTGACTACAAGTGTGATAGTCCCTACAACTCCTACACCTTCAAATTAGAATATTGGAAGGGTTTCTCATAGTGATCCAATGTCTCAAGATCCAAACACTTAATTACCCTAAAGGACATAATAAAATTTAAATGATATTATTTTTAACATTGTGGATTATTTAATGAGTGTTAAGACATCTATGTATCTTTGGGAAATGCTTTACTTGTTTGGCCAAATGGAACTTTTACAAGAGCAACTGTCTCAAATTCATGTTAGCCCTCAACCATAAATTCATGGTAATTTTTATCTCACTAATTATATCACACACATTGTTGAGACCTCTTCCAAATTTGAGAAGCCTCCACCCTTCTACCTCACACTCATTATGGGAGACAAGTTTGTTCACAACTGCATAGTGGATAGTGGGGCAAGTAATTCAGTGATGCCCAAAGTTGTAGATGATAAATTAAGAATAAAATATGAACCATATAGTAAGGGAGTGATTAAAATTGATGGGAAACTATTTAATTTAATGGTAATTGTCAAGGGTTTGAAGGTTTTCTTGCATGATTATCCTAGCTTCTCAATTTTTTAAGACATAGTAGTGGTTAACTTGTATGCTCACTTTTATATCTACCTCTCAAGGGATTTCAAAGCCAAGATAAGAGGATAAATATCAACTTATTTTTCCTTCTTATCTTTCTAGATAAGGTATGGAGTAAAGGCAACCAACAAAACTCAACCACTAGCTAAGTTTCATATTGAGCCCTATGTGGAAGCCAACTCTAATATTAATTATGTCATCAATGCTCATGAGTAGTCTATTGTAGATGATGGAAAATTTTATAATATTGAAGGAATATATGATATATTTATAGATGATTATGGTGTAGATATTTATGTACATGATCCATATACTTAATTTGATTAAATTGACCTTGGCACATACATCATCCATGAGGGAGTATATGAAAAATCTGAGGTAAGCATTGAACAGTCTATTCCACAAGTGACTATGGGTAATTACCTTATTCATGTGTATTATTATGATATAAAATCATTATAGATCAATATGTTGAAGAAAATAATGCCATTCTTCCTACACAAGATGGAGTCCATGAGCATCATAGCTGTTTCACTATTTTTTTCACTTTATTTTCCCTTTTTCTAGAAAAATAAGAAGAAACTTAAGAGAGGGGTGAGGTTTAGAATAAAATGGTTTTATTTGTGCACGTGTGATCCAATCGATTGTGGAGAACTCCTCTATGTCCTAGGAGAATGACCTATAATAATAAATAAGATAGAAAGAGGTGTGTTAGTGAGGTAGGTGGGTGGATTGCCTAGTGAAAGCTAGATCTAAGAAGTACTAGACTTACTTGGAGGCTATCAATCCACTCTTTAAAATAATTTAAGTTGACAAAAAGTGTTGATAAAAGAGGTAGCATGAAGTAAAGAAAATATTTCTTTAATGAAATAAAATTAACTAGAAATGCTAAACTATCAAAGTGTGATTTAGGTTATTGTTTTTGACTCTATGGTGAGTTACTAAGGTAGTTTGATGGTCTTTGGTATGGTTTAGCTTTCATTCATTATTTATTTACTCTAAATGATTCCAAATCCATCCTTTGTCATTTGACCTTTGATCAGGTATCTTTGGGTTATAATTAAGTAATCAGTGTTGGATCCTAGTCAACTAATATTAGTTGAGGGTGAATGACAATGGTTAGTGAAGAACTAGTCAAGCTTTGTATAATTAGATACTTTCACTTAAGGGTTTTTGTTAAGACCAACAAAAATGGTCTGAGGTTAATAAAGGTATCATTGGGATATATGAGGAATAATTCTAGGGGGTTAGGGTAATAAATGTGTAGGTGGGAAATAGTCTTTAGGATAGGTGTCAATCATTTAGCCGTGGATTTGGGTGGGGAGGTAAAAATATGCCTATTTAACTTAATTAACTTAAATTATCCAAAAGGGGGTAAATGTGTGTGTTAAATGATTTTAGTAATTAATCCTAACCCAAGGGCACCAAGGGGGCCAAGAGGGTTAATGTGACACTTAGAGCCATAGTGTATTGTTTTTTAGTGTTTAAATTTTGACCCTTTTTTTTTCAATTTGTATTAGTAAGATGAAAAAAAAAATTGATGGTTGGTAGGAGGTTGGATGCCCCAAGTATAGAAGCAGGTGTTACCCCTCAAAATGGGATGTGATGAGGTGAAAATGGAGTTGGGTATGGGTTTAACAAGTGGATACGAGTGGTAAAGTGGGTAAAGATGGTATGAAGTGGAAAATAAAGTTAAATTAAAGAGGAAAAGTGACAAGTGAACTAGGCCATCACATTAGGCATAACAGATATAGGTACACTTAGAAATGCAAGTCTCTGTGCTAAGGTGTCTGTCTGATCAAGGGTATAAACATAGGGTGATCCTGATAAAATAGAATAGGGTAAAAGTGTTAGAACCATAAATAGGTATATTATAAGGCATATAAAAGAGATGCATAAAAAATGTGTGAATAAAGGAATGAATGCAGTTAAGGGTGACATCAAAGATCATGCATAGACTAGGCTACCATAGTTGAGGTAGGTGGTAAAACAAGGTTGATGCGAGAAGGATAAGTGATAGGATAGCTAACTATAGAAACAATGTGCGCATGTTGGGTTCATGCCTATAAACTTAAGTCTCATAAAAAAGGTTGACGTGCTCATAGGGATCCAATAGTCGGATGTGATCTTGAGTATACAAAATGGTCACAATTGTCAAGATCGTAAAGGGTCACACACTGAAGCACCTTAATGGTTGTGCACAAAAGTAGCATGGGTTCATCAAGTATGGTGGGATAGGTACGTATTAAAAATTACTAAGGCAAGGTCTAGCCATAAAAGGTGTGAATGGTAGGCCAAAATGACCAAAATTGAGGTTATTTGGTTGGTGGGTTGGTGGAGAATAAAGTGTTCTCTCATGTGTTAACGGTTATGGTAATGTGGTTGTTTTGAAAAAGTTTGATTGGTAGAAGGATATTAAATACTCCCATTAAAAAATACCATAATATCAAGATGGGTTGGATTATGAACATAATCCCATTTTGTGCTTTGCTTATTGTTAGTTTGTTTGTTAAAATAAGTTTTTTGATCACATAGTGTCAAGTAGGCTCAAAATCCCTTATTTTATGGAAGGTGAAAAGGGATATATATGAAAATATAAACTTCTTATGGGGCTATTTTTTCCTTCTATAGGTGACATAGGAACCATTATAGACAAAGTCCATGCCTTTAATTGGGCATGGACTGATCAATACGAGAAGTCCATGAATGCTTTACTTGGGATTGTTTTTGTTTTGATATTTGTCTATGGGTGTTTTGATGGGTTTGAGAAGTTGATCATGGCGAGAAGCTTTCGAGTGATTCTTAATTTAAATAATATTTGACTTATCCATCCTTCAAGGGAGTGGTCTAATAGTTAAACTTGTTAGGCTTAGATAGCTATCCTTTAAGAGAGCAATCTACCTAATTTTAAAGTAATTTTGATTATTGTTAGGAGTTATCCTTTAAGGGAATAGTCTGCAATGCTAGAGATGACCCATAAGATATTTTGGTATCCCAAATTATTTTTTATGAATTTTTTAGACATGGAATAGTTTATATAATCTTGAATGTTTACCTCTATGGAGACAAAACCATAACATAGGAAGTTTAAGGATGCATAAAAGAGGTTTAAATGATAATGACCATGGGGATCCATCTTATAAGTGATGAAAAGTATCCATGAGAATCATGTCATGAGTAGAGTCATGATACCCATGCTTAGGATTAGAATAAGGATATGATGGATAATCACATGATCCTGTATTTAATCAGTTATCCTTAAAAATAAGGAGATGAAGTCGTTTAAAAAAAAGGATAATCTTAAGTTAGACCCATGATGGTTTAGAACTTGTTTTAATAAAAGAACAAACATGAATGTAAAGTATTGTGGGTTTTAGTATCTGATATACCCCAAAACTAAATTTATGTGAAAATTGTTTGAGCCAATTAGGAGTGAATATGTCCCCCAACTACTTTTTTGACACTTGATTAGATGAGGGAAAGGTTCTGGATTGACAATGCTTATAAAGGAGGAATGAACAAAATGATTCCATTTGTTTCTACAAGGTTGGTTAGGTGATGATTTAGATAAATTTATTTGGTTTGGGTTTGTTAGGTTGCTTTAGGTTATTAGGTGATAAGGCAAGGTTTTGGATAAAAACAATGATCGACATCGGTCTATGAGAGACCGGTATTGGTTGAGGGTTAAAGGAAAAAAGAGGTCAAAAGGTAGATCAATGATGGTCCAATAAAGACCAACATAGGTCAAGTTTTAGAGGAAAAATAGGTGAAAAGGCATGGTTTGGAGGTTACTTAGGTTTTGATAAAAGGTTTCTCAAGTACAAGGTTTGTTTAAGGTTGGTTTGGTACTAGGATAGGTGTAGGTTGAGTTAAAAGTGCCAAGGGTTGGTTTGGTCATTGGTCAATGTTTGGTTTTGGCATAATGAAATGGTATATAGTGATAGGAAAAAGGTTAATGTTGAAGTTTTTGGGTGAAGCTTTGGTTTATGAATGGTCAAAGCTTATGGAGGGAGAATCCCCCAGTCTCTTTTTCAATGAATGGTTAAGGTAAAAAAAGGCTCTCAAGTGAAAATGCTGGTTAGTCAAGAGGGTTTATGAGGGATGATGATGACTTAATTTACCTCCCAGGTATTATTAGTTTTTTAGTTATTAGTTGGCATAGAGTTCAAGTTGTAAATGGTGGTTTAGGTGGGATTCCTCTATGATACTAAGGTGATGGAAATGATATTAGATTGAACTTTGGTGAGTTTGAGATCCAACAACGATGTTGGTAATATCATCTTGGAATAAAAATAGGCTGGACAAGAATGTCTTATTATCCCAATAAGAGAGTTTTGGTGTGGTGTTAAGGAAGGTTTTAAGAAGTTTAGGTAGTTCTAATTGAGCTTGATGATGTGGTATGGGTAGCTTGGAGAAAAAAGTGACCAAGACTACTTTATCCATTATAATTTAAGAAAATTTAAATGGAAGGTTGATTGTGGTTTGAGTTGGTGGGTGAGTTGGTTGTGGTTGATTGATTTGGTTTAAAGGTTGGTTTTATTGGTTGAAGGAGGTAAGATAAGTGGTTGATTTAGTTTATTAGTTTGGTTTACTTATTTTTTTGGTTTGTTAGTTGAGGTAAGATGATAAAGATTTGACCCTATTCTAAAGAGAATCAAACTGAATACAATATCATTAGGTAGATGAATATGAGTATATTATAAATCAATTGGATTTAATTGGTTGTATTTGAGGTTGGGTGGGTTATATGTGAGGTTGGTTTAATTATAGGTAAGGTTGGGTTGATTGTAGGCAAGGTTGGATTGGTTATAGGCAAGATTGGGTTGGTTATAGGCAAGGTTGGGTTAGTTATAGGTGAGGTTAGATTGGCTATAGGTGAAGTTGGGTTGGTTATAGGTGAGGTTGGATTGGTTATGATTGAGGTAATTTGTTCCATTAAAGGTGGAAGTGGAATGGGTGAGGTAGTTTGAGTTTAGGCTTTCTCCACTAAAATAGGAAGTGAAAGAGGTAGGTTAGTTTGAGTTTAATCCACTAGAAGGGGAAGTAGAAGAGGTGGTTTGGTTTGAGTTTGATCCACTATAAGGGGAAGTGGAGGAGGTAAGGTTATTTATTTAATTATGGTTTCAAAAAGAAGTTTAAAAGGTTCTACTTGGTCAACAAGTAGATTGGTTAAGGTTGATTCTTCCTTAGTGATGAGTTGGAAAGGTTTCACTTGGTTAACAAGTGGATTGATAAAGGTTGAGATTTAGATTATAGTTTCCTTAGTCATAGGTTCATTGAGGATCAAATGTATGGTATGGAATTCATTTTTTTGATGGTTTTAATTATGGATTTGCACAATAATGGGTGTAGGAAGAGGTTTAATGATTGCTTGCTTGAAAACATTTAAGACTAGATTGGGGGGAACATGGAGACTATATTTTAGAACCTCCTTTTGATTTATAAGGTTTTAGACCAACACATTAACATACTTACATCTTTATACCACATGTCTATTTGTGTGATGATAAACACAAAACTCATTCTCTATAAACTAAATTGATTTTAGAAGAGAACTATTAATAGGTTTGATTTGAGGATGTCTGATGATAGAAGCTCTTAAAAGTTATCCAATATTGAGGCATATGAAGAGGGTATGATAATGGCTCTTGAGGTTGAAATCTAGTTAGTTGGTTTAGCAAAGTTGGTTGGTTGAATAAGTTTGATTGACTATACTTTGGTTAATTTGATAGGTTGGGCAGATTTGATAAGATTGGTGGGTTTGAAAAGTTTGGTTGATAGTTGTTGGTTTGATTTTATGAGATTGATAATGTTGATAATAGATAAGGTGGGTAAGGTGGGTTATTTTGATAAGGTTGGTAAGGTTGATAAGGTTGGTTGATTTTTATTGGTTGGATAACTAAGGGGATAAGCCCAGTCTTGGTTTTGAGATAAAGAGAGTTACCCCAAAGTGGGTTTAGTTAATTGATATGATGTTTAGGTTAGGTAATATAAAGTTTGATGAGGTTGAGGTAGTTGATATGATGGTTGGGATAGGTAATCTAAATATTGGTAAGGTTGAGATAGTTGTAGTTGAGGTGGGTTATGACAATGGTCAAATAGGTGTTGAGAGGTTGTTTGTTGATTATAATTGAGATTGGATTGATTCTAGGTAAGGTTAGGTTGGTTGTAGATGAGGTTGGGTTGGTTATGGGTGAGGTTGGGTTGATTTTAGGCAAGGTTGGGTTGGTTATAGGTGAGGTTGGGTTGGTTATAGGCGAGGTTGGGATCATAAGTGGATCGTGATACAAGGTCAAATATCTAATGTAGGAGGGTTTTTTTCTAGGAATATAATAAAGTTAGGATCTATTTTAGAAAATATTGGGGGGGGGGATCCCTATTAAACAAGGTAATGGAGATGAGGTGGATGAAGGCAAGATGATGGAAGATTTTCAAGGAGGTTTGATTTCTCACAACTCAAACATATATAAGACAAGAAAAGTCAAAAATATAAAACACACACTAAGGTACATTTAATCCTAAGAGTTATTTTTGTCTCATTTTTGGCTTATGACTTAAGTTTATTATTTATGAGACTCAATTTTTATTGAATAATGGGAACTAGAATATGAAGTCTAAATAGGGTTTTGGGTAGTTTAAGGATCTCAAAAATCTATATTAAAACTAGTATATGGATTGATATTGGGACCTATCCCCTCATTTCACACACTACAATGATAAGGGTATTGGGTACATAGCCAGGATATATTGATTTTAGAGATTATACTCAATTAGATAATTGAGTTTTGGTTTCTCCCCTTAGTAATGCATTCCAAGTGGGATAGCCAAGGGTGAAGGTTTACCGCTAGGTGGTGAAATCCTAATCAAGCCTTATGTTAGTGTTTGATTTATGAATTATGTGAGTGGTTTGGTTTTGTGCATGTGACAAGAGTGATTTGGTATGATTAATTTCTTTATTTAATTTAAATTGTGTGAACTAAACAAGCAAGAAGTCAATAGATGCAAGTTGTTTTTAAACCCAAAGAAAAAAATGATTTATTTTAAATGAGTACAAGAACCACAAGAAAGCATCTAAATGCAACTAATGAACCCAAGAAAATACTAGGGTTCCACCGAACATGCCAAAATGTTTCACAATTTTTTTTACTTTATTTTTCCTTCATCTTAAAAAATAAGAAGAAAATTAAGAAAGGTGTGAGGTTTAGAAGAACCTAGTTTTAGTTGTGTGCATGCAATCTATTATATTATGGAGAACTCATATTTGGCTTGGAAGGATGACTTGAAATAACAAAGAAGCTAGAAAAAGGTGTGTTAGTGAGTCAGGTGGGTGGATTGCCTAGCTAAATCTAGATCTAAGAAGTGCTAGACTTCCTTGGAGGCTATCAATCCACTCTTTAAAATAAGTTAAGTTGAAAAAAAGTGTTGATAAGAGAGGTATCATGAAGTAAATAAAATATTGATTTAATGAAAAAACATTAAATAGAAATGCTAAACTATTAAAGTGTGATTTAGGTTTTTTTTTAAAACTCTATGTAGTGACAAGGATTAAGAAACATGGTTTGTGGTTGAGGTTGGTAGGTGTTTGAAACTTGTTATTTTTGGAAAAATAAGTTACCATAGTTAATGAGGCTGATCATTAGTAACCAATGATGGTTAATGATGACCAAAATCAGTCAATGGTGATTGATGTTGGTCAACCATGACCGAGGTTGGTCACTATGGGTTTTTGATAGGGTGTTGGTTTTAGGTAGAATAGAATTTAGGTTGGTTTATAAGGGTTATATATGTTGTTTGAGGGTTGGATGTTAGTCATGAAGACAAAAGAGAACCTCAGAGATATCAAACTCATGGTGTTAGCACTCCAATGGCTAAGTTTGGTTAGTAGGTGTTTGGTAGAAGTGGGAGTGTGTGGAGTTGCATAACTCCAACATAAAGGGTGAATATGGGAAAGATTGAAAATAGATGTAAGAAATAATTTACTAAAAACCAAATACCAAACTAAAAACTAATACAAGATACTTAGCTTGGTAGTTTTTATCCTAAAAGAATGTTGAGTTTGGGTGCAAGCTGTTTGAGATTCTAGAGTAATATGGATAAATTTAGAGTGTTTGGGCTCTTTGTGGTGAGTTGTTAATTCACTTTGATGGTATATAGTCTAGTTTTATTTTATCTCTAATTTGTTAGTTATTTGTTTTGAATGATTCCAACTCCATCCTCCATCATTCAACCTCTGAGTAGGTATTTTTATGTTACCATTAAGTAACCGATGGTGGGTCTTGGTCAACTAGTGTCGATCGAGGGTGACCAATGATATTTAAGGAAGAAGTAGTCAAGATTGGAATAATTAGATACTAACACTTAAGGTTAGTTATTAATACCAATGGAAATGTCCTAAGGTTAATAAAGGCATCATTTGGATGTGTAAAGAATAAGTCTAGGGGGTTAGGGAAATAAATGCCTATGTGGGAAATAGTCCTTAGGCTAGGTGTCGATCATTTAGCCATAGATTTGGGTAGGGAGGTGGAAATAAGACTATTTAACTTAAGTAACCTAAATTAGCCAAAAGGGGGTAAATGGGTGTATTAAAGGATTTTAATTATCAATCCTAACCCAAGGGGGCCAAGGGGGCAGAGGGGACTAATGAGACACTTAGATCCATAGTGTATGGTTTTATAGTGTCTACAATAGTCATTAAGAGGAGGATGACCTATGGTAAAGGTTATATGCCATAAGTTAAGAATTTAAACAATTGAATAAGTCTACTTCTCCTCCTAATGAGTGTGTAGCTAATGATAGGGTTGTTGATGAACCTAATAAGTAGGTTTTTGAGTGTCCTATTGAGCATGAAAGAGAAAGTGTTATCAAACATGAGTCTGAGTGTCTAATAACTATCATAGGAGTTGTAATCTTGAAGGAGTGAAATAGGACCAAAATAGAAGATGTTGTCATTGAAGAGCATTCAACACTTCAACCTATGGTTATACCACTTTTTGATATGTTGGAACAGAAGGAAGACACGTTTGATGACATCATACATTAAGAACATCATGTCCAAGAAGAATGAAAGGTTGAAGTAGCTTTGATCATTCCCAAGTTATAGTTTGGGAAGGGTCAATTGGATATGTTGGAATTCAAATCAGATGCAAAGTCAAACAAGCCTCTTAAAGGGTAGTATATAACATCCTTGAAATCTCCAAGTGGCACACTTGCAAACAGAAAAGAACAAGGGATGGTAAGTCTTTTGATCATCCACATAAGGAAGTGTTTGTTGAGAAGTATGCTTCACATGATAAATTGATTTCATGGAGAAGTAAGGATGCAAGAGGTACCATATTTGACCCTGGTTGAAGAAAGTAAATTGTTTTTCACCTCAAGTTTTTGAGGTCTTGCACATACTAGGATAGGTGTATGTTTTTTCTTATGTTGTGTGTGTTTTCCCTAAGTGATCTTAAGAACACTTTGTTTTATTAGGTGAGTTGTTTGTGTGTTGTTTCCTATTATTTGGTGTGGTTTTAGATGAAATTTAGTGTCTATTATGTGCATAAGTGACTCCATATCCCAATGGATAGGAGTATGATAATGGTCTTTGGCATAGCTAGCTTGTTAGCCCTATGAAATCACCAATAATGTTGACTAATTTGACCACATGTCAAATTAGGTCAACCCCCTATAGTTGAAAACTTGTTATATGGGTCTTATAGGGTGTAAAATGGTGTACCATGGTCCTAATAAAGTTATTTAATGTGTCTTTAACCTTGATCATATTCATTTTTAGACTTTAGTGTTATTATATGTCATATAGGGTCATTTTGAGTCATTTATTAGACTAGTACAGTTTACCATAAAGGACAAGTGTTCAAAAGTTCACTTTAACATCCTAAATGTCATATTATTATAAGAGGTTATGGTATTAGACTGATAAATGCAAACTATACATTGAAAATAAGAAAATAGTTTAATAAAGGCAATTTTTAGTTGTTTTACAACCTTTATAATAGTTTTGGCATGTGGAGTTACTCCAGGAGTGTCTCTTGAACTCTCCTCAGTTCACTTCAATGCTTGATAATCCTTGATAGACCTAATATTTGTCAAAACTAACTTATCTCCTCTATCACTCTCCTAGACAAATAGGAATACTCAATCGGTCTTTGTATGGTACAAATAGGATGAGGTGAGTTTAGTAAAATTATTTTCATGGATTATAGTAATCCTTATATAATTCAAATCCATGGAAAGAATTTTAAGTTTGGTTTCTTGTCTTCTATGAGCTATTTCTAAGAAGGTATTCCACTATTTTCTACCTACACTTCCCCATGGCCTATAGTTTTCTCTTATGTCTAGATTGACCTTGGAAAACAAAGCATTGTACATGATTTTATAGCTTGTGACTAGATTTGTTGTGTAGTTATTAGTCTAGTTTGCACCTGTGAATGTGGAGTAATGAGAAAAACATCTCACTTTGCTAGTTGAATACACAATGAGGTCTGTAGATAGTTATTTACATCAGTTGTAGGAGGTCCCCTCTCCTTTAGTGGTTTAAAATCAAAGGATATATTTTGTCTTAAACCTATATAATCATGATGATTAATTGTAATTTTGAAGATTTGGTCTAAGGAATGTTCTACATGAAGTTCAAGGTCTAACATACACACACAATCAACTTTCATATAATTATCACCTATAGTCAAGCCAACTTGAACACTGAGAAGTCATATTCATGAAACAAAGAGGTATTCAATATGGTGAGAAGGATTTTGACATGGAAACAATGAGATTGAGCCTTTAAAAATATTATAATTTGGTTTAGAGAACCAGTCTAACACACATTTTCTTAGATCATGTAGTAGCACCTACATGTTTCCAACAATGGTCTTACTATAACTCCAACATAGGTTTGAGCATAATTGAATTAAGGCATTTAAACTCATTTGAGACCTTCATTGAGGTTTGAGGTCATTGAGAGAGACATTGTGACAATGGTGATGTCATTTCATGTAGAAAAACTTGAGTTCAAGGTTTGAAGGTGGAGAAAGTTTCAAAAGGGATACATTAAATTAGTTTCTCCAAACCATGTCTTGCCCATACATTTGATCATTCCATAGCAGAGTAACATGAGGTATATAAAAGTCTAGTTGTCTCCATCATGAAGACCACACCCGAAGGATTTTTTTTAAACATGGAAAGTTTATTGATTGATCAAGAAAGTATGTTTTTGAGTGGTTTATAACTTATGTAGGTTTTGGGATGTGACACTCAAAGAATATTTCATTAGAATGATTAAAATCAATCAAGACTGTAGTGACCTATAATATGGAGTGAAACCATGACATAAAGTGAATCTATTTGGTTTGGAATGTTTTTATTAGCCTCAAGAAGGGTCTAGGAAGATGAAATTTAGTGTCAAGAATAAATAAACACCTCTAGTAATATTTCATGATTCCTCAAATGGAACACCTAAATTTTGACTCATAGTGTGTTGATAATGAGACATAAGAAACAAACCCTACAAACATAGACGTTAATGTAAGTTGGAATGATGCTAGTTCCAAGGATAAATTATAGGTAATTTATATGAAAGGTTTTAAATTATATCGACAAATATAGGGGTCCCTTTTATTCTCAAAATGACACCTACAGTTTGATTGTAGAGTGACAGTGCAAGGGAATAGGTAGTTTGGGTGTGGTTTAGCCCTAAGGCATGATGTGTATAGGATAAAATATGAAATGGTTGAAAAGAGTTAAATGATACCATAAGGTATGTAAAAAAAGGATAAAACACACACTTTCATCTATATTAACCCCAATATCAATCAGGACAAACACCTATAGTCTGCTACAACTCTTGGACTAGACCTAGTCAAATGGAAAATGCATGATGATAGAGTTACAAAAGATTGATGATGGTTGATAATGATGATGATAAATCTCAAAAATTTATTAAAACATGTCATAATATTCTTATATTAAGGAAATATGGTAGGATCACAAACCTACAACCACAACCTTGGAGTTTCTCAAGACCCTGCACAGTCAAACCATATAAGTCTATCTTGATGGATTTGAGAGTTTGAGGGATTTAGAAAGGTGATCCAACCTAGGATTTGGTGTATAATTACTTAATGACCTAGTTATCCTCACATATTCTTGGTTTTAGTAATTAAATATGATACATTCCTTCTATTCTATCTCAGATAGAGGGCACTCCTAATCAATCTAGACTACAGATTTGGTAAGAGATAAGGGATGAGATAGGAAACCTTAGAACATTATATAAAGGTGTATAAAGATGTGTTGAGCATGAAAAAATGTGGATAAAATAATACATGTATAATTGACACTTAGAGGATGTTTTAGGTGGTCAAACACAGTTAGGACTATTATGCCTAGACTATACATAAGCCCTACAAGGGTCTAGCCATCACTTCCATGACCACCTAAAACTTAAAAATAAATTTATATCCTTAATGATAATATATTAGGTTTATCATAGCCTTTGGTTTGTATATAGATTATAAAATTTGGTCATTTTTACCTAATTTCATGATAGGGGTACACAGAATTCATTTTAGAGCTGGATAGGCCAACTTCTCTTGTTCACACTTGTATGGATACACTGCATGATGAACTAAGGTGATATGGGTATTTTATTAGGGTCATATAATTTATATTTGTGTAATTTTTTTGGATTTTTGACATCAATATTTTATGAACAATCCTTAGGAGTCCAAACACTCTAAAACCCTCCTAAACCCTTAGTTTTGACTTGATGAAGGAAATACCAATGAAGATCACTCAGAGGGATTAATTTGGTCTATAAAATATTTGTAACTTGTATATTAATCTCTAATTATCTTTACCATCTAGTTGGTCTGTACCCTACTTGTATAAACATGGTGAAAATAGGGTTTCTTGTAGATTTTTGTGCATTTTATAGGTGTAGAGGAGATTTGAAGAGTGATAATCATTTGGGGAGGTTAATTGGGAATTTTAATAACTCCATATATCAATTTATCACAACATATGGATATGGAAATACTTTTTCTAATTCATTCATCTTAGGCAATCTTTGGTAGACAGTGAAAATGGAGAGTGACTACCAAGTGAGAGAATGAGAAGTTAGTTTTAGGACCTTTTTTATAGTCTAAATCTTGGATTGGAAAGAAATGGGACTATATAAATGTGTCATATCACCCCTTCTATAAATTTTATTGAGCAATTTAAGGTCACTTGGGTGATAAATGTGAAGGAGGCTTAGAAGACCAATGAGTGACTACAGATGGTGAGTACAATGTCCATAACATGGATAACATTTAGGTATGCATATGATGACTATTTAATATTTTTTTAAAGACCCCTAAGACTATGCACATGTTTTGACTCTCCCTAATCTAGTTTTAAGTGCTTAAAATATGCCTAATCATGAAGGCAATTATTAAAAGATAGCTGACGGGTCTCTATGTCATGTTTGGAGAGTTTGATACTTTATATGGATACTTGTCCAAGAAGAGATTCTATACCTTTATTATTTAATTCATTTTTATACAATGTAACTAGTTTTCATGCCTTGACATGTGGTATTGTGACCCTTAAACATTTCTTCTCTCTCCCCCTCTTACACATGCTATAAATGCAAGCCATTTTGGCTATTATAAAAAATTCCACACCTAGTATGGTGAAGCCCTATTAGTTTGATATTTCACTTTTCCTTTGAAATAGGATAAGAAATATGGTTTTTAGTTCACAAAGTATATTTTATAAGTGTTTGAAGTGATTTATAGTGAAAATTCAAGTGGTTGATATCTATCATTGCTTTCTCTCAATCCTTCCATGTTTGATGCAAGTTGTTTCCACTCTATCATGTCACATGAAGTGTTGTTAAGTGAATAGGTCTATTTTCAAGTTTAAAAATATCGTTAGTGTCTAAAAATTATTTTTGGTTCATTTACCTTGAGTAATTCCATGCATATCATCTCCATGTTTGAAATACTAATGTTATAGCAATTCAAGATTTGAGACTAGTGTTGTGAGTAATATCTCTTAGTGCATTGGTATGGTAATCTTGGGGAGATATTTATAGTGTATCAAATCACTATATTAGGATATTTTAATGTCACTTCCATCCCTTTTCATCCAATGAAAAAATTAGTGTAGGTGATAAGCATTCAAGGATCAATCTAGGGAGCTAGCCCTTAAACCTAGAGGTGTACCTCTACTATACACAACCCACAAGCCTAGAGGTATTCCAAAGTTCCCAAATATTAAATTAAGCTTGAAAAACCAAATCTAGGGTGAAATATTTGGTGACAATAATTCCTTCCCTCACTACTTATCTATCTATGCAAAAGTTTAAGTAACTCAAAGATATATTGATAAATAAAAATTAAACCTAGGATATTTTAATGTCACTTCCATCCCTTTTCATCCAATAAAAAAATTAGTGTAGGTGATAAGCATTCAAGGATCAATCTAGGGAGCTAGCCCTTAAACCTAGAGGTGTACCTCTACTATACACAACCCACAAGCCTAGAGGT
This sequence comes from Torreya grandis, assembly GCA_037957365.1. Taxonomy (NCBI): domain Eukaryota; kingdom Viridiplantae; phylum Streptophyta; class Pinopsida; order Cupressales; family Taxaceae; genus Torreya; species Torreya grandis. The sequence goes on along the minus strand of JARHVA010001727.1, from coordinate 2,710,913 downwards.
ATTCCAAAGTTTCCCAAATATTAAATTAAGCTTGAAAAACCAAATCTAGGGTGAAATATTTGGTGACAATAATTCCTTCCCTCATTACTTAGCTATCTATGCAAAATTTTAAGTAACTCAAAGATATATTGATAAAGAAAAATTAACCTTCAATGAAATAGGGTATATAAATTACCTATTATATATTAAAGCTATTGGATTACACAAAGTAGTATCTAAGCCTAAAGTATTTTCTTTTTAAAATGTTTCATTTAATTAATTTACTATGGGTACATTCAGGGATGTAATATTTCATAGAAATAATAGTTGATTTTGAGTGGTATTTGTAGCTGATATTACTTTTAAGAAATACTATATATTTCCCACATCAGACCTGATATACAACATACAAATAGTGAGTGAATGGTTTTATGACAATAAGGTTATAGAGACATTGAGATATTGTGTAGAAAACCCTAATAATTTTTTCAAGAAAAGGAAGTTCAACACCATCCCAATTGCATAATTTAGACTGAGGTGTTAGGATTTCCATGGATTTAATAAAAAACTTCATGGAGGTACATCATTATCCATGTTGATGAAGTCTTGTTTCCATTATTGTCAATAATCCTAGGTGGTAAGGGTATCCCTATATTGGGAGAGTTCATAAGCTAAAATTTGAAGATTCAGAGTATCATTCATAATAGGATATATATAAATTCTTACATGATCTCATGTTTAGTGGATGCCATCCATGGAATTATAAGTTATAATATCACATCTCCCTGGGAGCCAAAGGGGGAAAACATAATTTGTGATGAGTTTGAAATTTAACACATCCAAAAATTCTAGAATTTCATGCAAATGATAATAAACACATTCCATCCCATGGTATACAAAGAAATCAATACACAACATATGTCAAGGTTTTATAAATAAATAATAATATAAATAAAATAATTAGGGTATTATTGGTACTACCTAGACCATATGGTCATAATGGTATAAGGGACATTGGTGGCACCTTTATATTTGCCCAAGCTAGTCCTAGATAATGTGGTTGGATAGGAGATAACATATCATCTATCTCAAAGTGTTGATGAAAATTATAGAATGGATAAACTAGGGAAATTACATAATATTCCCCTCATTATAGTAAGACAAAAATTATAATACTAGGAACAACTAGCTAAGTCCTATTATCATCTAAAGGTTCTTTTCACTTCAAATTGGTCAAATTCAGAAATTGGGACCCTAGGGGAGTGGTGGTACAACACATAAATAGCTTCCATGGTAGATTTATAACTAATTATATCCATAAATAATATTAATATGAATACATTTGTCTAAATGATGAGGATGAAACTTAGTTATGGAATAGAACAAGGTCTATAAAAATGACTAGGCAAGTTTCCCAAAGGATTCAATATGATACCACCATTTGAAAGTCAAATGTATTTGAGATAGAGTAGATTGAGAAGGAGAATGAGATAGAAGAAAAAAATGATCAACTAAGGGAAAGGTTCCTGAGGACCAACCCAAAATATAGAGTTATATATTAACATGCCCCTTCAATTGACATAGGACCTCCTCTAGTTCCTAATATCACATTTGATTTCATATCGAAAACTACAATTCAACCAATGTCAACATAAATGGTGAGTTAATGACCTTATCCTCATCTTGTGAATATTTCAATAAGGCCTCTTATGACCACATAGGACAAAAGGACCAAACACCTTGTAAGCTCTTAAGGTCACATTAGAGGAGAGGCCACCACAATATTCAAGGACATCATTGAACCTTGTGTACTTAACCATATAAAATGAATCTTCAAAGAAATACTTAGAAGAGGAACATATATAATATTATGTATAAGAAAATATATAAGTAGAAAAGGCATTTGATGTCTTCCAAAAGGATCTTGTACATGTAACCTTTGGAATTTCTAACCTTAGACCTTCTTCTGATTATGATGTAGAATAATTAAAAATTAGTGTGGAAGATCGAGGGCCTATTTTGGGTGAATTAATGAACCAAAAAGGCACTCCCAATGTTCCTTTAGTTGACACATCAATCAATTTTGGTCTTTACACTCTTGTTATTACTTTAGTTGCTTCAATTTTTCTTCTTATTATTACTTCAATCAATACTATGTTTATTTTAGTAGGTTTCCCTATTATTTTTGTTACTTCAGTTGATTCATTTTATTTCATTATTACTCTTATAGTTACAACTTATTAATTATATTCTTTGGCTAGCAATACTACCACAACTATGGACACTAACATTGTATCTACCATAGTCATGTCAATTGGGAAAATTTTGTAAAATATAACACAAGATACCATTATACAAACTATTGACCCTATGATTATTAACATCACACTAAAATTTCCAAAAGGTGACTTTTGATTTATCTTCCCAAGTCCAAAATTTGAATAGTTAGTGTTTCAATCTATTTTTTCCACATAACCATTACAGAGCTAGATATCCACCCAATTGGAGTCACCCATGCCTGAAAACAATTAGGCATAGTCCACTATAGTTTTAGCTGTTAATAAATCCCCAAGTTTCATACAATGTATAGAAAAAGTCCCACCTTAGTTCATAATTTTAAGGGAGAAGATGATTATCCCACCATTTCCAACATCTCCACCTTCTACATCTCCAAACTCACCCCTTTCACTTGAACGTATAACACTCATGCCAATGCGAAAAACTACCTCCTCTCTGGTCATCTCACCCACTCAAGAAACCTCTTTTGAGTAATTAATTTTTATACCCTCATGGATACAACATTTACAAACACACACTATCTAAGACAAATTTGGTCATTATTGAAGAGCCCAAACTGACTATAGAATTTGATGAAATGTCTAATAAATTGAAAAGAGCTAGAAAAAGGAAGATGTCCACTACTAGGAAGGAAATTTAATTTATATGATAATATGAAATTTTTAGTATGATTAAGAATAAGAATAATCAATGAGGAGAACACAACAAGTTCAAATAATATCTCATTTCCATGGTTGATGCTACTTTGGGAGTGCTAGAGAAAATGTTATATGGGCTATAATAAGCAAAAAAAAGACTATAGTCACAAACCTGATTAGAAATATTTGAAGATATATTGGACAAGGTCTAAATTGTATCTCAATATTTGTATAAACTTGTGCTTTCCATACACAAAGTGAGAGTTAAGGCCTAGATACAATGGGGAAATATGGTCAATTTTAGTGAATCTCTAAGGATTTTGGATGGAAAACTATACCATATTTCTAAGGTAGTGAGAGTAAATTGTAACCATAGATTAACCTATTAACATTGAAATATTTTATTTGGCTAAAAATTATGTCAATAGTAAGAAAGATGATTTAAATAACTAGCACAATCAGATAAAAGAGCTAGTTACACAACTCACAGATCAAAAGAGTAAGGTAATTTAACTTCTCAAATACATGATTATATCTTTAAAATTTATGGATAGATAATAAACCAAACATATTTTGATTATAATTTCAAATCAAGGGTTGACAATAGTTCTTATAGAAGCGGTGATCAAATCGTTGAGTTGATCACATTCTCTAAAGGGAGTTTGATTAGTCTCAATCACTTAATGTATCCTTTCAAGGTTAATTAAGTATACATAATAATTTTTTTAAATCCTATTATTTTAAATATGTCTATTATTAGTATTTGTGTCATTGAATCTGACTTCAAAACATACTCAACAATATACAAAAGGAATAAAAAATAATAAAATCGATTGGCTACCCAAGAAGATGCTTCATCATAATATCAAACATAAACAACTACATCCTCTTCCTCAACATACACATTAGTTTATACTTAAGTGAGGGATATATTCTCTCAAGTTATATTTGCTTTAGTTCCTCTGCATGCACAAAAAATCCCACTTCTCTATTTACTATAATATCTACTATATCATCGATCCTTATTTTGAGTATAACTGGTTAAACTATTTTAACTAGAGTTTTGAGGATTAAGAAAAAATAAAGAATCAATTTCTAAGTATATACAAAGCAAAAATATCTATATTATAAAAAATAAAATATGTATAATAGATACCTATTGTATAAGTCAAATAAAATATAAGGTAGAAGAAATAAGTCTTCAATAATTGAAAGATTCAATTATTAGTAATATAAACATGAAAATATTCATTAGACAAAATATATTTAGGAAAGGTACATATATAGGTGGAAGATAGAAATGTCCTCACATCTTCATACATGTGATATTATCTTCCCCAATGACCTAAAATAATACCTTCGTAACCTAAACAACATGTGTAGGAAAAAACCACTAAATAGAATAAAAACCTACACTAACACCCCCTTAATCATAACTTAGGTGGGTAATAGAATTGGGTCCTAGAATTAAGGAATGATGAGGTACCCAAGTAAATTAATATTCACCCTAGATAAGGATTATGGATCTATCTAAACCCAAATAAGAGCCCACAAATGAAGATACTTGCTCTTAATGAAGGGTTTGGTGAATATATCAATAATTTGCTCTATAGTCTAGATGTAGCAGAGATAAATGACTTGATCATGAATAAGTTCATGAATTAAATGCATATGAGTCTTGATATTATTTGTCATTGATATAGGATTAGATTCTTATAAATATGGCTTTTGCTTTGGTTATCATAAGAAATAATTATTGGTCATAAAAATTGGATACTAAACTCAGTAAGAATCCCCTAAATCTAAATATCCTCAGTGGAAACATTAACAACTCCTCTGTATTTTACCTATGTAGAAGATAAAATAATATCATTATACTTATTTATTGAATAACTAATTAATATTTAACCAAGAGAGAAACTATAGTATGAAGTAGACTTACAATTCTTAATATCACCAGCTAATTTAAATCTAAATACCCGTCAACATCAATGCCTTTCCATAGTGAATCCCAAAAATGAGTACCCTAAATGTAGTGAAGAATCCATGTAAATACTTTCTAGTAAAAATCATGTGGTTCTTACATAAATATATAAACCATGCACACTGTTTATGAAATGTCAATTCTAGTGCGTATAAGATAGATGAGACTGCCAACAAGTTATTGATATGAGGTAGGATCAACCAAAGGAGAAGGACAATTAGCCTCAAGATTAACTCCATATATAAATGGAGTTCTATCTGTATTATATTTAGTCATGCTAAATCATGTAACATAATCAAGATCATACTTTGATTGTGTAATAATGATCCTAGAGTCAGACTAAAAAATTTGAATCTTAAGGATGTACTACAACAAACCCAAGTGAATCATTGAGGACCTAATAGAAAAAGTAGTTTTTTTTTTACTATAATGGAGGATGGAGAGCTCCCTATGATCAATAGGTCATCCAAATAAAGAACCATAATCAAAAGTGAATAATCTTCCCATAAAATATAGACATTCAGATTAGAATGGCATCCAGTGAACTCAACAAAAAAATAAAGGAGTCTATATTGACATACCAAGATCAAGGAACTTGATTGAATCCATAGTTAGACTTCTATAGTTTGAAAACTATGGAGGAATATTTCATAAATACTTGTAGTTTTTTCATGTATATTTCCTCTTTGAGGTCACCGTGAATAAAATCACTCTTCAAATCCATCTAATGAACATCCTAGCAGTGTGTTGTGGCCATGATAAGAGTGAGTCAAATTGAGTTAATTTTGTAAACTAGGGAAAACATAGAGGTATAGTCAATGTCAAGTACCCGAGAATTTTTTTTTTCTATAAAACATGCTTTGAACTTGTATATAGAACCATATGCTACAAATTATGTTTGAATCTATCTACATTGAACAAATTTTCTCTCATTAGGAAGAATGACTAAATCCCAATTTTTTTCCTCATCAAGGAACTATATTCCTCTTCCATAATAGTATCTAAATTAGGAGT